>CAXAMN010024295.1:423064-450038 GCA_963970005.1 Durusdinium trenchii | reverse complement strand
TAGTAGTAGTAGTAGTAGTAGTAGTAGTAGTAGTAGTAGTAGTAGTAGCACTAGTACCACTAGTAGTAGTAGCAGTAAAGTGCTTGTTGTCTGGTTGTATTTTTTCGGGGGGGGTCAAAAAACAACGACGGGGTTGCAGAATTTGTTTCTACCCCCTTGTAGAGAAAAAGAAAGAAGATGTGGTGTAACGGGGTTGCAGTTTTTGCTTGTACCTTGTTGTTGTTGTTGTTGTTGTTGTTGTTGTTTTCGTTCTATGCAATTATTACGACAATCCATGGAGCAAGTTTAGGGGTTTAGCTTGGGGTAAAAACAAGAAAGTTGGTGTTCAGGGGTTGGTGGGGAGATGGTTCTTGAAAAATCGGTGAACTTGGGCTTTCCATAGTCTTGGGGTGTATAGCAACATCTCCTGCATAAGTAGCTCCGAGGCGGACCATGTGCTTCGCTTCCTGCAACAAGACATGCCACAGCTCGCATCAAAGCTGCGGCCTTGGCAAGGGTGATGGGAATGAGAAGTGATGAGAGTGAGGAATGACGGAAGATTCACAGGCGTTCATGAAATAGGTACAATTATGATGGAAGGTGGGTCAGCTTGCACCCCTCCGTGGTGTTTTCGGCACCGGAGGAATCGCCATTGGACCAGCTCAAAACCGCGAGCACGAGCACACGAATTTGTCACACGTCGTGTTTGTTTTTCTTGCGCAGCAAGAACTGAACTTTTCACAGCAGAACGGAAACGATATAAGTAGATCTAGGTGACTACCAGCCCGTTGACCACATCAATCCACGTCCTTTCCGAAGATTGCAATCACTGTTTTTTTTTTGCAGGTTGTGCTCCCTCTTCCCAGAGTCTGTTCCCGAGGCAAGGCCGTGGCGTCAATGAGGGACATCCCAGAGTTGCCAGTTGATCTCCACTTTATGACAGGTTACAAGTTCCACCTCCACAAGTGTTGAACACAGTTTTTCTTTGACATCCTGGTTCATGACAAACTGATGTCATTCGATATTGTTGTTTTTTGCACTTCAAGGGGCTGAACCTGTTGCGCAACCTGGCATCACCCCCAGCGGCTTGAGCAAGTGCACTGAACATGTAAACTGCACAAACTGGGTGCAAGCACCTTCAGCAGTTGCGCAAGCTAAGTAGGTTGAACACTTCTTAGCCCTTTTTCGCAAGAACATGATGATTGGATCATCGACCGTCCGAATCCACCGTTTGCAGCCACAGTTTGGATGTGAGCGGTCCGGCGTGCGTGCGCGAGAGCGCGGAGGACTTCAAGCCAAGTTCGGTGACGTTGTTGCAGCAACTACACGAGCAAATCCAGGCGCAAATAGACTTCCAGAGCGTGCATCCTGAATAGATCGGCAGGTCCGGTCAGCTTAAACTTTTGATCCATTAGCAGACGGAAGAAGTAGTAGGTCAGGTAAACCTTTCCTGAGGCAAACATGCTGTTCACTATCTCAACATTATCCACCAAGGTGAATGGTCTGGTTGGGAAGGGACTCCTTGGGATGTGAAACATGTAAGTGTAGGACTCACACTTTGATGCCATTTTGGCTCAAGTGTGGGTCAGGGCTTTCCGTTTTTTCGCGCCATGCGGGCCCTGCACCCCACTTGGTGAGTGCTCGCTGTTGCCGTGTCTGTGAGCGGCCAGGGCACTCGATGACTTCGCGGCTGCGGGAGGCTCGAACACGCTCACCTTTGCCGCGGTTGCGTGCAGCCTCCAGTTCTCCGCATGCGCCGCTCGGGTGTGCGGCTGGGCCACCCCCGACCGCGCTCCGCCCGGGTCAGCCGATGGAGCAAGAGCTGGAGGAGCTGCTGCACGCGACAATTGTTGCAGGGAATTTTAGTGTCGGGGCCGTGCAGCATCCTCCCTGAGTGGTTGGGACCCTCAGCGGTAGCAGACATCCAGCGATTGCACAGTCGGCCCCCTCGCATTGCCAGGAACTCCACTAGGGGCATCATTGATGCGATTGCTTTGGGCTTTGACAGCCCCCTGTGCACTGGTTGAGACATGGATGTATTTATGGCAGACAGTTGAGAGATTGTCGTATTATTTAGTCGGATGGCAAGCAGCAGGCTATTGACAACGCACGCAAGCGCAGCCACAGTTCTCACCTGTCCATGCCTTGAGACCTTTTCTGCCGCCAATACGGACTTGTTGTAGCTTTGGCTCGGATGGCTCATACGACACCTGATCTTTGACAAGTAACCGCTCCGTCTGGGTACGGACGATTTACCAAATACGTACAAAGGGTTGCATGAGTGGGGGGGAACACCTGCGATCTCTAATGTGGCCATTTTCTGTCCTCTCAATAGGTTGGCGCATTACCACCGTGTATGGGCTCGCCTACGGACTAGAGAGTGCTGTGGTGAACTTTTTTCGGTTCCCCCAGCTTGGCATTACCATTGGCCGTCGTGTTCCCCTGGACTCAGCTGCTGCTTATTGTTATGGGCCACTTGCAGTGGCAATTGTGCAAGATCATACTGTGTCATAGGTGGCATGCACTGACTTTTCTGGTTGTTGGGAGTGCCTCCCCAACCAGCTCAGTCACTCACGCCAGACCTCAATCGCCATTATTTACGGACCTTCGGACACGGTGATAATTCGTTACCCATGGAAAGTTTCGGCTCTAACCCAGAGTCATCATTATGACCAGGTTTTGCAACAGTCGCATGCTGGCCTGGAGACACCCACTTTTTCCCCCGATTATGCAGGAAAGCTTCGGGGTGACTTCTGTTGGTTTTTGTCTTCCATTTATGCTGGTTATACCGGCCGGGTTGGGCGACTACTGTGGCCAGATCGACGCAGAGCGGTTTCGCTTCTGGTGTTGAGCAGGGACTGTCTTCATTGTTGGCTTCTTACGTCGCCTGCTGAGCCGCGGGAGAGTGCTGTCTGTTCAGTGCCGCCCTGCCTTTGTTGCGCTCATCGGGCGCGTCCTTTGAGGTTGATACACTCGGGCTGGGCCGGGTGCTCCTGGGGAAATCTACGACACTCTCAGGGTCACATGCGTGATTCCATCCCATGTCATACCCTCTTGGCCACCACGCACACACAGCTCATATGCCCCGAGAAACATCTTTGTGGGCTTTGCCTCCTGCGTTCCCTGGAGTACACCTTGATGCTTGGCATGTGCTGTGGTGTGCTCCCAATGAGGCCGTAGTGGCCCCCCCTTAGTTCAAAGGCGAGGGTTTGAACCGGATGTACACACCATGGTGCACTTGTGTAGTTTTGTTTTCCACACTCAGCTGTGCGGGTGTGGTTTCGAGTGGAGTGATAACCACTCTAACCCATCAGACGGCTTGAGTAGTGCTGGCTTGGCAAACGAGGGACCCGAGGCCAAGCCTAGCAGCTCTTGTTTTTGCACTTTCATTTTTCACCCTGATACAGGTCTGAGTACCTGCTATATGGGTAGGATGGCAAGTTCACCTAAGATGACTTCGCAAGCTAGTTGAATCCCAGTGTTATTTAATAACACTGCTGTCCATATCTGTGAGCTACTGAGGTCTAGGTACCTTGTCCTCCGGCACCTGCATCTGTGAGCACGGTGAAAAAGCTTTTGACGTACCTACCTTCATGTTTCTCTTAGCGTTCACCAGGCGACATGACCCACAGTCACAGTATTTGGTATTCGCAACTGTTCTTGCTTTGCCGTTGCATGCAATCCATCCAATGTCAATCCTTCAATTTGAGCTGCGGTGTGTTGCTGTTGTTTAGGTTGGGAGATTGGAGCATTAAATTCCGGTCTCGGACGTGTTGGTGTCTGTTCCTTCCGGTGTTGGACCTTGAACATGTGGGCGGAAATCACATTGGATCAACATGACTCTTATATACCTGAATCTTCCTAGGGCTGCACTTTTTGCGCCTCCAACCTAGAAGGCGCCTCTAGGAACTGAGAGGCATTTTTTTTGCAAGAGGCGATTCTTGTTTTACATAGATTTCTCCCCAGTTATGTTGATAGAACATATGATAACCGTGATAACAATGAAACTTATACACTTAACATATAGGAAAAAACACCACAAACCCCGAACCATGAACCAAAACGTAAGTTATATATTTATATATGCATTCAAAAGGTTCAAGCATGATAAAAACGTGAAACACATGAAGGCATGATAACTCACTGTGGAAAAGTGAGCGCACACAACATTATATATGAACAGCTAATTTTCCACTTGGATTGGCCTGCGAAAAATGACCCCCACAAGTCCGGCTTTCCCCTTCAAAACCTGCATTTCAGGCAGGTCGAACCGGACTTGTGGGGGTCTTTTTTGCATGGAAAATTGCAAATATGAACGTGATATCGTGCAATTTGATAAACACACATGAAAACATGAAACACATGAAAGCCACATAAAAAATCCTGAAACATATGAAAAACATGAAACATATGAAAACTACATTAAAAAATATTAAAAACATGAAAGCACAGGAGAGCAACATGAAAAAATAACACATGAAACATATGAAAAAACAACATACACGAAAAACATGAAAGCACATGAAAAACATGAAACATATGCAAAAACATGAAACACGTGAAACAATGAGAGGCGGAACTTCCCGGGTAAGAGGCGGAACTTCCCGGGTAAGAGGCAGAATTCCCAGGTTATGAATTTTTGGCATCGTCTTTAATTAAGTCGACTGGTTGCCGCTTTCAGGCTCGTCTCTAATCGAAAGGGGAAATGGCGTATCAGCTTCCATCCCGTGTCTTTTCGAGTTCGACCCTGATGGCTGGTTTGACGTTAGTGAAAGACAAGAAATATGTGGACAAACTTGATGGTGACGATGCAACCCTGATGTCAGAGCTGCAACAACCGCAGGTGGGGCTGTTCGTTTCTATATATAGGTATTGATACTCACCTCTAGTCAGTGTTTTGGTCTGAACATTTCCTGGCTAAACATTTTAGCTTTGTTTTCTGCCGGTTGCAGGCGCTCAGGTTGCAAATCCAGCAACTGCCTACTCCTATGAACTCTGCCTTGAAAGACCTCCAAACGCCAAACACCTTGGAGAGTTACGTCTTGCCTGATGATGAAACTCAAACGGCTGGTTTGGGTTTGGACGCAGTTGCTAGCAAGCATGATGAAACTCTGTTTGCTTGGGTTTGACCGATAATCTTTTATCATGTTGATAGCTGTCGGCAGCAGCAGCGGAAGACCCCCAAAATCATTGCAAATTACAAGATTCCCTTCTACCAGAAAAGCACGAGAGGCAGTTTTTGTTCTAAGCGGCAACTCTTGAATGGAGAGGCTAACATTTGAGCCTCTCTGCTAAGAGGCTGAGAAAAGCAACCGCCGGAGGTTTAAGGTATACCTCTTCTTGTGTTTGGGTGGGGGTGGTGGCTATTCGAGCAATGTTTCTTCGTATGCAGGATGGGAGGTACCCCTCAGAGGTATCCTGGTATCCTTCATGCCGCCTGAATATGGCCACGAAGCACCAGTAGCCTGTTGAATTTGCACACATCACAGGCCAGAGCTGCAGTGGATTCATTGGAGGCTCAGCCAAGCTGTGGTGGATCGAGAAGGGCAGTGTGCCTGGGGAAGGGCAGTCCGTCTCGTCTCTTTCTGAAACGCATTGGAGAATTGTTTAAACAGTCACTGACTTCACATGCGTATGAAAACACCGGTGAAGGCGAGTGTTTGCTTGTTAGGCCCAGTGTCAGATGGTTTGATTTGCTCATTTGGTCTCTCATGCTGGGATTGCTCTGAGAACCTGTGAAACGATCTCAGATGCCAATGCCTAAGTGATCTGGCATTTCCGCGGCTAGTATTAAAAGATACTAAAAGTACAACTATGTAACGTTGGATCTCCCGCAAGACACTTGAAACGACTAGAACCATGTCTTTGCCGGATTTGCTTGCTTGACATGTTTTGACCCTCGCCATTTCCTCGGCAGGTCCCCGACAGCTTCCCAGACTTCGCAGAGATGAAGGAGGTCCCGCAGGTGGGCCCTGACTCCAACCCAGTGATGGACTTCATCCTGACGCAGTGGCGACCCACCGTGGGGCGACCGCTCACCCTCAGCATCCCTCAGCCGCCCTGGCGCGCCGCGCCCGTACCTCAGCGTTGTTCGTTGCCAACGGAGGTGCCAGTGGAGGACCCTGACGAAGCCAAGACGACGAAGAAAGGCGACGGGGTTTCCGTGGGCCACCGTGGGACGTTCCTTGTAGGGTTGCCTTCGTTCTTGGTTCCCTTTGGTTTGGGCCAAAAGGAGTTGGAACTGCATGACTTGATTTGTGTCTGCCAGACCCCTTTATTCTAGGATTCTAGAAGTTTATCATCTTGAAAAAAACAAGCCATCAATCACAAAATGCAACCAGAAAAAAACAAAAGCAATCACAAAGCAAAACAAGAGCAACAAAATAGCAATCACAAATTGCAGCCAGAAAAACAAGCAAACAAAACTGCAAGCAAAAATGGAACAACTCAGCCGGGCTTTCTGGCGCACTTTCGAGGCAGGGTCCACCTTCTGGTGCACTTTTGGTCGCTTTTCCTTTCTTTTTCTCCGGGGCCGGGTAAAAAGTCGCACTTTTGGTTGCTATTTTTTTCGCTTGTTTTTTTTTTGCTTTGTTTGTTGTTTTTTTTTCGCAAAATAAAAACAAACATAAATACAGCGAAAAAAACGGCGAATCAAAGCGCCCAAAAGTGCGACTTTTTACCCGGCCCCGGAAAAAAAAAGAGTTGAAAAAAGCGACCAAAAGTGCGACTTCTGAACCGGCGCCGGAAAAAGAGCGACCAAAAGTGCAACAATTGACCCGGCACCAGAAAAAAAATGACCAAAAGTGCGACACTTGACCCGGCACCAGAAAAGACCCTTGTCCAGTACTAACCCTACCCGGCCCCTCCAAACTACCCTTTGTGTTTCGTTTGTCTTTTTTTTGGTTGCATTTTTTGCTTTCTTGGTTGTTTCTTGTTTTCCTTGTGTTTTTTTGGTTGCACTTGTATTTTTTTTTTGCTTTCTTGGTTGCTCTTTGTTTTGCTGGTGTTTGTTTTATGTTTTTTGTTTTTTTTTTTCAAGTTTGTTGATTTCTAGAATAAAGCCACCTCTGGTGGACACAAGCTTTCATATTTTTCTTGTTTTGCTGATGTTGGGAGGGGGTTATGCTGGTGGTTTGTCGGATTGAGACTAGAGGTCATGGTCGTGGAATGGTCGTTGCGAGCTCTGCTCCTTTGAGCCAGGCGATTCTCGTGGAGTCATAAAAAGAAACTCGTGTCGTGTCCTGAAGAGTTTCTCCATGGAGTTTGTATTGGTTGCCATACTACTGTAACATGTTAAAACACTACACCAAAGAGGATAAAGAGGGATGTCTTTTCAGGCAGCTTTGCCCACTGTTTGCTCATGACATTAGACAGTGACTGATGGAAACAGTCATCTCTTGAACAGTCATGCAAGCTCCGCAACTGTCATCTACAATTGACAACTGATAAAGCGGAGCAACATGGCCAAGTCATTAGATCCCTTCAACTTGCTGAACACCATCTCGATTCAGCTTTGTCTTCAGTCTTGATTCCACTGATCTCGGGTTGAGATCACCTGAGTGTCCCGAGCACACATCAGGATTCACCGGAATTGGTCAGCAGACTCTCAGTCGTGTTCCAAGCTAAGCTTGGTCATCGTTCACATCTTCATTCAATGTCGCACGCGCCGTGGCACACGGTCAATCCTCCATACGCTTTGGCCAGGAGCAAAGAAGCGGAAAGCTGAGAAGAACGCTGAGGCGCAGGAGTTTGGCGAATGTCATGCAGAGGGAAACGTCCCCAAAATATTGGATGGGTTCTATGCTTGCAATAGGTTCCTTTTTAAATATATTAGGAGGATGTTGTTTCTTGAGTTTAGAGGTTGCAATGATTAAGGTCCAGCTTCTCGGTTTTTTTTGGTATATATATATATAGTAACTTGGTCTAAGGATCTTTCGGGCTCACTGTAGCTAGGATTAGCTAGGTCCTAGGTCCTAGGTGTTATTTCCAGGAGGTGCCCGCCCAAGCAAGTCGTTCTCAGGGTGTTTGTTCGCATCACAAGGATTTTTGTTGCGGACTGGGACCTCCGCAGCAAACAGCTTGCTTCAGTCAATCTTGAAATGACTAAGTTATGAAATCGCTGAATGATTCAGCTGAAATGGTGAAGGTGTGCTTCAACGGCTTTGCGTCAACGGCTTCTCGTTCGGACTCCTTCTTTCAGAGGAGCATGCGGCTCGTGGGTTCGCTAGCTCGGTTCCTGGCTCGGTTCGCTGCCATGCAGACTGCATCCAACAGAAACAGCGGAAAGCGCGGTGGTCCACTGCGAGACCTGTGCGGCGGAACCATGTGTCCGTGCGGCTTCCATGATGTGCCACATCAAGCAAACGATGTGATCTGGTTGTGTATGTGTTGGGCCTGTCCTACTACCTGTAGCAGTCGGCAAACAAGAACATCACTATTTTATAAAGAGAGGTTGGCATTTTCTCATCATCCACTGCTACCAGGGAATAGGTCGAATAGGTTATAATTAATTACCCCCTGGAAGAGACCCACATGCACCCTGAAAACCACTGGTTTTGTAGAGGAAACCTGTCTTTCCGGGTCCCGTTTCGTTCCGGGGTCCTGACACTCGCCTTCCCGGACTGTGACCAAGAGCCTTGCTGGGCCCTGCAGGCGACCGAAACAGCGCCCAAGAAGGCCTCGGGTTTGGCCGAGTTTGGTCCAAGAGTAGACGAACGACTTCACATGTGAGTATTTGGATGAGTGGATATAGACGCCAACGAAGATGTTGCTCATATAAGAGTGTTTTACATATGTTTGGATGCCAAAAGTCGGTGCTAAGGAGTTTATACAAAATGGCAACACTACATTTAATTTGTGATGGTAGATTTTAAAAGGCAATTATGAAGCGGCATGCAAGAGAATACTTTAAAACACAAGCTAGGCGCTAGCGTGGCGCTTGTGGGGCGCTAGCATTTTTTTTGAATCTGCTTTTGATTGCTAGAAGCCATTTGCTTGGACCACATGTTTAATCTGTGATGTGCAGTTTCATAGGGCTAGCAGGAGCAAGGACGCAACTTCAAATGGTTGGCATGTTGCACTATTCCTAGTAAGCTTGCTTTGCTCACTTTCACACCTTGCCTTTGAAAGGGCTAAACCAGGTAAATGTTCGAGACTTTTCGCGCTAGGCTCGCGCTAGCTCCGCGCTAGCAGAAATTGCTGAAATGTGTGCCGGGTAGTGCACGGCACAAATGACAGAGCCAATGCTGTGAGAACAAAATGCGCGCAGCGCTCCTAGGCAAAGTATGAGCTGCACTTGACAAACGACAAAGCCCACACGAGTCGGCAGAGCAAACAGCTCAAGCAAGTGCAGCAAAGCAGCAGTACAGAGAGCAGCTCCTCTAGCACTGCCGACGGCAGCTCTAGTCAGCTTAGGTACAAAAGTATGCGCTAGTGTATTTTGCTGTGAAGCGAGCAAAACCATACAAAAAAACAAGGTTTCACCATTAATTAGTGTTAGTTATATAGTAAACATGAAGCGGCACGCAAGGAATTCTGCATTCGCGCCGTTTTCGGGAATAAGACTTTAGTCAACCGAACACATATAAATCCCAAAGAAATTCTGGTGGTTTTCAGGTTCTATCTGGGTTGATCTGGGTTGGGTCTGGAATTTGTCTCCAATCCGCGACCCTTGTTTGGGCGGCACCCGCCTCCATTGCAGCGAGGCAGCTCGGAGCCTCTCGGCGTTTTTCACAAAGGCCGGCCAAGGCCACCACCCTGAGGAGCCTCTGAGGGGCACCTCCTGGGCAGGGGGGCGAGGACGACCCACCCTCTACTGAGGATAGGTTGTGACCGTTCGCCCAGCGGCGTTTCCCACCAGATCGACAGGGGGCTGGAAGCCTGGTCAGTTTGCCTTTGACCCACAGCCTACTGAAGCATAGTACTTGCGACTCCGAATCGACTCTTAGCTTTGTGAACTGAGACGTAATACGTGCGGCACCCTTTTCCGCGGGCTCCGCTGTGGATCCACCTTTGGTTTTCGCCGGCGTTTTGGCGGAAGAGATGGGTTTTTGATGGTTTTTGGCGTCGATCGATGGACTCGGATAGACATACAGTAGCGCCCAGTAGCAGACACTTGCCCTCCCTGGCGAGGAAGCAGATGGCAATGATGAGCAAATTCGTGAGATGCCAGAGACGGAGTGCTGAAGAGCTTTGAAGAGCTTGAAAAATCAAATCCTTTGCACAATCCTTTGAGCGAGTATTAGTACATACTGTACTATATAATATTTGTCAGCTCACGACTCAGGACTGATACTGATGAGTGTTGATAAGTTGAGGCTGACAGGCAAGAGTTGTGTCATGGTCAGAGCGTATTGTCATCAATGCCCAAACAGGTTACCAGAGCAGCCCACCTTAATGCACCAAGTGTAGCACAAGTCCCATCATCTCCCTATGCAAGTGGCACACATACCGGTCTGTAAAAGAATGTAAGGGATGAAAAGGAGTAGTCCAACACAAGAAATCCTGTGTCCGTTCTCCTGTTCATGGAAGCAAGCGAAGCGTTGCACTATGTTGCACTGATTGACCCACTTCGATGGGCCGAATTGCACTGCCAATGGGGCGGGGACTCTGCTGATTCAATCGGCAGCTGTGGAGCATTGCACAGCAATGCTGCGGAAGAAAAGTATAATGGTGCTGCACTGAGAGTTGTTGGTTGGCAATGTCGGCTTCTTATTGGGACCATAGAGTACATAATATACAATCATATATAGTCATACGCATATATACATACTTTGCCAAATCCCAGCCAGATGAGTGGTATTTGGTAGTTCTTTGTGCCAGTCTCAGCCCGCTGGTGCCGGTTCATACATGTGAATTATGTGTCACAAAATGTCACAAACCATTAGCAAACCATCAACTCCCCTGTGCATCATTTGACCCTTTGCTAAACCAAAGGAGTGCTGGCTAAGTCATGCTTGCCAGAGGTATTGCTGAAGGTGTGTACGTCATTGTATGTCAATATGTTTTGCTTTTTGGACCTGGAGAAGAATGAGCATTATGATGTCATGGGTTTAGGGCAGTACCACAGTCTTGGCTGCTGATTGCTGAGTTCGATGCCACCCCTGGCAAGCTCGAATCTTCATGGACGAGATGGAGATGTCTCAGAAACACGCCGAGTGCCGCCCTCACTGTTGTACTGCAGCCACTTCGTGGTTTGTTTGTGTCCTGTCAAGTCTGGATAGTGGTTTCTAGATAGGGGTTTCCTGCCACTTCGTGAGACACCCATGGTGTTTTCGGCTTCGCCACGAAGCCTCGTTGAAGTTTGTTGCACGTTGGCAGAAGGTGAATCCTATCTGACTGATCTATGCAAGAAACACCTTATTAGCACAATGGACTAGCTTTGTTCGCCTTGGAGTGCATGCAGGAGTGCACGTCCAAACCTGCCGCCCCCCCTGGGTGTTTAAGTAGGTGATGTCTTGCAGGTGCCAACACGACCCACGAGATTTGGCCCAACCTGACTGTGAGTATTGATCGTAAATCATGTGCCAAATCCTCAGGTAACCATCCTGGGCCCTGGGGGCATTGTTGCCATGTTGTCACTTACTATGATACATGTTTAAAAAGGATCCATCGAAACAACAAGCCACCTGTCAAATCGTTCACGCTCGTAGCGCCGTACGCTCGATGGTCGACTCGAAAGGCCTCGCCGGTCCCCAGGTGCAGCTGTATCCTCGGCGAGAGTGGCCGCTGCCCTCGGGGAGCTCGATTCTTAGTGGCTGGGAGCCCCAGGGATGTTCAACTGTGGAGGGCTTCGTGAAAGCCGAAGGAGGGCCAAGGGGGAGGGAGATGAAACATGATGAAACCAGACATGGCAGGGCATGGCAGACATTGGGTTTAGATATGAGAATTTTTGCTAGAACACGCTAGATCAGAATCGATCTCGCAGGTAAGTCTCATGGGGACGAACTCTCACATTCTAGGCTCCATTCTCATTCAGGTTGGAACCCAAAGCAACCCCGATGGTTTGTCTTGCCTGACTTTTTGTTCGGGACGAAAATAAGGGGAGGCTGGGGTTTTGCTGGGCCCCGGACAAGCTTCACGGAGTGTGTGGTTGGACTGGGAGATGCTCATGAACCGGCCTTACTTCTCAGATATCCATGATATCCCAAGCATCCACAGCCCAGTATCCTGACAAATCAATAGTTTTTGGGGTGATATTTCACCATATTTCACCCACATGGAGAGTTGTAGCCAGAATGTTCCAAAACACATGCCTTTTCCTCAGCGACACCGGGTTTGAAGAAAGTTCAGCACAACACTGATACCTGAGAATCACATTGTGGGAACTTTTTCTTGCGAAATGAGGGATGACAGGATGTGACAGGAGCTCACCACACCAACCATGTTAGCTGTTCCAAGTTACTCCACCTGTCCTCCGCATGTTTCGGCGCTTTTTGTCCCCAGTACTCAGTACTCGAGAAGCGGAGAGACGAACAGAACAGGTTCCTTGTGGATGTGAATGAACGAGAACCTTTGGTCGAGACAACCAAGATGAGATCTAATGAGCCAGCCTCATCAAAAAAAATCCAAGAATAATGTGTACCCATGGTACATGGAAACTGCCAAAGCCAAGACTTCGCATGATTCTCATATTGGAGAGCCATGAGTTGAGTTGGCACGAGTTTCTGTCTTTTTTTATCCTGGTTTTGCTTAGTAGAAGGATTTGATAGGATTCGTTGATCTTTTCCCAATGGATGAACCCCCTTTGAGTTGGGAAAGCTGTTTGGCTTTCGGTGGTATTTGGTCCAAACCTCAGTGCTGGCGTCCGTTGAGCACCAACGCACCGCGTTTCCCCTCCCCCGACCACGCGCGGACCGCGCAGCCTTCGATTCCACCGGACCCTCCGGACTTCTGCATTGATCCGCCGGTGCTCAACGTCGGGGTGGCCCAGCGGACCCAGCGGACCCAGCGGGATCGAGCGGGGCGAGCAGATGGCGAGCAGATGGCGGACGCGGACGCGAGCGGTGCGAGACAGGTGGACGGTTGGGGGACAGCGGCACCCGAAATGGGGGGGGCAGGACGGATTCGGACAGATTCAGAGGACGAAGCAAAAAGAAGCATGGAGCAATTCTCGAAGACGAAGCAAAGAGCCATAGCTTTTGACTTCCCACCCATGCTTTCTGTCACAACCAGGACTATTGACTTATATTTGACTATCCATGGTCAAGTGGTGGACTCCAGGTCGGTGATCCTGGCACCGGGTTGAAAGCCATGGGTGGTGCTTTCGGTCATGGCGTGCAGTGTGACTGCGCGATGTGTGCAGGTCTTGACCGGCACCACAAGCTTTGAGCTTGGACTTGAGCAGTTCATTTGCCCTGGTGTGGAAGACGTGTCTTTTTCTCTCCCAAACTTCACTTTGGCGTCAGTTTCGAGAAGCCAAAGTGAAAGAGAAAGGAACACACACACACACATACTCTCCCTGGAACTAACATGGAAGTGGAAAACCACCTGTTTGTAGTGGAAAAATGGTCTTCCAGGGGGCCATTATCCACTTCCATGTTAGTTCCGGGGAGTGTATATTACATTGATTTAAGTGTACTATATACACATGAATAATATATACATATATATATAACAATAATATGACTAAACAGATGAATGAATATAAATATATATATATACTCCTGTGAGTCCTGATAAGAACATGTTGAAGGCAAGGACTCAATGACCCACCAAATGACTTCGAAACAGCGAGACGGATGGCGAGACACATCCCGGGCTCGGATAAAGAGGTGGATAGAGGTTCCGCCAGTGGACAGGAAGAGATTCTGCCGAACTACACTCTGAATTATCTCCAGTCTTGCAGCGGCTCCGTTCAGGTGGGCCAAATGCAGGAAGAACATGTTGCAAAGAAATGTTCATCAAACTCTGCAGGAGACTGGAGTTTGCTTGCTCAGAATTCCGAAATCGATTCAGGTGTGTCTTGAAATAGGGTTTGAAGCCACTGGTAAAACAGGTATCTATGACCTTCAGGTATATATATCGTATATATAGTTAGCAGATTGACAATCGAACGTCATTGATTGCAGACGCATCCAAGCATGTTGTTGTTGCTGTTGTTGCCATCAGGCGCAGTAAAATCTTCTGTGCTGACTAGGCTGTGACGACTCCGTTGGGACGACCACTTGTCCACGAAGCGACTCGACGGCAGGTGGACACCTACTCGACATTTACCTTAGAGTCGCCAGGTGCATCGGTGAGGTGCGCCGTTTGGGAGTGCAGTTTGGTGAAAAGGAGCGGCCGCATGTCTGGCAGGTGACTTGAATGGTTCAATGAATTGGAATAGCTTGGAAGAGGTCCAGGAACTACAGGCTTTAGAAGAGAAAGCGGATGTGCAGGTGAACATGTATTCAGACTCATTCAGTATGGTTGGGTCTCCACGAAAAAAATTTTCCCACTAGATCATATCATATCATATTACCATATTTATATTGTATCATGTCAAATCATACCATGTTACCATATAGTTATCATAACATATGATCATATTATCATATGTTAATTAAGGCATCAATTCGGAGGCATGAAGGGTCTCGCAACCTGGAAAACACATCAAACCAACTGAACTCTCACCAAAATCACATACAGTCGTACAGAAAAGAACTGGAGCAGGTACGCCTGGAATTCAAAAGATGACAACAAGTTGGCGCCCCAAGGCTCCAGATTCTACCATAGTTCTCCCAACATGTGGCTACGGGCAAGTGGGTGTGTCAACCTACCCTCCCCACGTGCTCTCAATCTTGATTCTTTTCACAAGTTGTTCCTCCTATACATGGCAGTCGACCAAAATGACAAGGCATCTTACTGGCACCTGGCTTTGGCTAGGCGGACTCCTCGCCTCCAGGTATTTGCGCCTTGACTCCTTTCAGATTGAGGAGGTGCGGTCTGGAGCGGTCGGTCTCAGCGGTCGACTTCGGAAAGCAGGTGCCTTCTTCCGCCCTGATTCACCGACATCAAATCAGAGGGCTTCAAGAGGGTCAAGGTCCAGGTGGTCACCTGCCCTTGCCGAAGGTTGACCAGGTGCTGAAAAAGGAGGTTTTGCTTGGAGGGGTCAGTCGACACTCCTTCGACCACCCGCTCCGTACCAGGTTTCGACCTTCGCCCCGGAAGCCCCTGTTTTGCGCATGACAAACGATCGGACGGGACGATCTCAAGTGTCAGCGTTCTCGAACCTTGCGATAACATCGAGCCGCGCCAGGTCAGTGTACCTGGAGCTGGAGGATTGAAGCTGATCTTTGATGGGCAGAACCTCCAATGCCACTTGGAGCGATCGGCGGCGGATGATTCAGATCCGCTTTCGAGGGGCCCAGGAGTTGTAGCGAGTTTGATTCGCTAAAACGGTGCACCGAAGCTATTCCAACCATCAAGTCTCGCAAGATCAGGATGTCTCACCCCAAGAGTAAGAAGTCTTCAGAAGACAATGGACAGCTTGGTTCTTTTTACCTTTGCTCCAGCGGCAGAAGCATCTGGAACCCCAAAACCACTGGGTTGGTCCAACCGGAAACGAACGTCGACACCTGTCGAAACCAACCGTCCATGGCCCATGGCATCGGGGTGCTGGGTGGATCCCCTCAGACGACGAATGGCCGCATTTGATTGGGCTAAGCCACCTCAGGTGAAGCCACCTTGATGGCCTTTACGCATTGCGGAACACTTCAGAGGCCGGTCCACCGCCCCTCCCAAGCGGAGTGACCTGATCGGCGCACGTGACCGGATGGGGGGGGACGGACTGGTTGACCAATGAACAGAACAGACTACTATAGGGAGGTCAATCCACAAGGGTTTGGGGCTACAGGTTTTGACCCACAGCCATATGTATAGATAATACTTCAAGCAGGTGCAGGCAGTTTTGTTGTGTGCTACTTGTACTTTCTTCTCGGAATCACAAAACTGCCTGCACCTGCTTGAAGGCTTAGCTGCCGAATCATTGGGCGGTTGAGTGCAAGTCTGAGGGTCGGGTACAACGAAGGCTGTAAGCATGCAATGTGGTTGACTTACAACTGAAAGCAGATCTCGAGATAGTTGACGTTGAAGGACTTTTAGGATGAACGTTTTGACCGCTACAAACAATGTTGACAGCAGCTCGACTCAAGCGGTACTGGTCAGACAAGTATGCTTCATATACACTGGAGGAAACATCTTGGCCACTAAGCGCCTTTGCATTATCATATAAGTTTGTCGTAAATCATATAGACATTCATAGTGTTGTTGTTGCTGCTGTTGTTTTACTTGCTTTTTAGGTTATTCACATCCAATTCCAATCATTGAATCACAGAAGCTGCAGAAGAGCACGACCCTGGCCCTGCAAACGGACATTGAACTCCCGGGGGTATAGCATGGCCCTGAACGCAGGCCCTGAACTCTTACTTGAAGGGTGACCCACCCAAGGCTGAACCCACCAATGCAGGAAAGGCTGCAAAATAGAGCATGGGCCAAACCGGGTGTAATCAGGGCCACATGCACCTGACGGCGGGAATTTGTAATCCCCATATGCTCCATCTCGACGCCAGGGGCAAGAAGATCCCAGTGGTTTTGTCCTTTCTGACCGTTGGCAGCGAGCCAACGAAGAACACGTCCAGCCGGCAGAACCTTTGGTGCGACTGGAAGGGGGCTGGGAAAGGAGCCAAAGAGGACTGCCATGCGAGGCTTGCGATGTTCGCCGTTGTCTTTTTAATGCTTTTTGGTGACTTTTTTGCACCGCAAAAAATATGGCAGTTGGACGGTTGGACAAGATGTTTTTCCACGTTCAAGTTGTCGTGAAGAGAAACACATGCGTGCGCACGCAAGGCGGACTGTAGGACAGTGCCAAAAGAAATCAAGACAACCCACGTTGTTGTTTTCTGTGGCAAAGGTGACCTCGAGGAAGTTTCCTTGCCTGACTCAGTGCTTGTACCGCAACCCCCGTCAAAAGATTCTTTTATGGCGTGACAATTTGATTTTGAAGCCTTTTGTATGGCCGGTTTGTGGCATTCGCAGGATCTATCTATGTCAGTGTCCTGTTTGGGAGACAGATACTTGTGATTTATGATCATGATCCCCTGGATCCATCTATGCTAGTGTTCTTCGAGTCAACAAACCATTTCATTTGCAGATCATGACACTCAATGTGGCCAGGCTCGACCTGAAGCGTTACTGTACCAATTGCAGAGCTGCCATCAAGAGGCTCGATCCAAGAAGGGTCCCAGTTGGTGCCCTGAAACAGGAACCAAGCAGCGCAAGGGTGGTTGGTGCATGGTGTTCTCATGCTCATCCATGTTCTCATGCACCTGAAAGCAGGTTCCTTCACCTCTGGACCTCTTCAGCAAGTCATCAAGAGTCTATGGAGGCTGTGTAGCTCAAATAGGCACACTGACCTTTCGGCATTCCGACCCCAGAATCCTCGAAGCTTCGTAACAGACGAACATCCAGGCAGGGCGAGAAAGGGGGTCCCCCTTTTTGTTCTGGACTGTTTAAATTACACACACCAAAAAAATAATGGAACAAGAAACATGGAAGAACATATGAAAAGAACACATGGAAAGAAAAACATGATATCTGTTTTTTTCCGAGATTCTTCCATCTTTCCAGCTACAACCACTCCTCAAACCACCCCACCGTCCGAGTGGTGGTGGATTCTTCTCGGGTCCGTCGCGGGATCGGCAGTCGACCGGCTGGTGACCGCGCCCTCTCGAGACCAGCTGACGGAGTCCACACACAACGGTGAGTGGTGATAGAGAGCATGTTCTCTCCCCGGCCATTCATTACCATCCGACTTCAAAAGGAACTTCTTCGTGCACGGCACGATCCAAGGGTTGATGGCAGCACGCCAGCACGCCGGTGCCGTTGAGGTTTCATCCAGTCTTTTTCTATGACAGCAATGGTCAGGCAGGGTGCAACACACCAGACGCCTCGGTCAGGTTGGTCGATGCGGTCCGTCGATGGGTCCGTCAGAAGGGGATGAACGCCACACCGGAGGAACGCAACCACTCCAGAAAAGGCGTACAACAACCATGCATGGGTTTTATTGTGTTTTATTGTATTAGTACTTAAGATATTCTCCCAAGTCAGCTAGCTAGGGGATGCTTTCAGGGCCTTCACCTAAAGGACGATGTTTGGTACAATCTCAGCAGAAACACAAGTTATATTAATATACATACAATATAGCTATATATGTAATTGCATGCCTTTTGTTTGGCATCTAGCTTGATGTTTCTGCCAAATTCTTTCTACAAGAGTTTTGGTCCCCCAGTTTGTGAGCATTACTGTAGCTCCAGCGAGACCACAATCCTGTGAATGTCAAATGATGGACCCCGTGAACGCCATACCGCGACGTACAGAGAGACTAGCTTCTTTCTCATGTAGTGAAATTGAAGAGTTGCCACCCCCTGCGTTAGTGCAACATGCAAATCATTCCAGCATTTTCTATTCCCGCTGTTTGTAGTCTGGTTGGGAGTTGCCACGGCATGTGTGCATGCAACTCTAGCTGACAAAACGATGTGGAATCTTTGTGGACTACCACCCTTAGAATAATCTATCAGCTGTTGAGTCTGTTGAGTTATGTTTGAAAAAGAAACACGTGAAAGAAGATCCGCCCTGGCTCCTCTCCCAGCCAAACAGAACACCTGGGCATCGACGCGGAGACGCTGGAAGAGGTTTGTATGAACGGAAGAGACGTGAGGTGTTCAAACGAAACCCGAGGTTTGTATGAAGAACACGAGGTATGTCCTTACACCCCCACAAATTTCTAGGTGTTGGTTTCGTAGGGTATATATATAATTGATGTCACACCTATAGAGGGTTTTTACTTTTCACCGGTAGCTGATCAAAAGCAAAAACATAGTCTCTCATGTTGGGCTTTCTGAGTCCGGCGTTCTTTCTTTTCAGCGCGGTCGCTGGAAATCTGCCAGGCATTGAGAAATAGCTTGTCCTTGTACTCCATGGGCCTGGCCCTCACTTGCTCATGGGCTCCGTTCATACAAGGCTTCTTCAATTTTTTCCCTTTCTGAGAGAAACTTAAGGTGAGATATGTCAGCCCCGGTTCAGTCGAGAAACTGAAGAGAACTCCCCAGTCAACCACTGGACCCCGGTGCTTTTTCTTTTTCTCAAGGAACCTTACCTCGGATCGACCCGAAGTATGAGGTCATCATGGGGTTTAGTTATAATATATATATAGACCCAAAGACTCCATGGGACTGCCATATATGCCACCCCATGGACCCCCCGACTTGCACCACCCCTGGCCTGATCGGCCGTCCTATGACAATCCCAAACAGGTCATGTCTGGGATATGAGATGTACTGTTATGAGGGTTCGTGTCCCACAGGGGTCACATGTCAGGGTGGTGTTTGGTCCCTAAGTGAGTGGATAATGAGCACCCCTAACCTCCAAGTTCGGCATCCCTTTGTGACTCCTGGTTCGTGTTTCTTCCGCTTTTGCTGGACCATTTTCGAGTCTCAGAGTTTTACGGACAGGACATGACGGACATGACGGCAGACGGCAGCCATCGAACAAGAACACCCTGGTGTTCTTTAAACGATTTATTCCGGCCTTCAGGACAGATGTACTCACATTACAATTTCTACAGTACGTGTCTTTGTTCGGTTTGGCGCCATACCCGGTCCCCCTCTTTATCCACTCCACCCTCTACCCTCGACCCGACGCGAGCAAAGAAGCGCTTCGGCAAGGTGAAGACATGAAGCGGCGAGCCAAGTTGGTGGACTCCCGAAGGTCCTTGCCAGAGACAGGTGGGGAGTCGTTCTGAAGGGCGCCTTTTTTGGGGGGAGAAGGAACCCTGCCCGACATGCCCGATGGAAAAACTGGGTGTGCCAAAAAAAGGGAATCCCATATAGTCTCATCGTGATGTCGCTTGCCCATCTCATGTCCCACTGAAGAGGATCTTATTTCGTGCAAATCTCACAAAAAAAACTAATAACATGCCAAAAACTGATCAGTCCTTCTCAAAAGGGCTTGGTGGAGCGGCTCCACAGATGGTTTCTTGGTTTCCTCACCAGTTGGCCACTCGAAGTGTCGCATGGAAGGGAAGGGCTCGGGGTGTCGAAGACTTATCGGGCATATACTTGTTCTATTACCAGACGCTTCATGGGACTGCTATATATGCCGATCAGTTAGGGGGGCGGCTTTGGGGGTCCATGGGGTGGCATATATGGCAGTCCCATGGAGTGTCTGGGTATTGTCTTTTGACCACAAATTATTTGGGCCATTGCTCCTTGCACTAGTGGATGTTGGGGTTCTCCCGGTATCCTATCCGATCCCATATGATCCCATCTGGACTATATTAATTTGACATCTCCATCTGAAGGCAATCGTCATGTTGAGTTGGCCGAAGTACCGGACTGATCCGGACTGTCCCTGGAAGCAACGGCCACACACCCAGCACCTGGCAACCGCTTGCCGCTTGCCGCAGCCTGCCGCGCCCTCGCCAGGCGTCGGGGAAAGCACCCACGGTTGCCCTGTGTCCGAGGCGCCCGACGTCATGGAGCGACGTTGCACGTGGGTGACCGACGTGGAGCGACAAGCAAGCTGGTTTGACAACTCAGCAGGTCAACCAACCGAAGGCACACACTTATAGATCTTATAGGCAAGCTATGCGTTATTGAACCAGCAAGGATCTCAGTAAGAACACGTGTGGATCAACTTCTTGACAGCTCCTTTTTGTTCTGCCAAAAGGGACACCACTGGTGCACCGAGCGGTTGCACGGAGCGGTTGGAACGAACGGTTAGAACAGCGACCACCGGCATGGAGCCCTTCAGCGCCCTCCAGGCAGCGACCTCCAAAGGCGTGTCCTTGAGTGAGCTCCGAGACAAGAAGGTGCCACATCGACCGTGAAGCGCAGCGTTAAGCCGCAGCGTTAAGCGCTTAAACGAATCGCGCGAGCCGTTTTTTGCTGCGCGCGAAAAAACATAAAAAAGGAGTCAGGCGTGTGTTGTCCCTTTTTTGGCGCGCGCGCGAGATTGGAGATAGCGTTGGAAAATTTGCAACTATAGGATGTTTGACAATCCCATAAGGGTTTCTTCGCAGATATACAGTACTGTATAAGCGTATATGTCTATGTACAATTTGAATCAATTTGACCCCTTAGCAGTACTTATGTACAGGAGTATATGTATATATCTGTCTTATGGTGCCATAAGTATAACTATATGTCTATAGCTAGTAACTGTATAATTAGACCTGTTGATGGACCCCTTAGCAAACCAAAACCGATGAACAGGTCCTTCCGCCTGACTATCAAGACCACTGGTGCCCGAGACCTAGAGACGGCGGTCGCTGCTTGGAGGATCGACCATCATACCATATCATACCCAGACACGACCTGTCTGGGACTGCCAGGACGGACTGCCGCCCCAGAAAGACCCCGTTTCAACAACCACCCCAATGTATATAGGCAGTCCTATGGCAGTCCCATGGGTCGTGTCTGGGATATGTCATCATCCTGGAGATCAGATAGAATAGGTGGAACATCAGGGGACAGAAAGAAGATGAAAAACACACAAATTCATGGGAAGCTGGTGAGGTGTTTGGATTGGATGATTGATGATGATTATAACATAGTTCAATACACCAAGTGGTTAGCAGACAGGTTATCCAAAGTCTTGGAACTACATCCGGGCTCATTTGACACTTCCAACAGCTGTGGAGTCTTCTTTTGGACACCTCTAACTTCTGAGCAGAGTTGGAGAGGATCAGTTTGGCCTCGGAATGATACATTGTCTTGAAGTTGTTTTCTTTTTCAAGGCAGATGAATGCTTACCTGGCGGCCAGACCGGATTTGAAGGAAACTCGACGTGTTCAGTTCTTGAAAACTTGGTGAACATCACTTGCTGCCACAGCTTTGGTGACCAAGCAATCCATACCTCTACTATCCTCTACTTCTTTTGCAGCTGGCTAACCCTAACCCTCTCCATGGGTGAAGGTTCTTAACTCCAGGGTCCAAGGGCACTCACTCTCAAGGCGTGGTCCAAGTTGGCACTTGCTCCATCACCTCCAAAGTGAAGCCTGGGGACCTCGAAGAGCCACGGGACCACTGGACGGCGGGAGCGGAGGACAGCGAAAGGAAGCGGTGACGCAGCAGCGAGCGGTGAAGGGAGCGGTGACGCCAGGGCTTCACAAGCTGTTTAAAAAAAAGAACACGGTTGAGCCATAGCATGGATGAGCAAAAGCAAAGAAGTTATATATATCTATGACTATACCTGAAGTTCACGTAAGTGCTGGGACATAAAGAAATGCTGGTTACGGTACTTCTGCTGGTTAGGTACAGCCATTGGTCCAGCAACTTGTGCTGGTTACTACAGACTCCTACATGTTCAGCTGCTGTCCAGTTCCGGAAGGTACAGCAATTGTGTCATATGATCAATTGACAGAAGTCTTTCTGCAGCATCAGTCTCCGCCCTTTCTTTCGGGGTCGGGCTGTGTTCGTGTAGATCTAGGGAGTTCCAACTTGGAAGTTGTGGCCAAGGTGTTTGTGTCACTTATATCATGCCTCGTGCAGTTGTTTTCGACCACGGGGCCTTGACGCGCACCGCCGCACCGCCGGACGGTTCTCGCCAGTCCCTAGGTATTGCATTGTAGGCGGAGCCGCTGGAGTTCTCATCATGGAGGCACGGTCACGGCAGTCACCGATCATGTCGTTGAGCATGGAGTATGGAGAAAGATGGGGAGTGCGCCAATGATGGTGAGATGGGGGGGTGTTTGTTCGCATGGAGCAAGATGGAGCAAACAAAAGCAATACAGCAGAGAGGGTTCATCTGCGGGGAGCCTGGCCTGAAAACCCCAAAAAGTGTTGCTTTGGAGCGTCTCACAATCGGAAGCTTGTTCGAAGACGCCTGGTAATTCGGGGCTGCCCTTAGACCAACTGAGCTTTCTCCGGATGGGTGGCAGTAATGGCCCTTTCCACTGCAATGCATGGCATTGGGGAGATTAAAGCCAAGTCCAGCCAAATGAAACTAAGCAAGCCAACAGGGCGCTCCAGAGCAAAAGGCTGTTGTCACCTCGGCTGTTTTCAAAGATCAAAAGACCCTGCCGCCCCACCATGCCGAAGCTTCATTCTGGGCTTCTATACTATAGGATCTTTGAAAAAACAGAGTTGGCGCTGGCTGCTGCATTGACCACATGAAAGAGCCATACACAAAGATCACAAAGATAAGTAGATGTCTCAAGAAGCAATGAGCTACTCTCTGACTCACTAACATGGAAGTGGAAAATGACCCCTCGGAAGACTATTTTCCTTTACAAACAGGAGGTTTTCCACTTCCATGTTAGTAAGTCGGAGTTCAGCCATAATCCCTAGTTGTTATACAACAATATGCAACCAAAGCCTACATGGAAGGCACAAAATGAGTTCGCGTGATATATGCAGCGAATTTTGATTCAGCTGCTTGTCCAATCCTCGTCGCGCGTTGCTGGTTGTTCTTTTCTATATTCGGTTGCAGAGGAAAACACATCTAACATCATCTAACATCTGAAATCTAGAGTCATTACAGTCATAGCCTTTCCGGAGCTTCAATGGTTTTGATTCAAGAACCTCTTGGTTCTCAGAGACCACCACTTTGGCTGAGCTGTTCACCTCGCCTGGCATCCATCGGATGCGATGGCTCCGCAACCCGCAACCCGCCACCCCGCAGCAAAGCTCCGCTCAGGCACCAGGTGATTCGCCGGATCCCACTCGTCCCGTTCCTGACAAGCAAGGGCAAGCCACCCGGCCAAACCTCGTCCCAGCGAGTGCGGGCGAGCAGACCGCGGGGAGAGGAGAGTCGCCGATCGCTGTTGGGAAGCGTTGGAGCGGTGCTTTCGTTGGATTCTTAAGCGAAGGATAGCTAAGCTATGCTAAGCTATATATGAAAATCTTTATTGGGTCAATCTGACCAAAAGTTCCCCTTGCATCGCAACTCTTAATTTGTGGGCACCTTCATATTCAATGGCATTGGCTCAAGAGAGCATCGTTTTATAGAGGCTAAGCATGTCTAGGCTGTGTGCAGACTTAGTATGACTCCATGTGGCTCCAACCACCAGACATCCCAGCAGAACATGAGACTTTTTGGATCATCCCGGAGGAACAAATACGTAGCGTCCTTGCTCCTAGTAGTAAGGCCAGGAGCCCCTAGTAGCGTCCTTGTTACTAAGTGCCATTCCTTGGGTAGGTTGCCTGCTCCAGTTGCTGAGGTCTACCTCTCAGACGGCGAAAGCTTGAATCGGATGGCAAGATGCTCAACAACAGGGTGTCAGATCCAGTGCGTATTGTGCCAACGAACACACAGTTTGCAGTCTTTGTGTTTTTGTAGGGACGGACGTGACCCCGAAAAATAGAGAGCGGGACGCTATGCGAGTGTTTGTTTTCCAGTGTTTTGTGGCTGTTTTTCAAGAACTTTTTCTGGACACATAATAATATATTAATTTTAGTAAATATAGGAACGGTTGAGTGGACATGGTTGACATCGAAGCTCATGGCCCAGAAATTCACCAGCTAATGAATGATTAAAAGAAAAGAACTTTGGAATTTTGTCAAAGAGGGCCTCCTAAACTGCATCAAAGTCAGCCTGGGGAACCGTGCTCAGCTTGACGCAGACGGACACTTTCAACGGACGCTTTCGGACAGGGGGCCTGTCGCCCAGTTTCGAGGTGCCAGTGATTTATTCGGTCTACAACGAGCAGCTTTGGAATGCTTTGATGGACCCAGCAGGGGCAACCGCGCCTTGGCAGTGCTGCAGGGTAGCTGTGAAGTTGTCCTTTCGAGGCAAACGGGACAAACCACAAACAGACTTACAAAGGAGATTCTGATTCTGGTGAATTCTGGTGTCCTTTACCTTGCTTACTTGTCAAATAAGTTTTGCTGGTCCTTTGACTCAATGTTTGTGAGTGTTTGTGAACAAGAGAGAGGTTTTTTTCCTGGGCACATGTTGGAACACAATCCTTGAGCACCTGCAGTGTTTTTCCCCCAAAGAAAGGATCCTTGGCCAAGATTATTTCTGGTCTTTTGTATCCTTTTGTCTCCTTTGTCTCCACATGGCTCTTCTGGATGCTGGGCTGAGATGATTCTGCTTTGTCTCCTTGTGTCTCCCACGGCTCTTCTGGATGCTTTGCTTGCCTTTGTTCCCCATGTTCTTTAATGCTGGGCTGAGAAGATCCTGCTTTCTCTCCCTCTCTGCCTCTCTCCCTCTCTCTCTCTCTCTCCCTCTCTCTTTCCCTCTCTCTTTGTTCCCCTTTGTCTTTCATGACCATTGTGGCTGAAATGATTCTGCTTTCTCTCCCTTTGTCTCCCTGGCTCTTCTTGGGTGATGGGGTGTGATGATTCTGCTGTGTTATTCTTTGTCTCGTTTGTTTCTCATGGCTCAAAATTTGGTGGCAAAAAACTTTCAAGGTTTGCTGGATTTTGCTGGCACAAGAAACATCAAGCTGCCGCCGCCGGTTTGGGGTGCTGATGTAAGCCTTTGCCAAGCCGCCAGAGGCTTTGGAAGAGTTGGTGGCCGAGTCCTTTCCAAAGCTTCAAGAGATCCATTGTGGGTGATTATGGGTGTGTGTGTGTGAAATTAGGGGGGACATCCCAGGCGCTCCGACCCCAGGGTTCGGTTCGGTTCAATAGACCAGCATACCAGCCAGGGGCGATCCGGGGTCTCCCGGATTTACACGCCCGAGCCTGGCTGTGAGTCATCGCACCCGGAGCCCCTTTCACCTGGTATCGCTGGACCTCCCCAGCACATAGTCTGTTCATGTTGGGAAAGACCCAGGTCGCCCAGTCACCCAGGTGACCAGGTAACTCCCTTGGTCCATCTCGGTGTTTCTCCGCAGGTGCTTTTGGAGGTGGGCCCCAATGTCGGTGTCCGTCCAGCAGGGGTGCCGAGCTCGCTCGCAGGTGCTCGGTTTTCGTGGGTGGAGGAAGGGGAGTTGCTGGGATTGAATGGTTTGTTGAATGGTTTGGAAGCTGAATGAAACGTGGATGGGAAGGCTAAGGTTTCGCCTGTTCAGCCAAGAAGGACTCGCTAGGGAGATTCTTGTGATGACCCAGACTCAGTTCAATCCTGCCTTTACAAGTGGTTAGAGCCCGAAACTGCATTATGAAGCGCATAGAGTTCCACAAAGTGCCGGAGTGTAACATGTGCTGAGGCGGCAGCTGTTCAAAAATCCATAACGACCTTCATAGGCGACATGGGTTGCTGAATGCCAAGGACCTGCTTCCTGTGAAGAACGTGTGCTTTAGCTGGCGAAAAGCTGTGATGTCTTTATGGTGCCACAAAGGACTGGAGGATCTCCACATGAACCCATAAATTGACTGTGGGGGTGTCCCACTAAACCTGTGACGAGCCGTCGGGTTTCGCCAGAACGTCGCAAGTTTAGAGATGGAAAGGGCCTTGAACCTAACCATCCTCCTCTGGGCCCTGGGTGTTTGGGATATGGGCATGCTTCAAAACCGAGCGACCAGTCCACCCTTGGCCGCGTTTCCGACCGGTCCCACCCACAGTGTCGGTCCCACCGGTGTGCTCGTTGAGCATCGTTGACCGATGGATGCCACAGGTGACCCTCGCTAAGCTACGATGATGTGTTCGACACATTGATGTGGGCCGGTCTTAGTCTTGGAGGGTCCAGTCATACCGTAATGACCATCTGCTTCGCCACGACCACGGAATCCCTCCGCGGGAGCTACCTCGCCTCCTCGGGAGCTGCTAGCTCCTCATCGCGGAACCGCCCGAGGCGAATTCTCATGCGGTCTCTCCGGGCGGAGTGCGAATCTACGATTCCCTGCCCCTCGACTCGGGCACCGAGAGTTCCGGCGTCGAGTGGGGGTCGGGTGAGTTCCCCGGAGAAAAACAAGGACCACGGCCAGACGTGGCAAAAGAACGAGTTGTGTGTAGAATATGTATGCATAACATTGCATAACTATAATATCATATAAATATATTAACTGTATTTATAATAGTTTACAAACCCCCCGGGTTTGCAACTGGTGTTGGAGACTGGCGGTGG
>CAXAMN010024295.1:406747-422664 GCA_963970005.1 Durusdinium trenchii | reverse complement strand
CTGTGAGAAGCTCGAAACGGAACATGCGACAAGCGGTTGCTTTGACATTCATTCTATTCTTTTATTTGTCAAGCATGTTCCTTTTTTATGGATCCTATTCAGACTGTGGACAGTCTTTCCTCAAGATGCCATTTTATATCTTCTCAAGACTAGTGCCATCTAAGCAAAGCTTGACTTCCAAGTTTCCCTAAAACAATGTTAGACATTGTTTCCTCAACTTAGCTATGTGCCGGTTCTTGGAACACACTCTTTGCACTGTGGTCTTAATTATTCTCTCAAGGCTTAAATGGGAGAGCAGGATGGGTCTCTGTCAGGGACGTCTTGGCTTTTCCCTTTTTCAGAGACTTTGGCGAGTCCTGGAGCTGCTTGCTGAGACTGGTGGCTGCGAATCCAAGCCAATCGAGATCGGCGGTCTGAGCGATGCTTCAGAAGCTCATCTTCGTCCTTGAGTTGATACCTACCGATATTGAGAACTTCTCTGAGATTGGTATTATCCATAACTTTCGTGAGACTATCTGCGATCTGTGCGTTTGACGGTACCCATCTAACGGATACTCCTGTTGCTAGATGTTCTCGAATCAGGCGCGCCTGCAACAATGTTCTATATTCTTGACAAGCAGGTGGAGCAGTACGACTGATGAGGTCGTATAAGCTTTTGCAATCTGTTGCAATCAAAGAATCTGGTTTACCTATCTTTTGTAGTTTCTGTAGGTTGTCTGTCATAGTTGAATTTGGATCTTCGAGGTCACCTTCTTCCTTTAAGGCTGAGAATGCTGGGGGAAGCTTGAGGAGTGTCTTGTCACCTAACCTCCATTGGCATGAACGATCGAGCAGCCATCCCCAGTACAAACGGCACCAAGCGAGGAGGTCTACCGTTCCTGCCAGTGCCATGGCCTCCGCAGAGAGCGTACTCACTGCTACCTTTTGGATCTTTTTTGATGACCATATGATTGGGTTTACTGCACTTTTATGGTTCTTGCCTATGTTCTGGTGCGCAGTCATTATCATCATGCCCTGGTGGGCTGAGAGATTTTTCTCAGAGGCAAAAGAGGCGTCTGAGAATGCTACGAATCGGATGTCTTTCAGGGGAATGTATTGATATCGAATTGCCACTTGGGAGTGGACTTTGGCATCGTGTAACAGTTTATTTGATTCAATCAAATCTTTGACCTGGCCACAATTTATACGGCTTTGGAGATGACTTAGTCGGCTGCCAAGATCTGGTCGTGTGTTTACCGATGCATATTGTAGTGAACCGATGATTCCTCGGAGTTTCTGTCTCTCATCTTCAGTGATTGGATCATCGGGCATGCTTCTTCTTTCCTTTGGAATATTGATGTGATTAATGTCTTTGACATATTGTGTTTGATCCACCCTTATGGAGAAGTCTTCCTTTTGGTGGACATGTAGCCCCGTGAATACAAAGTCCTTTTCTTTCCTACTTCCAAAAGGGTATTTGCTTTCGAGAAGATTGATCCGTCGATGAAACTCTTCATTGCCTGCGAACAAACCATCATCCACATGAATGCCGATGAAACCTTGTGGAGAATTGTCTTCTGCGTACAAGATGAAGCAACATGGGTCAAAAGGTGACACTGTGAATCCCAGTTCTTCTAGAGCCCTAGATAACTCCTTGTACCACAAAAGTGGTGCATTCACCAGACCATAAGCGCCTTTGAGGAGGCGGCAGACCTCGTTGGGTCGCAACCCAAGCTTTTGGCGAAGTTCCTCTGGCGGTTCAAGTCCTATGACACGGGTGTCATCCACACTGCCCCGAAGGAAAGCAGTTTTCACATCAAAACTGCCAATGGTCCACCTCATGGAAACACTCATTTGCAGCAAGAGGTTTCGACTTAATTTCGAGAGTGTGGGCGAATCCCGGTCTAGGTGTTCTAGGCTGGGATCTTGGTATCCCAGGATTACGAGCCTGGCCTTGGCCTTCCTTGAACTGGACTGTTTTGTGTCGGCTCCTAGATGTGAGTTTGTTTCGGCGTCTTTCCATGTCAAGATCCAGCGGCATCGAAGTATGTTTTCTGTTGGAATCTGATGACGGAAGATTTTGCAAACTGTTTTGGTATCTAACCAGCTCTGAATTTCCTTGCCTTTTGCTTCTTCAAACAACTGACGTTCTTCTTTCGTTAGATTTGAGAGCTTGACTTCTGTCTTCTGTTTCTTTGCGGCGGACACAATGAAGGCATGTTCGAATCCTGACGGCGAATTTCTAAACTGGTCTATATCTTCTCGACTTATCTCGACTTCGAATCTCCACATTTCATCTTCTTGAAGATGAAAGGTTTCACACCAAAGTTCATCATCTTCTGGTACCGGTATATTTTCTGGAGCTTCGTTTTGTGTTTCCTCATCTGGAACTGTCGGGGTGTATTCGTTTTCGGTTCCTGGAAACGAGGGATCGTTTTCTTCAGGAAGATCTGGTTCTTGATCTGGTTGTTCATTGGTCGGCAGTTCACTTGTTCAAGACGATGGTGCTTCAGGGTTTCCAGGCAATCCCTCTGGAGTTCCTCTTGGTATTTCTTCAAAACGAGTGTTTCCAGCTCGAATGCTTTCCAGTGTCTTATCCAGGTTGGTGTCCCGAATGATGCTCTGATGTCGGAGTTCTTCCATGGCGGACAGAGGTCTGGCATGTTCTGGTGCTATGCGAAACAAACGATTTCCCAGTACTGCCCAGATCACATTCTTGTCTTCTTGAAGTACCACCTTGAGGGGTCCAAACCATTGGGAATCTTTCCGCCAAGCCATTATCCAATCCCCTGGATGATACACTGTTCTTTGAGGTCGAGACCTTTGAACGAGTGCCCTGCGAAGAGCTTGTGAGTTGTCGACTTCACTGAACGCTTTCCGGGCTCGTTCCCGAGCTGCAAGATGTTCCCGGAATCGAATGCCTTCTGATGTTTCCTGCAGTGCTTTCAAGTGGGAAGCTTGCGAAGGTTCACTGCTGATGGAGGCTGGGCATTTACTCATCTTGCCAAACACGAGAACTTCGGGCGGAAAACCTCGATGTCTAGACCATTTATTCTTAGTCTGTGTTGCAAAGTGCAATGCTACTTCAAGTTCTTCTCCTGTGTTGATGCTTTTCTCATGGTCCATTTTATCAAGCATGTGTTGTAAAATACCTCCATGTCTTTCTACGCGGGAGTTCTGCCAATGGGCTTCGGGAGCGATCATTCTTAACTTGATGTCATGTTCTTGAAGGAAGGCATGAAATGATTCCGTGCAAAACTCACTACCGGCATCCACCAGGAGTGTTCCAGGTGGTCCAGCCCATTTGATCCACCCATGCATCAGGGCGTGAATGGCATCTTGAGTACCATGGCTGATGCTCGCATGTGCCACATGGAAGGTCGTGCTTTGATCGACAAAATGGTAGAAGAAAAATTGTTTTCCTGTCTTGTTGGTCCACTTGATGCCATCCATGCTGATGAGGTCTCCAAAATCTACTTGTTCATGAATTGCGCTTGGTTTGGCAATATCTGGTCCTTTTAGTTCTAGGCACGTCGAACACCGAAGGTCTTCGATGGCTTTGATCACGTGTTCTTCACAACCCATTTGTTGACAGAACAGCTTCAGCTTCTCTACCCCCGGGTGACCCATATTCTTGTGAATTTTGAGTATCCAACTCCTTTCTTCGGGGTTTAAAGCTAACATCTTGGGACCATGTTTTTCTGAGACCATGTCGACTACTTCTCGAAGTTGTCTTTCGGATATTTGATCTTTTGGTTCTGACTCGGTTTTGTCTAGATCGAGATTCCGGGATGCTTTGCTTTTGGGTTCTTCTTCCATGTGATCATCAGGGTGATCTTTCCTTTTCTGGCTATCGGAAGCTGGTGTTTCCTCGGATTGCAGTGCTCTGGCAAAAATGGTTAGGCCACATCTGGCAGGCGTACATGGTCTTCTCATTTGGCGAGCTGAGAAGCGTTCCCATGCTTCCCACTGGTCCTCTGCTTCAACACTTTCGAATCTGCGACGAATGCAAACAAATTTCCTGAGAGGTGCTTGTCCTTGTTCTAGCCTAACATGAGGGCCTACCATTCTGTCCATACCACGACAGAGGACCAGGTGATTGATATGATGGTTTGGATGTTTTCGCTGAATCGCCTGCACAAGGGGTCCATCGGAAAGGACCCGGATGCCCACTCTTGGAGCGGTCTCGTCTGCGACTTTCATGATGTCATCCCAAGACGGATCTTCTGTGAGGAGACGGATCTCTGAAGGTCGGCTTTTGTGATCGAGTCTTCGACGTTTTGTGGGATGCTCTTCTTCTTCTGCATAAGTATCCCATGGTCCTAATCCCTCTTTTCGGAGACTTTGTACGATCTGTCGTGCGAATTTCCGTGGGTATAGTTCAGTGAAACTTGAGACCGGAATTGATTCACCCTCTACTTTCGTGGAACCTGCAATGTGGTGATGTTCATGATCCCTCCTACAATGACGATTATTCAAGGCCACTTGAAGGGATTCGGACGTGGTGCAAACACACAGTCTCTTCCGAATTGGAATGCCCGTCGACGGCAGGCGCAGGTCTCCCACTCGGCACAGGTCAAAGGTGCACGGCTTTGTCATTTGCAGAATCGGCAGGAAACAGGGCATGTTCAGCATGTGTGATCCTGATGGTTGTTCACAGTGAAAGTGTTGATCATGCTGAACTTGATATTCACACAACACAATTGCAAGTGCGATTTGCCACACATGGTCTTTCCGCTTCTGCAAAATGGCCGAACAAAGCTCGTCACTCTTGCTCATATTAAGCGTCGACCATCGACACCAAGGTCCACAGGTAGGGCTAATCCATACATGCTTTGGATTGTCTCGAACAAGATGACAGAAGAGGTTGCGACGACCTATTTCTGTGCTGAGATCTCCTTCGGCATATCCAAATCTTTTGGTGGTCAGCCCTTGTTGCAAGCTTTGACGGGTGAGCTCACTCTCTTTTGAACACATGACTTCAAACAGAAACGATCGTTGCTGTTTTGGTTTGACCACCTTAAGGACTTTTTGAACTTCCGAGCGAAATTTCTGAGTCCAATACTGACACAATCGATTATATGTTTGTTCATGGTCCTTTTGAAAGTCGAATGCAAAGGCTTCCTGGTGACTCTTTTGACTAAGTTCGCTCAAGTTACACATGTGTTCAATCTCTGAGCTCACTGTGGTTCTTGCTTGACTGGGACCCAGGTCTGCGGACCTTCCGAGGGCTGAGACGTCGGACCCTCGAGGTGCTTGAGGATGGCCGTCAATGCATTTTCGATGCGATTCAGTCGTTGGTCCGTCTCTTGCTGGCGGTCGTACAGCTTCATGATGTGATCGTTCTCCGCAATCTCCCATTGATCTTCCATTTCCTCCAAGGTCACGGCTGGAAGGTTTCCGATCTCTTGCGCAGAAGGGCTCAAGAGGTGACTCTCCAGCTTGTTGCGGACCGGGCGAGCTTTCGGGGCATAAGGCATTGGTTCTTCCAGCTTCAACGTGACGAATCGAATGAACTTTCGATGCTCCGGCTTGGGGCTTGTTTCGTACGTCTGGATGAACCACTTCGTCCAGGATTGATCCTGGAATGCCTGTTCGTACGACTGTCCCAGCTTTGCTTTGCCGAATGAGATCTTGAGCTCTTGGAGCTGAGGCAGAGTCATTTGCTCGATTTTCTGGATTTCTTCCTTCTCGTCCTCCTTCTTCGCCCCCTGGATGTACACGTTCAGCTTCTGGCTCAAGGAGGACATGATCGCTGGGCTTGCACGGAGGTGGCTTCCGAGTTTGAGGTCGCACTGATAGCTGACCCGGAAGCACATGGATTTTCTTTTGTTCGAATTGGTTGATCAGCTTTCGCACACAACCCTGAGACTGACGATTAGAAGACTCTGTCTGGCTGAATGACTGAGAGACGGTCGGCAGCTGTTTTGGCTCATCGGTAATGTTCTCTCGGTTTGTGCTGTGGGTCAAATCGGACCCCTGCTCAGGCACACGATCTTGGCACAGGGCAGCCTCATGCGTCCAAAGTTGGTTCAAATCAAGCAACATGAGTCCTGACGAAGATTTGGTGGTTTCTAAGAAACTCCCCAAATACCTGCTCCAGAGGGTACCTTGTTCGGTATCTATCACGGCTTGAAGGGTGCGCAAGAAAGCATTGGACAATAAAAACGGCGTTTTGCCTGGGACTATGGCGACCCTGAACCATGTTGTGTGCACAGGGAAAATCAATGCAACCGAGCTGGACAGCGTTTGATGGTTTCCGAAGCGAAATGTCAGGTTGCATTTTGTTTTCTTTACTTGCTTTCTGATATGTTCAGGTAGGTTTTCCAAAAGTTCAGGGACTTGTTGACTACCAATGACTGTTTGAGAAGCCCCCAAATCAACGACTCCTACAGTGCCGGTCGAGGCAAAACAACTCACTTCGGAGTCTGCTGACCATTCGGCAATCGGCGGACTAGGCTTCACGGGCTCACGTTGAGGGACCAAAATGGTCGGCTGAGCGAGCTTCTTCCTGAGCGCCGGGATGCACATGAGTCGGGTTTTCATTTTCTCACGAAAACATGGACTTGGAATACCAAAACTCACAAAACACTTTTGGCAACTGTTCAAAGGCTCGGAATTGGCTTCAGGGATATCGAAAAGCGAGGTTTCCAAATCAATGACAACCGACGTGGGAACTTGTCCTGACTCTGATCCGGATGCCCCTGTCTTCTTCTGAGGGCATTCTGCTTTCCAATGACCGGTTTGGCCGCACAATCGACAAGCCGAATTCGCGATTCGGTGTGCAAGTCCTTTCGAACGACCTTTGAAACCTTTGCCTTTTCCTTTTCGGCTACCTTTGTTGCCTTTGATGGGCCAGAATCCTCTCGACTTTGACTTCTCCAAGAGACGTCGGCGAGCATCTTGGTATGACACGTAAAAGGCTGAGAGGTCCTGATCCTCCTGGATGGTGTCGAGGAGTGTTCCTTCAAATTGCAACACAAGGGAGGCATCTTCATCGAAAGCTGCTAGAGTTTCCAATGCCTCTTCATCGAGCTGATCCTCCTCCCAAGGTCCTTCTTCTCCAACTTCCTCGACTTCCTCCGCTCCGAATGCATGGTGATCATAAGTCCTCATCGACTTCTCTTTCTTTCCAGCAGTGAACTCCTGGAAAAACGATGACCCCAGCATCCTAATGGCGGCTGCGACTTTCGACATTTCCAGTTCTGATCCTGGAGTCTCAACACCTGATTCAACCAAGACACGCTTTTTGTCCTCAGATCCAAGGCGACTGCCTCTGAGGATGATAAAGGCCTGGACCTCTTCCAATTTCACCTTCTTTTGATGAAGCTCAGTCCAAACCACTTCACAGCGAGCCAGGAACGAATCGGACGTTTCGTCTGGTTTCTGCACACATCGAAACAATGCTTTCTCAACCAGGTCGAACTTCTGCTCGAGGTTCACTCGACCGAACTGACCACCGACGATCTGCACGATCTTCTCAATGCCTTCTTTTGTTCCAACTAACAGTTCTTTCTGGCGCAGTTGGAGTTTTCCGAAGGCTGACCCTTTCGTGCTCAAAATGATTCTCGTGGCTAACTCATTCAGTTTGCCCTCTGGCCAAACATGGGTCAAGAGCTCGATTTTCTGAGCCCACTGCTCAACGTTGTCTGTGGCAGGATCGAATGTCGGGATCAACGTCGACAACTGCGTTCCTTGGCCACTCGTGTCAAGCGTGGTGGTGCTTGCACCTTCTGGCATTTTTCCGGATCAACTATTCAACAACTGCTTCTCAACGTACAATGTATCAACTCAACCAAGCACCAATGTACAATGTTGTTGACAATGCACGCTGTTTTCCAATGTCCAATCAACTCAACTTGCAACCAACTCAACACGACTTTCAAGTTCTAAGCCAAGCGAATTGTTGCTCAATGTTCACGTGGCACGCTCTTCAGTCCTAAGTCAAGCTATCAATCTCCGTATTGCAAGAATTGTGGATGTCCTGGAACACTTGTGAAGTTCTGTTGACCCAAAATGATGCAAGATCGAAGTTTTCCTCCCTGTCTTGACCAACCAGGTAGCTCCGCTACCAATTACAAACCCCCCGGGTTTGCAACTGGTGTTGGAGACTGGCGGTGGTGGTCAATCAATCCAAGGGGAACCACCCAACCAAAGTATGAATTCCACAACAAGCAATGGCCTGGATCCCTGATCCAACAAAGTATCAAAAGCACCCTGTGCCCACTGTCAACCGCAGCCTTTTCCTCAACACCGGCTCGAGTTGCCCTGCAACGAAGGGTGATCCACACCCACAAGATGGCTCAAGTTTACCACCCTGCCCTCCCACCTGAAGGTGAAATGGCCGCGGATGGATTTCCTGTGAGAAGCTCGAAACGGAACATGCGACAAGCGGTTGCTTTGACAAATAGTTGTACAATATTGATAATATAGTACATATACTACAGTATAAGTTTTTGTCACAAGAGAGAGAGAGAGAGCATCTCATGATGTGTGGAACAAAAAGGCTACTTGAGGCGTGACCATGGAGCAGTTTCCTGGTGAAGGGCATCCCTCTGTTAGCATTTTTCTCAAGTTGGCCCTACTTGATTCCTCAAGCAGTTTCCACTGAGTGAATTGCCCCTCTTCAATTCAGTATTCATTGCAGGACTCAGCCATTCTTCGACTCCGCCCCAAATCTATTTCGCAAGAGTCCTATACATCCAAAGGTCCCCCTCAATCCCTCAACACGTCCGCCATTTTTCTCTCTTCAGCTTTTCCGCGACAGGCACCATTTGTATCGTAGCTTCAATCCAGGCAAGTCTTGGCAAAAGTCTAAATTAATAGACCAATTTCGATGATGTACTACTTGGATCCAAATTCCAGTAAAGATTTCCAGAACATTGCCCCTTGCCTCATCATCGACTGGCACCATCGTGGGATCTCCCAAAAGAAGTCAATCTCCTGCAACTTCACTTGCGCATGGTTTCTCAATGGACCAAGACATTGAACATCTCCAAGCCGTTTTTGCTTTCCGAAGAACGCGGTGTCTCTCGGTGTCTCGTCTCCTGGCGGTCTCACTCCTCCCACCTGTGTCTCGCCTCACGTGTGGCGGATCCCAGGACGAAGCAATGGCACTTCGGAGGGCCACTGGGCGTGGACGGACGTGGATGCCGCTCGCGGACGGAAGAAGATCGGAAGAAGACCCATGGTTTTGGAACAACATGGCGAGGTTCAACGAGGTTCATCGAGGTTCAGAGTACAGAATGTTTGTTGCATGTGGATGCATGTGGTGCATAGATGTGCATAGGAGTTTTGACTCCACCCTTGAAGAATCGTTCAGCAACGAACAATTGTGTATGGAAGGTGGGGATGTGGGAGTCTGTTTTCAATCGAAGCTTCTCGATGTGGTGCATCGGCGCACCAGCTTGTCGGAGTGCTTTCTCAGCTTGGAGGTCGACTCGTCCAAACTCAGAAAAGACAGACACGTGTTTCTGCGCTTTCAACATATATAGATGACGAAGCGGCCTCTTTTCACAAACATGACCACATGAGAGATGGCTCACACCTAGACAATCAAGCACCACATATATTAGCCAGAAGTAGATGGCCATACATTGGTCAGCCAATGTAAGCCCTAGGCCTTTGTGTCGTGACGTGGCCAACCTTCCCGCCCGGACATCATTTGGGAGACCTGAGGGGTGGATTTGGCGCTGAACGTTGGATGGAGCATTCCCAAGTGCGTGATGTGTGGAGACCCAGCGAGCATCGGGTGAAACACCAGACAGCCCGCATGGGGTTTTTCACGATCCATGGGACGTCGCATGGATCGATATGGATCGCCTGGTGTTTTGCTGGTGAATGTAGGTCATATTTACCAAAACACGACGCTCCGTGTTCTCCAGCTCGACCGGTCCCTCAAAGCGGGAAGCAACGAATGACCCGTTTGACCCGTTTGACCGGGTCGCGACCTGGGGAGACCATGGATCGGATGGGATCGGGAACGGGAACGACGGTGTCGCGGGACGGTGTCGTGCAGGTGACAGGTGGTTTTGGAGAGTGAAGAATGCTGGTTTGACCCCCCAAAATACCGCAAAGACGCATGTTTTTATGAGTGATGTCACAAGTGGCGGAAATGGGGGCAAACAACTGAACAACTATGAACAACTGATTTTTTGATCATGCAGTTCTTCAGTTGCCATGCTAGGAACTGGGTCCCGGTGGCGAGGATTGATGCGTGAGGTGAGGCACCGAACCATCAATCCTTGACGTGTCGTTAGGTTCTCCCCTGCCAAGCCATGCTTTCCAACCGATGCCCTAGAAATAGCGAGAACAGACCCCCGCCAACAACAACAAAAACTCTGCAACCAAAAACACCTCTCCAAATGTTGGGGAGAAAACGTGCCTCGCTTTGAAGAAGAAACCGCAGACATCCGCAGACCGTTTTTTTTTGCCGCGGACATCCGCAGATCCTCTTTGTGTGCACCGCCTCCGAGCAGCTCATCGCCTTGGACACCTCCAGGTGAGATGGGGAGAGTGGGTGGAAGAAGAAAGGAACCGATTTACTAAGAATGGAGACAAAATGACACGAAAACAAAAAACACAAACGAGACGCGGAGAAGTGCTTTTTTGATGGTTTTTTTTTGAAACAACCATTCCGATTCCCCAAATGCTGTAAGGTTTACAGAGTAAGTTTTGCAGAACATTTTAGATATTTGGACGCTGGAGACCTGTCAACGCCTTGAAAGCAGGTTGCAATGAAGAAACCCGGAATTCAGAGCCCTGTCATGCCCTGCCTTCCTTCAGCAGTTGTGTGTTGACTGCTTTGTGTACAGGGAACAATGGCTCAAAGATTGGATGCCATTGGATGATAGGTTGTCGCCTAGTAGAACACTACGGCCTGGTGGGAGAATTCAGCTTGAACACTGCAACCTATCCCCAGTCTATCCATCCTCATCCCCATCCTCAGGAGCTCGTCCATTTCAATTTCCCCTCACAGCTGGGAACCTCATCATGAGGAGTTCCAGGTGATTTTTCCCCAAACAGTTCACTGTTGGGGTTCTATCTTAGGAAAGAAAGAGCTGGCCACACTCACTGGCCGCGCCCCTGAACTCTGTGGCTGGGCTTTGTGTCCAGGCCTTGTCCTCCTCTTGGCCGCGGCCCTGAACTCTCTAGCTCTGTGTCCAGGCCTTGTCCTCCTCTTGTCCTTTGTGGCTGGGCTCTGTGTCCAGGCCTTGTCCTCCTCCTGTCCTCTGTGGCTGGTTCTTGTCCTCTTCTTGTCCTCCTCTTGCCCTTGTCTTGGCCGCGCCCCTGAACTCTGTGGCTGGGCTCTGTGTCCGGGTCTTGTCCTCCTCTTGTCCTTGTCTTGCCCGCGCCTCTGAACTCCGTGGCTGGTCTCTGTGGCTCGGTTTACTGGAGAGGAGTGTGGCCGAACAAATAGCGATGTCAATACCGACAAAAATTCATTGATGAAGCAGTTTGCTCTTGGGGTGAAGGTAGGGCGTACCAAAAAATCGATGTTGAATATGTTTGACTGATATTGGTCTAAACGAATCGTTTTGAAGCTGCTTGGGGTCTATGCTTGTATACTTTTGTTCCAACAAGCTGAACGACACGCCCTGACTGAAGTTTTCACGGTCAATCCATGTTCATCACACGACTTCTCGAGCCGGAGCCAGGGTGTGTCATGTCCGGCGGAAGATTTTTCAACGGAACCCAACTAGTCCGTCGGCTTCGTTGGTCCACAGGCCGGACTACATGCTGGTCAAGGTGGGTCAGGCCGCGAACCTTGAGGGGACCGGGAGGTTGGGTTCGGGTGGTTGCCACGGGATCTGCCGAGCGATTCGCTGAGCGATTCCATGGCTAAATGAAGAGCGGCTTGAATGTAGATCTAGAGTGCTTAGAATCTCTTAGATTGACATATATTATCCAACACTTACTGTAGGCAAGTACTGGTCAAATCGTAGACTGTTCTGTCAGTTTGCTTTGACTTGAATGTCACAATGACCAACCATGACCAAGATCTACTCTTTTGGACTCTGGAGGACTTGCCTTGACCACCTTGTTCGTTTCTGAGAGTTCTTTGCCTAGGATTCCTGGCCCATATCCTGAGGTGAGACTACCATACTACTCACCCCAACCATTTTCTCAGGGAGCCCTGGGCCAGGAGCCCCAACAATGCTTTATCCATATCTCCACTTCTCCCCGCACCTCCCTCTCCCCGCAGCGTGCGAGCGCGACCAGGCGCCCGACTGGCTCAAATGCGGCCGCTCGTCCACGCCCCGCGACCGGCATCTGCTGGACTTCAAGCCAGGCGTGGCTTCGACGTGGTGAGCGACCGTCCCCGTTGGGAAGAAGGGAAAAGAGACCTCGACCAGTACCCCGACCCATTGGGCCAGGGCGCCAGAAAAGCTGGGGGAATCAGTCGAGAACCCATCATGGGGCCTCCGAAAAGGCTGGCGTATTGGGACACGGTGTGTCTGAGCGCGGGACATTCCACGGAGCGAAGCCGCAAAACCCATTGGGCCAGGGGGGTCTCCCTGTTCGACGCCTTGGCGCGATCTGATAGGTGACACCAGTGATACGTGAGTGATCCGATAGATGTGAAGGGATTGAGAGGTGAGCAGGTGGTGAGCATGTGGGGAGCAGGGTGGCTGAATCCGCATGGGGTGGTCATCCACCATGGCCACCTATGTCGTTTTAGGACAGATTGATACAGATTGAACGTTCATACGTGGAACTTCAGTACCCAATGTCAAAGAGGCTCAAACGTTGTAGTTTACCTCAGGAATGTCCTTGTTCCGACATGGGGATTCTAGGGAGATAAACAAAGGATAGCACAAGGATGTACAAGGGGATATTATGGCTTGAATGTTGGTCTACTCCATGTTCAGCTTGTTGGTGGCATCTTGGGGTGTAGTAGGCAGCTAGAACCAGTGCAAAACTCCGTAAAGGCTTGATGTGTTTCTGTTGAGTACGTGCTGTATGGTCTAGATAGTAAGCTAGTCGTTGTGCGGTCCCCATGCTTGTGTTCGTAAGAAGGACGCAGGCAGGAATGGCACCCCACGTACCAAGGTTGAACGTTGGATGCATGCGTCCTCTTTCCCAAACCCTAATGTAAACAAATGTAAACAATATTAAACAATAATCAACCATCAGCACCCCAATCACCCATCGTTTGATTCTCAGGCTGCAGTACTCGACCGTCCTGGGGTTCGGGTTCGTCACATCAGGTATCGTCAGGTCCTTTTTGGTCCAAGCCGTGTGCTCGAGGCTGCCCATTGGGAACTGCACTCGCATCACCATCCTTGGCCAGTTTGTGCGGCTTCGCGCGTGATGATCTCAGCCAAAATATGGAACACTTTGGTACACTACCCTAAGGACCAAACACACCCAAATATTTGAGCTCCAATGTAAGGTCTGTCCTTGTCATTGGAGGGGTCATGGCCCTTGCGGTAGTGGACCAAGGTCTTAAAAGATTTGCATGATTGCATGATATTGCATGTCACAGGTGTCTACTGAGAAAGTCGTTAGTGATGTATATATAGTAACGTTATATATACAGAAATGCAGAGTCTGAGTCTAATAGGACCAGATGTTCAGCTTGTGCATAGTCTATGCGTTTAGGAGCCTGCAATGATGTTTAAGTTATTAAGTCCTTGCTAGACTAATGCAGGTCTTCTCAGGCAACGAACGATTGTGCAGTCGTCGACTTCCTAGCCAAAGACCTACCAGCTCTTGGTGCCCAAGAGCTACATACTGGTCGCAATCTCCGTCTTTCCACACCATGTGTTCCCGGATTTGTTGGGGTTTCATCCGCTTGAGCGCCACGGCCGTCGTGGCCAGGCGTAGGTGCTCGGCTGCTCCCATCCATCGTCGTCGCCCTCTTTACTGTAGGCGTTTCTTACGAAGGTATATGGACCTTATATGGAGGTCACCTGGAGGTATATATGGCCCCATATGCAGTTCTTGGAGTAATTACTCTGTAATGGGGGGATTGTGACCCAAGAAGAAACCATGAACCCCCCAACAGATGAAGTTGAGCCAATGTTCCCTTCAAAGCTGCCTGTAAAAAGAACAATATTTAAGCACGTGGTTGCCCATTTCCAGCAGGGTGCCCACCTTGAAATGGTAGGCCTTTCTCACCGAAAAAAAAGGACAACAGGGTTCCTTCATATTCGTTGTTTCGAAGCAACACTTTTCAAGCCACAGGCGACCTGCACAATCCTTTGGCACAAACACTTGCCAAAAACACCAAATCCAGCCAGGCACGTGGGGTTCCTTTGATTAAAACAGCCGGGCTGGCAACCTCTCACCAGCCAAGGCCGCAACTTTATCAGCCTTTACGTGGACGCTGAAGACGACAGGCCGAAGATGAACACAACCAGCGTGGAATGAAGCGCTGACCGAAGGTCTTTGGAGGGGTTGTGCCCCCAAATTGGGGTTGTTGTTCCCAAGACCCGCCACTTGAACCTTGGCTACGCTGCGAAGACTAATCAAAACTAAGTGCCCTGCTGAAGTCCCCTCACACCGCCGTGACTCTTGGAGCTTCATCGAGCTTCCGTGTCATGGATCGAGCTGGGACATGGAGGGAGGCACTGCGGCGATGAAAGACCGACATGTCAAAGGAATCTTGAGTGTGAATGTTCTTTCAAGGGAACAGCGAATTCCCGCTAGGACCACGTGGGTGGATTCAACAAGTTTTGATTTGCAAATGAGTAGTAGTGGTGGTGGTGGTAGTAGAAATAGTAGTAGTAGTGTCCTGAAATGCTTCATCTACACCAGGACTTGTACTTTAGTACCGTAAAGTTCAATAACTTGCACAAAGTTAAGAAACTGCAAGGCAGTTCTATGGAACACACTTGAATGCTTCATTATATATTTATATAAGCAACATTAAGCAAGTCTGTTTGTTGCCCTTGCTTACTTTGTTTACATGCTTGACCGACTAAAGTAGACTCAGGGTAGACGTGGGATAGGAAACCTACATGAAACCTGAATAACCGATGGGGCGGGCAACCCATTCCAGGCTATGCCCCTAGGCTAGATATCAGATTTTGTCCGGCACTCACATGTCAGATCCTGCATGGAAACATATAAAAGTTGTGAAAGGCTGCGTTTTTAGCCCGTGTCAACACCGTCCCTTCAATATGCTTGCGCAGGAACCACCTGATCTTCTTTGACACAGAGTCTTTGTCTGCCATTGGGCTGCAGATAGTTCCAACATGTTCGACTCACAGAAGCTCAAGCAATGGATATTCTTTGTGTTGGCCTACCTTTTCAGGTCACTCTAGCTTGATATGCCCTGAACACAAATATATATTTAAATATCGTAATATATATATATAATATATTATGTATAAATGATTATGAAAAGGGTATCCCTAAAAGTGTTCGATTCCTTCCAACCGGGCATTCCTTCCGTTGGCGGTGTGGACCGTCCATCCCCGTAAAAACCAGGATTGGAAGTTGCTCACCGAAGTGCACGCGAACTGGGAGCACGCTCCACGACAGAAGCCGAGACGTGAGACATGAGACGTGGAACGTTGGGATGACGTGCAGAGGTGACGAGGGAGAAGGATCGTGAGCAATAGCCAAGTGCTGTAGAAAAATATATGGTCTCTTGAATTCTTAAACCCTTTCAGATATCCAAAACACCTCTTCAGGCCTGGGGGGGTTTGGATGAATCACGAGATCGACAGACAACTCGTCCCTGCTTCGTTCAAAGGATCCATTAACGGATTCACCCCGACGCTCATGGACCCTCATATGGAGGGGTCCGGAGCCGAACCAATCCCTATGGTTTTGAGGGCCCAGTCGGGCTGTTCGGAGCGTATACGGGTAAGAAAAAAAGTCCCCCAAAAAACGATGTGTTCGTCAGAACTCGTGTGTGTACTTGTATGTGTATGTGTGTGTGTGTGTCCACCCCTGGGCAAAGGGATCTCCACCGCCACCTTTTT
>CAXAMN010024295.1:384744-406737 GCA_963970005.1 Durusdinium trenchii | reverse complement strand
AAAAAGGACACAACCACTACGCTTGCCACCGGTTTTTGAAAAAAGCGCCGAATGCGGCGATCTGTGTGTGTCCACCCCTGGGCAAAGGGATCTCCACCGCCACCTTTTTCGCGCTTTTCCACTAACTTTTTCAACCAGCAGGGGATGGAGACACCTGTATTGCTTCTCCATCAACGAAGCTGGCAATACATGGTGAGGATATCAGTTCCGGACGCGGAACTGACGTACCTGCTTTCAACACAATGACTCCACTGGTCCACCCTGCCGCTGTTCGTTGTTTTCATGGTCCTTCATGCTACCACCCCCAAACCAGTTTCCCACCGCTGCCTTCAGCCGCCGACTTTCAGCCGCGTTTCTGCAGATGAGTGAACAGATTGTTAAACATTTCAGTTGCGCTGACTTTTTCACCTTACGTTTCCCTCACCTTCCTTCCCATCGTGGAAACTGAGTCACTGAATACAAGTGTCAGAGTGTGTCACACTCTGTTTCTAAGAGTCCTTTTAAGATGTTCAGCAGGGGGCGACAGGGTCGCTGCATAGCTGAGCTGTCGCCAACGAAGCTCTATGCAGCTGACCAGGATATCAGCTCCGGACGCGCAACTGACGTAGCTGCTTTTTTGAACTGTTGATCAAGCTGTCACTCCAATTTTCCCTGGCAGCCGCTGCGACACCGTTTCAACACTACTTGTTGCGGACCATGCTGTTATCACCAGTCAAGGGCTAAGTAGTCATTCGCGATCCAGTCTCTGAACTTAATGCTCATTCGTTTCAGCCATGAGTCTAAGTGTGACCAGCCGCAGAGCAGTGTGATCCCCGAAAGGGGCGCCGTATTCATTTTTGAAACTTTCTGAAAAGCTGCTGTACGCCGCTGAGCCAGTTCCTGATATTTCGTTTACCTTCAGTATCACCTGAATCAAGACTGCCGAGTTTACGGTGGTTTCTTGTGAAACAACTTGATCATGCAGTCTGCTTTCATGTGGATGTGCCATGCATTTTTTCAATTGCCAGGGACGCATCACACACACACACACGCACGCACCCGCACACCCGCACCCGTTTTTTTTATCTATTGCGCTTTTCTTCGTGTGTTAGGTGTTTCTTCAGGCTTGTTAGGTTGGTCTTGAGGCCGCTTAGTCGCCCCAACACTTCACACACAACCCTACCCCTCGGTTTTCGTTTCGTTCTCTCCTGCCTTTTGCTTCTCTTTCTAGGTCTGACTCTCCTCTAGAGGCTTTTTAGGTGCGGAACCAGGTCTTTTAGTCAAGTGACAGCCGGCTTCCACTAGAGCACTCTGTCTCTAAGAGTCAGACTCTGTGAGCCTAAGTAAGGCTTAAGCTGTCCCATACGTTGTTTCTTCACTAAGGGGCTCATGTTTCCGTAAGAAAAACCTTGTGAGCCTAAGTATGGCTTAAGCTGTCCAATGCGTTCTTTCTGCACCATGCCGCTTCTTCTCCCAGCGCCGACCACGGCACACTGTGTGTGTGTGTGTCACATTCTGTTTCTAAGAGTCCTTTTAAGATGTTCAGCAGGGGGCGACAGGGTCACTGCATAGCTGTCGCCAACGAAGCTCTATGCAGCTGACCAGGATATCAGTTCCGGACGCGGAACTGACGTAGCTGCTTTTTTGAACTGTTGATCAAGCTGTCACTCCAATTTTCCCTGGCAGCCGCTGCGACACCGTTTCAACACTACTTGTTGCGGACTCATCACCATGCCGTTATTTGCTGTTATCACCAGTCAGGAGTTAAGTAGTCATTCGCGATCCAGTCTCTGAACTTAATGCTCATTCGTTTGAGCTATGAGTCTAGGTGTCCTGGCGGGAAACGTTTCCGCGGAAAACGGATGATTTTTCCGCTCTTCGATCAGGTTGATCTTGGTGGTTGGAAGGACCCCCACAGAGAAACACGGGTGGCTGTGAACATCAAGGGACAAGCACCTGGCATGATATGAAGGTGAGAGCATGATAGAATGTCACAACCCTTTATGTCAGAATTGAGCCTCCAAGAGCAATTTTTTGGTCATGGACAAGCATTCCGGTCAACCTCACCCAGCAACAGGATAAACCTGGATCATCCAACTAATATGCCTGTTGGCGGGCTCTATAGACAAAACTGCAGAAATGTTACATTGTTGGAAGATCCAGGTAAGTGTCACAATATGTGTATATATATATACATATTATATATTATATTTATATCCCATGGGATCCATGTAAGCAAATACAACCTACATTCACCACCAAAACCACCAGTCATGTTTTTATATGGTTTGGCGATATGTGTTTCTTACATGGGATCGTTAGGGAGTCTTTGTAACGTAAAAACCACGGGATCCATCCAGGCCCTGACCGTTCGATTTTTTGTTGTTTCTTAGTTTTGCGTTTTTCGGGTGGTGGAGTGTAGTGGTGGGCGTCCCAAAGTCGCATCCCCCTGTCACCTCTTTGGTTCGGCTGAGGAAACGGACGGCCTTGGTCAGGTCGTAGTGACCCAGGAGCGGAGCGGGAAATGCGACGAAGGAACTTTCGGCGACGAAAGAAATACGATACGAGGAGTTCTTCTCACACGCTGTGCCTGGTGAATGCCCTTAAATGCCCAGACGCGACCCGGTCGGCCCCGGAATCCTTTGAGGTCTAGGGTCAAATCCTCGGGTCAGGGGTCTGGATCCGAACCTATCCTAGGTACCAGTCGGGTTGTACCCTAAGAATCCTTGGGCTCTCCATGGCAGGGGTCGGACCCTCCATAGCAAGGGTCTGGGCCCTCAAAACCCTATCTGTTTGAGGGCCCGGATTCTTAGGGTATTGAATATAAGAATCAGGCCCTGGCAAGCTTGCGCTTGCATATGTTCGATCACCTCAGTACCCGAGCACGTGGAAGTTGATATGTTTTTGTCATTTTTGCCCAGATGTAGTGCTTCAGGATTTGTTAGCTGAATGCCTCAAGATCGACGAAACAAAAGATCTCATCTCGGGTGGCAGAGTTCACTAGTGGATGTTTCGTACTCTTACCTTCTATGCCACTGAGATGACTTGCCCCCAAAAAAACAGGCCAGAAGTTCGGTTTTGCATGGTTTTTGCCATCACCTCTCATTTTTCTACCGGTACAGTAGCATCCAGCCTGGCTGAGCCGAACATGTTCCGAAACTGCGGAGGACAGCTCCAAGCTCTTAGTGACATGGCACTGCTCGACCATCCATTGTGGCACCTCCAGGAGGAGAATGAGATGTTTAGGGGGATGCTTGGGATGTTGTTGTTCCGCTGGTGGCTGGTGGTGTCGGACGGGCCACGGACGGTGTCCAAGTCAAAAAGAACTCCGCAGCGGGTCACTGCTTTTCCAAAGCCTTTCGCTTTGGCCCGAATATTCTTAGGAACATAGAGGAACATGGGACTGTTGGGGCTCAAATCGGCAGACCGCCACCTTCGACCCCGGATTTCGGTTTCGGGTTCAACTTATGACTACCCAGCCACTCCGAAGCGACGCGTGATCGGGGTAAATACACGCCAACTGGAACTGGGTCGGTTCTGGAGGACCGATGGCTCCGCAGTGGGCGAGCACATCTACGTGGCTCGGCGAGACCACGGAAGAGCATGTTTGAGGGATGCAGGTTCGGCATTTCAGCCAGTTCATGAAAAAACAAGAAAACCGGGTCTACGTTGACCCAGTTCTGTTTTTAATGCACCAGTTTAACCGGTGCTTTAGCAAAACGGGAGCTGGAAGCTTGAAAAGGCCATGGAAAAACTATATTACCCATGAAAACAGGGTGAAAGGCCGTGAAACACCTGTGCAAATTAAGTCTTGGAAGTTGGGAGGTGACATTAAATACGTCCTTGACGCTAACGCACCCGTTTAACCCGTCCTTTGGACTTGCTGGGTACCAGTAGATATTTGGGGATCCAAGAAAATCCAGTCCGGTACGACACCTCCCCCGACCCGGGCGACCACCTACAGACCGAAAGGAGGATAGCAGGGGGGATCCATCGGGGATCCATCGGGGATCCTTCCCTCCCTCCCAAGCGCGAACTCACTTCCAGGCCTTCAGTGAAACCACCATCAAAGTTCGGAAAAACAGAAACTGTTGGTGTTGCACTTGCTTCATTTGTTATGCAGTTCATTGCATAAATATACATGTACATGGGCTATATTTAACAACATTCATATATATATATATATACACAATACAATACAATACAATACAATACATGGGATACATATATTTAACAACATTCAATTTTTTTTTATACACAATACAATACACTACACTACAATACAATACAATATATATACCAGAACCATCCAATGATACAGAAATTTCTGTACGGCTTGATTTCTGCACCACACCTTGAAAAAACACTCGCGTTGAAAAAACCGCTCGTTTTAGAAAAAAACGCTCGAGGTCATCCCAGCCGACCCTCCCGTGCACAAACAACTGTGTGCACACACACTTCTTTCCCCAACTCTTGGCCGCATTCACTTCAGTCGCGGCCTAAGCCTGCAAAGTACTTCTTGTACTGGATCAGTGCTCGAGAAAAGCAAGACCAAACAACCAAGCTACGGGAATTGAGCCGTCTAATTACTCGTGCCACTCTTCCAACATAGTCTTCATCAGACCAACACCCCCAATTTAGGGGGTTCAGGATTTTCTCAGAGTCGTCACAGCTGTTGATCTGGAGCTCCATTGCTCTCCTTACATGGTCCAGGAACCAGGTTTACCAGGGAGGCATAATCACTCAAACTAGTGAACTATTAGAGGTCAATCAGCCGACATAAGCTTTGCTGAAAATAGACAATTGTCGGAATATGTCCAAAGAGATGGAGCTTGGGGCGTAGAAAGTACAAAGGCCATTTTCTGCGGGACACATCGCTGCAAGACCAGCATACCCTTCCTGAGGCATGCAACTGGCAGAATTTGCAAGGTTGCTTCAAGGCCATTCATTTGAGACCCCAAACCATTAACACACAAATCAAGCCCTCATTGTGCAATCAAAAGGCCACCAGGTTGTATGCATGTTGGAGATTTGGATCAGAACGCCTTCCTTGTAAAGCTTCGAAAACACGCTGTTGGCATTCTGAATGGTCCACCTCATAAGATCCAAGAGCTCTTCGTTTCCAGGATCCTTAGAGTTGCATTGCCCCACTCTTCTTCAAGCAACATATATTGGATACTAACCCAACCCAAAAAAAAAGGTAGAAAAGAACCTGAATTGCATTCAAACCACCATCACATGTGCACATGGTGAGCCCAGTTCCCAACCCAGCCACATGCACAGAAGCTTTGTGTCATGGGCGCGGCCAGCTCCTTGAGGAAAAGCCTTCAACCTCAGATCACCATGCAGAGAAAGAAGGCAGCAGGAGGGGAGGAGTTTTGACATGGTTGGACCCTAGTGGAAAAATAAAAGCTGATATTGTTCAGATCCAAAAGCGATTTGATCTTGAAGGTCTTGAGCGAGAATTCTTTCAAGGAAGAGGTGTGATGGAACGTAGCACACCAGTTGTCAAAAGAGAAGAAGGCTTCATCCATCTTTTTTTGGATCCCACCACGGCCAAAGTAGGACATGTGGCAAAGGGCAACTAGTGAGCTGGCTGCCAGGTCTCCACCAAACCCCAAGTGAAAGCAGTGCATGCTGTCTGGCTTAATGACCTCTGCCGCAGAAGCTCCAGGAATTGAACGCAGCGGAGACAAAATGCCCTGTTTGAAGGGGTCTGGTGAAGGTTGATCCCATGTTCGAAGTTGTCCGCTTGGCGTCAGGTTCCACCACTCCTGAGTATTAGACACAGGTTGGCATAGACACTGGTTGGCACCAGTCATATAAAAATGGAACCCAGCTCAAACCAAAAGTTGATCAAGTCAGTATTCCAATCAAGTGACATTTGACGGGCAAAGGTGGCACTTTCGAAGGGACCGGAACCCGGATGCTAGGTGAAAGGCTTTCCTGACCCATGGCCAATCTCCTTTTGCTCCTGCTAGGGCTCCCCAGAAAGTCATTGGCCCAGTGCCCTCTACCTGAGCGGCAGGAATTGACAAATATCTCACTTGTAGGTTCCGGGCAAACATTTTTTGGGATATATGGCCCCAGTGGAAAGTATGGTGCCATAGATATGTTACACAACAGGCCAGGGGCGTCAACTGAGATTCCTTCCTCAAAAACTTTGCAGAAGTCCGTAGCCATGGAATCATGCAACTGATCAATGCTGGCATCGTTCTTCGCATACCACTGTGACGGAAGGACACTGTAGAGCAACCGGGTGGAGAAGGAATGCCTCAAGATCCCCGTATGCAACAGACCCCAATTGTCCTCAACATTCCTCAACTTAAATACAAAAAAAACGTTGTACCAGCACAATCCAAAGTGCGTTGAAGAATTGAGCTTGGAGGGCCCAGTGTAGGGTATCACCACTTGGAAACTCAATATGAGGACCGGGGTTTTGTCAAGTCCCCGACCCTCATCTCCATGTAGAGCAAATGGGATGGTGGCACGCCGCTGAGCCGTGGGTTTCCCAAAAATTGGGTGATGAGGATCTTCATGTCTAAAGGCTTCCCAAAACTCTTCAAACATACTGCCATAGCCACGACTGCAAATATCATGACCTCCCAAAATGAAGTGTGGAGATTCTTTGAGGATGGTTCGCATCCACTCCGACAAGTGCAGGACTGGATAGTTGGTGACAACCTCCCTAATACGGCGCTTTCCATTTTCTAGCTTCACCTTCTGACGGATTCGAACTTGAGGAGCTTTGATGGTCACTGGAAAGACTTTGCCCTGATTTTGAACCATCCGCCGGAAGTCGCGAGCAGCATTCTTCCCGGTCTTCCCCGTCTTTGTTCTCCTATATTTAGCCATACGGTTGAGCTCAGGGTCCACAACACCTCTCAGGGGCATCAATCAAGATGTTTTTCTTTTTCAGAACCCAAGTTCAAGACCTAAAAAGGGTCAAACACCTTTCTTCAAACGCCACTACCTAGTTTCAGGTTTCTTTTGGCAGCAGCTCCAGCCAAGCGCAGCACCCCAGTTGCCGAAGAAGCCTCAGAAGAAGACTGCACCACCCCTGGATACTGAATTGAAAGAGACCAAGTCTTTGAGACAGACAGTCTATAGTTTAGACCATATCTATAGAGTTTGCCAAGAAGCCCCTTGTGATGCGTCATGCAGCAGCGCACTTGGCAGGTCATCCGACGAGGATCCCCCTGCCACAGGCAACTGCTTTCAACTCCTAAGCCCCTCAAGATTCCATATACAAAAAACGGAAGCACTCAGCCACTAACCTTTCACCAGCACACCTGCGACACAGGCCCTGGCCTTCATCGTCAGGATGAAGGCATGCTCCAAAGTAGGCAAGTCCTGCGATGGGAGGGGAGGATGCACACCCTCTTGGCGCTCTTGCTTGAGCAGCCAGCTTTTTGCTTTTGAAATTCTTTACCCCATGGCGGACACACGTCTTTGCAGGCAATGCAGTGCTTGCCTCTCCCCTATTCAAGTGTCTAAAAACACTTGGCAAATTTGCCACTTTGACCCAAGCACTGCAAGCTGCAGGTATACTGTATATGGCCATTGTCCTTTGAGACATACTTCAAACATCTTCAACCAATTGACCCGGGTCAAAAGAAAACAAAAGCAGCGGCTACTTCTTGGCCTTTTTGGCCTTCGCCGAGGATTTGTCGGGTTTCTCCTTGAGTTCACCCTTTTCACCCTTGTCAGATCGTTTCCGCTTGCCATCAGAACGCTTCTTCCCATCAGACTTGGCAGGTGCAACCGGCTTCATGTTCCTGAGGTTGGGCATCCCAGCTTGCAAACAGAATCGGTAGCCATGCGCTGATTCTTTCTTGGGAGGGCCATTGGACAAAGAGATAAATTCAAGCAGCTATAAGTGAACTTTCTATATGTTTGTCCTTCTATACTCAGCCTATAGATTCCCAAACATGACAAGATTCTTACCACGGGTGATGTAGTTGTTAAGACTCACATCTTCCTTAGTGATCGTCGTGAAGAGTAGCATCACCTCCTTCTTCTTCGCCTCAAGAGACCTGGTTCCAATGATGACAGGGTTTGCACTGGATAGTGTATCACATATGAAATATGCTATCAATTAGAAATGCATATAATGACAGATGAGAAAGGCTTGGTTTCCTGCCCTGGCTCACTTGCATCCATGGACAAGCACTCAGCTTGCTTTGTGCTGAGTTGGTCGTATAGCTTATTGAGACTGGAAACATGCTTTCCAATCTCATCAGCCAGCCTCAATGCTAGTTGTATTCAAATTCTGCTAAACGACTGGCTTTGCAAGAGCCATATGGTATGCAAACCAGAGGCTGCATAGCACGTGGAGTCTTCATAGCTGTCAGGCGTTCCTCCACAGACCCCCCCAAACAAAGAGTTGGAGGTCTAAAAGGAGCAGCTTTAAAAGAGTCTTTGTCCTGGTGGTCTGTGCCAGCATCAATTTTCTTTCCAAGAACACCCAAGAACGTTGGCACCAAAGATAATGGAGATTCATTCCGTTGGAGACTTGGGAATACAACCGTCCTTAGAGCAGCTACCCCCTAAATTGCACAGTACAGCCAGTACAGCAAACTTAAACTGACATGTTTGGTCTCTAGGTCAAGCGCTTGGACTTAGAGCCCGCATTTGCTGCAGCAGCTGCGGCAGCTGCTTGCTCGCATTGTCCTGTCGCAGAAGGTTCGGGTTCATCCTGACCAGGGTGTACAAGACCCTCGGTGTCCATCAAAGCACCATCCTGGTCCTGCACATATGCGGAAACATGTGTTATGGATAGATGGGACACACTGTTCAGGATTCATGTGGATTGCATATGGGTCCTCAACTGCACCCTCACCCTGTAGGCTAGTCTTGCTCCCAAACTCATTGTTGTACTGGAAGTGATCTGACAGAACTAGCTTCGCCTCTTCCTCCCCATGAACAGCATTTTTGCGCAACAATCCATGCGCTTGTGCCCAGGCCCACGACCGATCAATCATTGGCCTAAGTTGGAATGGGCTTTCATTACACCCTGAACCATATGCACATGAAACAATCCATAGCAATCCAATTGCCAACAAAGTTTCTTTGTGTATTTCTCAGTATCGGCAAGGTAGGATTTGGTCACCCAGCGTCCCTGTTGCCCTTCAGAGTTAGTGACTTGTCGCCAACGAGAAATCGCAAGTTCTATTTGTTTAAAATCCCCATGTTGCTGCAACAGCTCACGCAACTTCTCTCCTTAGGTGGGAAGTCAAGAGGCGAAAGGATTTCCTTTGTGTCCACAAAAGCTTTCACATACACTAGAGCTGAAACAAGGAAAGACACGGCCACTGTCAGTGGAATATAGGTTCAACACATCTTTGGACGCTGTGACGGTCTTGCGGTACTTGGGATCACAATAACGCCGCATCCTGGGGTGGATAAGGCTTTGTAACCCAGACAAAGGACCCATGCCATGACACATACAGCTTTCTAACATCAACTGCAATCAGGGTTCTTGTGATAGTATTTGTCAAACTTGTCTTGGGAACTTGAAGTCCGAGAAGGAGCGGTCGATGGACGCGGTGTGGATGCAGGTGAGAAACCCAACGGAATCTCTTGACTCAGATCATCGGTACTCTTTTTTCGTGTAAGGCCGGCGCCAAGCTGATCTAACACATCAGCCCTGCCACTCCCAGTTTCAAGCTTCCCAGAATCCCCAGGTTCAACCAGGTTCCCATCAAGCTGAGTCTGCGGAAACGAGTCAAATGGCTGGTTGGGATCCTGAGAATCCTCAGAATAGGCTACACCTGGCCTGGCACAATCCTGAGAATCTTCTACGATTATTGGCTTCTCCACAACCTCCACATGCATTGGTCCTGGTTGGTTTTGCTCAACAGTCACAGCACCCTCATGCACTGCACCAGTATCATGTTTGGGGGGATTGGTCGCAATGGTTTTGACCTCGTTCCCAGCCACAAAAGCGCCAGACGAAGCCGCAATTATAGGAGCACCTGCAGCCAGGCAAAGAAAAGTCCACCATTATGTTTTCCAGATCAATATGAACTATGTCAATCCACAATCAAGTGCAATTCAGCTATTGTAAAGGTCATAGTTCTTGTGATCCCTTGAGGCGGCATCCCTATAGCCAAAGCATGATTCAATCAACAAGTGCATTCTATGGATCGGGAAACTATAGATTCAGCTAACTCACACAAAGCAAGTCACCAGCCTGGAACATCCAAGGTTGCTGGGGCCTTTGGAGGCACCTTGCTCAATCGAGCTTGCATGGCCGCGATCTTGGCCCGTGATGCCTGGGATTCAGGACGGCTACAAAAATCCATAGAGAACACTCTTGGGCGTCTATTCAACTCATGGTTGAACCTAGAAACTGCAATTTGCATCTCCAAATCTTGTTTTTCCATGGTGGATTCATTTCCACATGTAGCTGCTTCTCCACAAGTCATTGCACAGGCTTCAACTAACGTAGTGCACGAGGCAAACTTTCCAGACATCCTGAATGGCCCTGATGGCTATACGAACAGGTCAGACAACATGCAGACTACAATCTCTCAAAAAAACGTTCGAAACAGCACCGAACCTAACATTCATGTGATACACTTTTGGGATTTTCGGCTTTTTGCATTTTTTTTGCGGGGATTTTCGGCTTTTTTGCATGGATTTTCGCTCGAGCAGTTTGGCCAAAAGAACCGAACTACTCCGAATTTGCTGGGTTTTGCAGCATCTGATTGAATTGTTGCCGTTCACATTCAGAAATACAAACCTGAGCCGTGTCGGGTTCGAACACCACCGAATGATTAATACATGAGCAACATTCAGGGCCACCATTTCGAACAAGGAACAGTTTTGGTGAGCTCTTGATCAAACTTGCGCATAGCTCCGATCCACGAGTTGGGGATTGTGACATATTTTGATTGCCAGAGATATTTCCATACACTCTGAAGCTGACCATCCACCCAGCAGTCCCCCAAAGGAAGCTTCTCAAAGAGCTCCCGGTCAGTCTTTGAAAGGTCAACCTCCAGCCGATGCCTCATGTGAGCAGGCATTTTCCGACGACCCTGGTACAACTCCATCAACCTTTTGGCAAATCCTTCCAGGTAGCACCTTAGCAAAGCTTCACTGGGAGAAGTTACTTGATCAGTATAAGAATCACTATTTGAACAAGTCCCACCAACCAACGGTTTTGTTGTTTGTTTGTTTTTTAAAGGGTGTTGTTTAGAAGCAAAGACTCCTACCTACTATGAAGCAACACTTTGAGGCCACAACGCAGTGGCTTTCAGGTCGCTGGTCCCATTGAATTTGCGGGCGCCTTTCTTGTCCACATATTTACCTGTCCAACAAATATATTTAAGAGACTGCTTCTGACCCCAAAGACAGCTGTTTTTCCACTTGCCAGTATACAGTATACTTGACTAAGATTCCAACGCACTGGTGCCAAACGAGTTTGAGCTTCACGGACAGTTTTCTTTAAAGGTCCAGCAAACAATCCTGTGATCCACGAAGCATTCGAGTAAACCAGCGTCGGCTTACTGGTAGGGGCCCCCCACTGCATCATGAAGAACCTTTGCACATAGACCTGAGCCGGTTTCGCAGAAGTATGCTGAGGCTACAGGCATAGTGTCATGGTGTTGGCACGGGCTCCAACACAGAAAGGTGGCTTGGCCGAGAAGGGGCAAGGGCCAGGTAATGCAACTAAGTTGCAAAACAAGTTCGGTTGCAGAAGTACTCCCACCGAGGAGACCGGTACAGCAACGAAGCCCCTGGTTGTTCAAGGATGAAATAGGAATGGCGGGCTAAAATAAGCATGCAAACCAATGTCAGCCTTAGATTGCCCACATGCACATTGTAAACAAACAACCTCACACTTCCCTGCCGTTAAACACATTAGCGCTGTAGAGGAACCGAGCAATGGTGATGTTTGCTTCATGAACAAAGCGCAAGTGCATGGCTCCAAAGCAGTTTGCATAGTTGCGTTGAGAGGTTGACCTAGCTGGTAACCCCCACGATGAGCAACATGGTCCAAAAAGGTTGACCGATTCTTCACATTCGCAAAGTATGGTATGGAGTACAAGCCTCAGCTCAGTGGAACAGAAAGGAAATCAATTCTGTTAAAATACTTGCTGACCACACAATATAGCTACAATATCGTACATGCCAGTTGGCAAGAACCCTGCACTTGACAGGAAATCCATCGTTCGCTGTCCTGGCCGAAAGTTGTGGTCAATTTTGACACAGCTGAAGCCACATTCTGACCTGGGCAGGCTTTTTAAAACATATAGTGCAGGCATGGAGGATTCAAACATATAGTGGGCAAGGAGCCATGTATCATATGCTTGTGCACAGCCAGCGAACAGATCCATAAATTGGAAGCGGGGCTTTATCTCAGGGATGTTCGTGCTCCACTGCAGCATCAAAATGATGCCAATAAACACCTTACTCTCCAGTTCAAGGTACAGGACCTTTCCAAACCCAGCAGCTGATCAGTTTCCCTAGCTGGCATACAGGGCGCCTTTGGTGCACCAAGTTGAATCAGGTTGACCACAACCGATTCCATGGCTCACCGTCAGCACTGTCTAGAATGATCGAGCCCAACTGCTGACCCTTTCTCCAATGTCTAGCAAATGAAGCACTTGGTGATTAAATCAAAAGACCCTTGCAATCTCGATTCCCACACAACTGGCCAGGTGGTGGCCGGCAGTCCTTCATTGCTTGCTGCCCGGATTGCCCAGCGCTCAGAAAGCACCATCAAGAGAACCTGCGAGCGCAAAGAGGCAGCATTAGTAGATCAGTCATGGGGGGTGCATGTCGCCTATTTGAAGGTCATTTTATTGGATGCGATCGCTATATATAATATTGAGCCTAATGCGATGACTATTGCACTGAACCAATATCTTTGGAGGGTGTGACAGAGAGAGCAGGCAGTGTGACTCTTGTGCAAAGGACATTGGAAAACATTTTCCCCATTTCCCCTAAGCAGGCTCACGTGTTCCAAAGCAGAGTGATAAGCACAAGCGCTACTGCGCAGCCCATGCCATATGCACGCGCACGTGAGGTTTCCCCACAGTGAGCTAGCCTTTCAGCATAGCACACTCAAAATGCAGCTCTCACAAATAAGGTAGTCATTGTGTGTCTCGGTATGCCTGGGTCAAACACACATAAAGCAGACTGCCTGAATTGGAGCTTTCGAAAAGCACATGATGCACAGTAGACTATAGACACACATATTCGAGTTGAGTTGCAGCCCGACCTTCCTCCAAGGCTTCCTCCATTGTGCAACCTCTCTTCAATGCTGCTTTCTTTGCAACATGGTAGGCTGAACTCTTTCTGCTCTGCCTTGCTTTCTTCTCACATGCCTCTACTTCCTTTGGATCCTTCTGAAAGCGTTTGTCATCACACTTTCTGCTGCCGCGCTTTGATGGCTCCCTGCCATCCTTTTCTTCCTTGTCCTCAGGCTTCTTGGCTGCTTCCTTGTTGGATGCTTTCGTTTTTGTCTTCACATCTGTCTTCTCAAGCGTCTCCTTTGTGCTCTCACGCTTTCTCTTCCTCACCTCTTTGCCAACCTCTTCTGGCTCCTCTTTGGGCTTGCCCTTCTCTGCATGAAGATCCTGCGCCTTCCTGGCACGCCGTCTTGAAGCATCAGCTTCTGTCAGCTTCTCCGGTTCAATGGCATCCTCCTTCTCAGCTTTTGCTACCTTCCTTTTCTTGCCCCCCACATCCTCAGTCTCCCCCTTCTTCGTCTCCCCCTTCTTCCCAGCACGTGCCTTCACAGGTTCAGTCTTGACCTTTTTGGATGCTTGGTCATCCTTCTTCTTCTCTGCTTTGTTTTTGTTCTTGTTGGCATCATCTGTCTTCTTCTTTTCTTCTTTGGTCTTCCCTGGGCAGGAGTCTTTCCGCTTTCTGGTTGGCTCTTTTTTGGGTCCTTTGGGCTTTGTCACCTTAGTCTCTTCTGGGTCTTCACTGTCACGCTCATAGTATTCGGTTCCCTCCTCCTCTGTTTCCTCTTGTTCCTCTTCCACCTCATCCTTTTCTTCTTCTTCTTCATCTTCTTCACTGGAAGCTTTACCACGTCCACGGCCTTTCCTGCCACGTCCTTTCCCACGTCCTCTGCCACCTCCCTTTCCTCTGCCACATGCACTTTTGGTTTCAAGTTTCTTTTGCTCTTCTGGTGACAGAACAGCCAAATCCTTCAGAGCTTTAGGCCTTTCAGGCTCCTTCGGGACTTCTGCCTCCGCACAAGGCTCCGCCAAACGCTTGTGACAGGCCTCATCCTGAGCCTTCTTCTGTCGGACTTCATCCTCAGCCTTCTTCTTCGGGACGTCATCGTCCTCAACATTCATTGGGACTTCATCCTCAGCCTTTGTCTGTCGGACTTCATCCTCAGCCTTCCTTGGGACTTCATCCTCAGCCTTAATCTGTCGGACTTCATCCTCAACCTTCTGTCGGACTTCATCCTCAACTTTTGGTCGGTCTTCATCCTCAGACTTCTTCTGATGGACTTCATCCTCAGCCTTCTTCTCCAAGGCCTCATCCACAGCCATCTTCTCTGGGGCCTCAGACTCTTTCTTCTCAGCTTCAGAGTCCGAGACTGGTCCAAGGAATGTAGCACTTCCCCTGGCTTTGACCATGTCTGCAAATCTTTGAGGCGTTGCGGTTGGCAATGGCTCCTAGCATGCATGCCACCATAGGAAGTGCACCATATTTGGTATAAACATATATTGAACAGCATGAGTAACAGCATGTTCACATATGTTCACTAGATCTCCTGAATCGGGATCTCAAGATTTTCCATGGCCAAGGTCGCTTCATATGGCATCGTGTTGAAGTTGTCCAGGCCTCAAAGTATGGAGGCGCAAGGCAGCTTCAATCTAAGGGACAGGCTAAATAGTTGTAAATGCGTTTTGATCTTCTTGGAGAGGCCGTCAAACATAGCAGCCAAGAAGCATGAAACAGGCCCTGTAGGTTTTGGCATCATCTTATCCAAATTAACCTTGTTCAGCATGTTCTTTTTCTCCTCCAGTTCAACCAGGAGCAGCTGCTCCATAAGTGGCTGTTCCTCCAAGTGCAACTTCTCAAGTTCTTCCGACAAAAGAGTGTCTTCAGAGACAGGTTCCAAAGTCAAAGGGAAGTCTTTGGGCCCTGGGACACACTCAAAACCTGTGTGTGCACCTGACAAACGGATCTTCTTACCAGACGAAGTTTCAACGTCCCAAGGTCGACCTGGTGCCTCATTCAGGATCGCTTCCATATTATCAGGCCACTGCTCTGAAAAGGAGAGACGACGCTTTGTCGGGGGTGTTTGAAGCACTGGCTCTTGGCATGGTTTCACACAAAGTGCTGCATTTTTAGGACACTCTTCAGTTGGACAAGAAAGCAACTGATGAGGTAACCCTTTCTCAGCACTTGGCAAATCCATCAGAACACCTCAATGGTGAAAGGGAGCAGGTTCCAAAGAGTTGGTGAAACACTTCTGGTACAAGTCAATTGTTTGGCTATGGTTGCTGAAGAGGCACCTCTGGGGGATGGAGTGATCACAGATGCCTGCCCCACGGACACATCATCCGGACACGGAGCTGCCAGGGCTTCCTTCTCCGACTTCTCGTGCTTTGCAACCATCTCAAGGGCCAGATCACCTGCAACGTGGCTGGGTGTTGGATGGTGTGGAAATTGAACACAAATAGTACTGCATTGAATTTGGATTGGTGAACATGTCCCACCGTTGGTTTCAGCAATCCTGATGTCTTCACCAGGGTCTTCCACTTCTGTATCCTTAGGGCTCGGGAAAACAATGGAAAACAGATTACATAATAAGTGTGGTCTGGAATCTTTTTCAACAATTGAAGCTGCTTGTATTAGTGAAACCTCAGCCAGGAGACGGAAACCACCTCACTGCTCTCTTCCCCTTCGGTCTCCGCTGGTTCATCCGAGTCATCAGTTTGACCTGAGTTTGAGTTGGGCGATGTTGGTTGGTGATCTAAATTTGGTATAATCTAAATACATCCAACCTCAAATCTCGAGCAATCTTGCTGTTTGGTTTGGGGGGATCCAAAGGCAAAGCTATCCCAGATTCCAAGTAGCCTTCTCTCGAGGATAGTGACCTCTCTTGGCCAATCGGCCAAATACGGAAACCAGGCGTTTGACAATCCAAGCCTGCGTCCGTGAAACATCACCTCAGCTAAGCATAAAAGAGCAATTGGCCACTAGCTATAATACAAACTAAACCAAATGCTACATCATGCTACATCTATAGCACATCTATAGACCCTTGCACTCACCTGGTACTATTAATAGACGCGTCACGACGCACTGAAGGCTTCCCCCTAGGTCTCGCAAAAGCGAAGAAGAGATCGATGTGCTCTGCCAAGATGTCCACAGTAGTTCGCGTCCCTAGATGCTTCAAGACCGGTATTATCACTAGTTCATTTGTGATTAGGTCTTCACGACCCAAGCGATCACCGGTGCTCAAGGCGAGCTTTCCAACTGAAGCTCGGGAAACCAGGATTTCGTGGGCAGACCACTCTTGCTCAAGTGGGGAAATCATGGCTGCAAGCAATTGTTCAAAGCTGACTACCGTGGGCAAGATGCCTGCAGAAACACATGAGATCATGTTCAAAAACCCTTGGTTGCATCTAGAGGGTGCACACATGAAGCAGGTCACGCAAGGTGGAGCGTACCCACAGGTAAGCCCTCTGAAGCCAAATCATGTCCTCATACCTGCACAGCTGAGGCAAAGCTTTCACTTCCAGAGTGCACCAACACATACACAACAAAACATCACATATTTGGGGCGCACTTCTTGAGGATGCAGTGCCCCAAGGGAGTAGAGCCAGAATGGCTCTTTAAAAACCAAAAGTGCTCGTTTCATTGAAAAGTGCTCGAGGCAGAGATTGATGTACCTATTTTGTGATTCTTGTGGCTCTTTGCTATTTATGTATCGAGAGACCATGGAGGCAAGAATTTATGTAGCGAAGGAAGGCCCTGGTATATATATATATATTGTATATTATACATACACACTTAGCGGGCTGTATGATATAATCATATGCATGTCGTGTATTTGTGCCATTTGGCATTTGTCCAGAGAGGGCATTCTGAAGAGGATCCGCGATCATGAGGTTTTGTGTCTAAAAAGGAGCTCCCCAAAATCTCAGGTCCCCAGGTTCTCGAGCCATTTTGATGCCATTCTGAGTGTATTGAGGTCTTGGACTGCACGCATAAAATGCGATCGATGGACCTGTGCCACGAAACCCGGACTTGGCCAGGTCTTGGACCTGATGCAAGGCTTGGAACTGGGCCATGCTCCACCAGTCCTGGCGGCGGTGCACGTGCCCATGTCGCCAGGCCGTCGTTGGATCGAACGGAGAGGTCGGAAGAGAGGTCTGAGTAGCACTGACCGAGTCGGAAGATCGGTTGTGATCGGCTTTGTTACAGGCTTTGGGGCGCTTGAAATGATAATAACATGGGTTAGTATGGATAATACAGTGAGATGTTCAAATTAAAGACTGACCATTTGTTCTGCTAGTGGGACTAGGAACGATAGGTCCCATGGAAAAAAAACAACAACAACAGGTCCCTTGATCTGTGGCAATCCAATGTCCATTCCGATCTTGAACAGCGGTCTTCATCCCATCGGTTCCAAACGGTTTCTTCATCCATACCACCCTGCAAGACGCTAGCAGCCTAGCAGTCGTGCACCGTGTTTTCCCGAATGCGTAGCGAAGGGTTCTCGTTTAACTCTTGGGGGTCTGGGGGTAGAGCCTTGTTCGCGACCCGTTGCTTCTATGTTCGCAACCGTCCGCAACCGTCCGCAACCGTTCGCAACCGTCCGCAACCGTCCGCAACCGTTCGCAACCGTTCGCAGTAGAGCGCTAAGGCGCTGCCATTGGGGGAAGCTTTTGCAAGTGACTTTTCATGGATGTGTCACGTGTCAGTTTGCGCCGCTATTCCATTGTGATTTGCATGAACATGAGATGTCGCGCAAGAAACGTGATGCGTTTCGCTGCACAGGCGCAGCGTTTTGTGAGATCGGCAGATTGCTGCGCAGTTCCATTGGGATTAGCGTTTGGAGAGTCGTGTTTTTGGGGTGTTGGATGTGGCCGTGCCATTGGGACCTGCGTTTCAGGGTGTGGCATCGAAGCTCTGTTTCCGTGACAAGTCTCAGCTGAAATGCCGATTTTGGTGGATGGGAGTGTGCTCAGAACGGGTCGAAATCATTGCAAACGTGTGGTGTGGTGCAAATTTTGTTGAAGCTCACATGAGATGATCAAAGGAAGTTTAGTGTGCAAAACTTCCGTGTTACGGACATTCAACAGCTGTTCAACCACCACTCATCATACACCACTCATCATACACCACATCACACACCACTCATCACACACCACTCATCATACACTACTCATCATACACCACTCATCACACACCACTCATCATACACCACTCATCACACACCACTGATCACACACCACTCATCATACACCGCTCATCATACACCACTCATCACACACTACTCATCATGCGCCACTCATCACACACCACTCATCAGATTGCGTGGCAGGTGCAGCACTTTGTGAACCTCCATGTGCAGATTTCGTGGCAGGCACAGGACTTTGCGAACCTCCATGTGCAGATTTCGTGGCAGGTGCAGCAGTGTGTGAACCTCTATGTGCAGATTTCGTGGCAGGCACAGCACTTTGTGCACCTCCATGTGCAGATTTCGTGGCAGGCGCAATACAAAATGCGTTGTGGAGAGATAGCGAACGCGCGAAAGGCTTTCAATGGAACCGATGGCTCCGAAGCTGGCAAGTCAAGGTTTGCGGAACGACGGGTGCGAGACGGTCTCGGGTCATGCCCGGATCATGCTCGGATCATGCTCGGGCATGGTCGGAATCGTCCGTCCATTGGGATTAGAGTTTTCACTTGTGTCTTGAAGTGCAGATTTCGTGGCAGGTGCAGCACTTTGTGAACCTCCATGTGCAGATTTCGTGGCAGGTGCAGCACTTTGTGTACCTCCATGTGCAGATTTCCTGGCAGGCACAGCACTTTGGGAACCTCCATGTGCAGATTTCGTGGCAGGCACAACACTTTGTGAACCTCCATGTGCAGATTTCGTGGCAGGTGCAGCACTTGGTGAACCTCCATGTGCAGATTTCGTGGCAGGTGCAATACAAAATGCGTTGTGGAGAGAGAGCGAACGCACGAAATGCTGTAATTTTCAAAGGAACCGGTGGCTCCGAAGCTGGCAAGTCAAGGTTTGCGGAACGACGGGTGTGAGACGGTCTCGGGTCATGCTCGGATCATGCTCGGATCATGCTCGGGCATGGTCGGAATCGTCCCTCCATTGGGATTAGAGTTTTCACTTGTTTCTAGAAGTGCAGATTTCGTGGCAGGCACAGCACTTTGTGAACCTGCATGTGCAGATTTCGTGGCAGGCACAACACTTTTGTGAACCTCCATGTGCAGATTTCGTGGCAGGTGCAGCACTTTGTGAACCTCCATGTGCAGATTTTGTGGCAGGTGCAGCACTTTGTGAACCTCCATGTGCAGATGTCGTGGCAGGTGCAGCACTTTGTGAACCTCCATGTGCAGATTTCGTGGCAGGTGCAGCACTTTGTGTACCTCCATGTGCAGATTTCCTGGCAGGCACAGCACTTTGTGAACCGCGATGTGCAGATTTCGTGGCAGGCGCAGCACTTTGTGAACCTCCAGGTGCAGATTTCGTGGCAGGCACAGCACTTTGTGAACCTCCATGTGCAGATTTCGTGGCAGGCACAGCATCTGGGGAGCTGGAAGCTGAGAACTGGCGACTTTGTAGTACAACTTTAGTACGCGGAGTATCTGGCGAGCTGGACGATGAGAACTGGCGACTTTGTAGTACAACTTTAGTACGCGGAGTATCTGTGGAGCTGGAAGCTGAGAACTGGCGACTTTCCAGTACAACTTTAGTACGCGGAGCATTCTGCGCAGCTAGAAGCTGAGAGGCGACTTTCTAGTACAACTTTAGTACGCGGAGCAATCTGTAGAGCTGGAAGCTGAGAACTGGCGACTTTCTAGTACAACTCTAGTCCGCGGAGCAATCTGTAGAGCTGGAAGCTGAGAACTGGCGACTGTCTAGTACAACTTTAGTGCGCGGAGCAATCTGTAGAGCTGGAAGCTGAGAACTGGCGACATTGTAGTACAACTTTAGTACGCGGAGTATCTGGCAAGCTGGACGATGAGAACTGGCGACTTTGTAGTACAACTTCAGTACGCGGAGCAATCTGTGCAGCTAGAAGCTGAGAACTGGCGACTTCGCAGTACAACTTTAGTACACGGAGTATCTGGCGAGCTGGACGAGGAGAACTGGCGACTTTGTAGTACAACTTTAGTACGCGGAGTATCTGTGGAGCTGGATGGTGAGAACTGGCGACTTTGTAGTACAACTTTAGTACGCGGAGTATCTGTGGAGCTGGATGGTGAGAACTGGCGACTTTCTAGTACAACTTTAGTACGCGGAGCAATCTGTAGAGCTGGAAGCTGAGAACTGGCGACTTTGTAGTACAACTTTAGCACGCGGAGTATCTGGCAAGCTGGACGATGAGAACTGGCGACTTTGTAGTACAACTTCAGCACGCGGAGCAATCTGTGCAGCTAGAAGCTGAGGACTGGCGACATCGCAGTACAACTAGAGTTGTACTGGCGAACAGTGTAGTACGCGGAGGAGTCATCTCTCGCTGCTCATTCATCTCTCGCTGCTGAGTCAGCTCTCGCTATAGCCATCTCTCGCGGCTGAGTCATCTCTCGCGACTGAGTCATCTCTCGCGGCGTGCACGTTCAGTTCATACTGATAGTATTTGGTTGCAGTTATGCAGGACAGGACATTCAACTGCTGGTCAAGACACCACTCATCATACACCAGTCAGCATACACCACTCATCATACACCACTCGTCATACACCACTCATCATACACCGCTCAACATACACCACTCATCATTCATCACTTGTCATACACCCCTCATCATACAAGACTCATCATACATAGTCTCAGAGTTCAAGACAGATTTTACATTCAAATTCGGATTCCATTCAGTCCGATGTGTGATATGCAAGGTTTGCCGCCACTGAAGAATGCCACGGTGGGATGTGTGTCGATGTGGACCGCGTCCTTGGCAAGTCGTGGTGGCCGGATGTGTGTCATCTCTCGCAGGGGGCACACACCTTACACACGTGGAATCCCGTGGGTCAAAAGTCCGGAGCGCATGCGTTTGACTGGAGGACGCGCGTGTTGGAGTGAACGTGGACACTCCTATAGGTCAATTTCTTCTTATAGGAAACTTCCGCCGCCGGCTTGCCCGGGAACTACTTGTATTGTCACTTTTCGTGGCAGGCGCAGTACTTTGTGTGGCTTTTGAGGTGTGGAAGTGGGATTTTCGTGGCAGGCGCAGGGAATCGTGAGGTTGCGATGTGTGACGGAGGTGACATTTCGTGGCAGGCGCAGTACTTTGTGCGCGTTAGACGTGTGGACGCGGAAAGATTCGTGGCAGGCGCAGGGAATCGGGAGGTTGTGAGTTGCGGTAGAGGTGAATGTCGCTGTCACATTGGGATTGGCGTGTGAGCGGGTGTCGTTTGGAGGGCTGGAATCGCGAAATTGCTTGGCAGGGCTGCGTGATGTGTGTGCTCCGATGGGTGTTTCCGCTGGACTTTTGGAGGAAGTCTCGTGCGAAACGCTCGTTTTTGAGACTTGACGCGTGACTTTTGGAGGAAGTCTCGTACGAAACGCTCGTCTTGCAGCCTCGCAGCGTGACTTTTGGAGGAAGTCTCGTACGAAACGCTCGTTTTGGAGACTTGACGTGTGACTTTTGGAGGAAGTCTCGTACGAAACGCTCGTTTTTAAGACTTGACGCGTGACTTTTGGAGGACGTCTCGTACGAAACGCTCGTCTTGCAGCGTCGCAGCGTGACTTTTTGGAGGAAGTCTCGCACGAAGAGTGTGCCCTACAGGAGTGTCCCACAAGAGTGTCCTACAAGAGTGCCCCACAAGAGTGTCCTACAAGAGT
>CAXAMN010024295.1:355387-384009 GCA_963970005.1 Durusdinium trenchii | reverse complement strand
AGTGTCCCACAAGAGTGTCCCACAAGAGTGTCCCACAAGAGTGTCCCGTAAGAGTGTCCCACAAGAGTGTCCCACAAGAGTGTCCTACAAGAGTGTCATTTGGACATATGTAGTTTTTTGAACGTGTTTGCATTCGGGTTCGTGGGCTCCATCTTGTTTTTGTGGACCGAACAATAGGCAACAAAAGGAAGGATCATTAAAAGGTAGATGGCCCATGATGGCCCCACTTCTTAAGAATGTATTCTTTGAAGCCGTTTGTCATTATGCTTGAGGATCACTAGCCGCTAGCCCTGACTTGTTGTCAGGCTCAATCATCCGAGATGTCCAATGCAACGATCAGCGGGCGTCCCAGAGCCGTCGTCGGTGGATTGGTCGCCGTGGCCGTGAGGGCTGTAAGGTTAGAGAGTTGCCAGTCCCCATACACTCCATGGAACTGGAATATATGCCTACATTGACCCCCCCTGGCACCACCCTAACTGATCGGCATATATGGCAGTCCCATGGAGCGTTTGGGGTCCGTGACGACGACGTGCTGTGAAAACAGTTGTGAAGCCCGTTCGGGATCCAGTCATACCGAACCTCAGGTTCGGTACGACTGGGCCCTCATGGACCTGGCACCTACATAACAATGTCTCCGATCACCTGAGAAGGTATGACTGGATCCCGAACGGGTGAAGTACTTCTAAATTCGCTAGACTGAGAGCTGGGCCCGACCGACATGGACCTACTCTGACCTACTGGCAACACCAGGCGAGGCGAAAGGCAGTGTTCCAATAAAGATGGCAGGAAGCTGCCAGCATCATCCCGGAGATGAGGAAATCAACAGCTTCTCTCTTAGAATGGACACATAGGGACACCTTTATCATCTTTAACCTACTGTGCTGTTGTATTGTTTAGTAGACTTAGTAGACATTGACATCAAGAGCAGATGTTCATTGATTGACATCAGATTGTTCTGGCTTTCGCAGATGCTGAAGCATGACATCAGTATCTTCCTGTGTTCAGTATCTTCTCTTTGCCACGGAAAAGGCGACTATGCTTGGTCAGCCTCTCATGGGATGGCGTGGCGGTGATCGACATGGCAGAGGGACCCAACAGGCCACGGCGTCCGCGAAAGACTCGGGTGGCTCGGGTGGGGCTCTCTAGAGGTGGTTGAAGTACACCAGAATCTGGACCCCCAAATACATGGAACAGTATGTCTCCCCACTTATATAACATGTATTGGACACCGTGCCACTATCTATGTGGGGACCACTACCACGTTAGTAGTTAACCACACCAAAATGCCAAAGTGCACGTCCGCAGGCCGCAGGTGTGCCGCGGAATAAGCGTTTCAGTTACATCCCCATGTTCTTCAGGAACCAGTTTGTGTTGAAGTCATTGAGTACTATAGTAGTTGGTACATGATCCACCAGTTCAGTCCTGCTATCCCCTGCTGAAAGGAAATCCTGGAATCAGAAAAAACATCTCACAGAGACCTGCACCAGATTTGGATTGCATGGCATGTAGAGATCCAAGAGAATTTAGTCAGCGTGAGAATATGTTGTTGGCTCTGATTCAGATTCATCCCTTATCAATTGCCAGACGTTTTCTTTTTTTACATATAATATTTTGTTGGCCCGCAGACCATGCATGTTAAGGCTGTAGTTCCATTCTTAAACCGATTAATGAACATCTGACCCTTCCATCGTTTTCATCGTCTGGCCACGTGGTCGGCAGGTTCAAAGTGATCGCAGAACATTCAGCCACCTTCGCAGGCTGCGCCGCATGCGCTCAGGGCGGACCTGCGCTCTTCGAGACAGAGCAGCGCTTCCGAACCTGCAAAGGAAAGTCCTTAAAATGATCTTCCAGGGGCCTGCATTCCACTTTCATGAAAGGTTTTTTGAGGGAGTATAAAAGGAATTGTCGGAATTGTCAAACGACTCGGTCTTAGTTCGGCCGATGTTGTTCAGCCAGCTGAATTGAATACAGAAGACTGTTTGACCTGTCATTGGCCTTTCCAGGGACACCATGCCGCAAAATGTTGATATGTGATTGATCCGAAAGGGGCCACTTGGTGTTCACATTTTTCTTAGAGGGGGCCTACTCAGTAAGATGTATGACTTGTATGACTTGTACGCATGCAGCCCTATTTTCAATATGTTCCAACCGAGGTCGTGGCTACCGGCAGGTTTGAGGTGTGAGGCCTTGGATGTTTCTTTTTTGTATCTCGAGACGTTCTTTTTTGTGTTTTTAGTAGGATTCCTATGTTTGAAGATGTTTCTGAGGGTATAGTAAGTTCTTTTATATACATGTTTGGCGCCTGACTTGTAGAAGCTTAACGGTACGGTATATGTTTACAAGACATGTGAAAGGCATGCTAGACTCAGACCCTTTTTGTGGAACTCATGACATCGTGAATACTAGTCACTTGTTCAGCGATAGCGGGTATGGGTCAAATAGGACACCGCACACCCACTGTTGATTGGAATGTGTTGCACCACTTTAGATACTTTGGGCCCTCATGCTCGCCCAATCGTCCACGGAGTTGTTCCGGGACGGGATCATACGGGATCAATCCAAGCCGCAATCAGGTGATTTTCCTGTGATTTCTCCATGTTCGTTATATTCTGGACAAGTCTGAGGAATTTGCATGTGCTATCAACCAAGCAGTACAGGATGTCTAATTACTATGACTATTCATGACTACAAGAGACTTATGCAGGAAGCCATTGCCCACCTATCTCCCTGTGTTGCAGCCAGCTTCTATCACTGAGGATTTGGTGCTTTTCTTGTGCACATGTTCTCACTGTGTGAGCCCGGTGTTTCAAAGGAAACAAAGTGATAAGAGTTAACAACGAGTTTTACAAGTTTTAGCTACAGTGCTTGTGACCTTATTTGATGGTGGTGAATTGCAATCCAACAAGGACCAGACCTTCCAAACCGCGACCGCTACGCCAGGTTGGGCCTCTCCCTTTCAGGGGGAGCTTGCGGAGGATCTCGCCTATCTTCGCATGGTGCGGGTTGACATGTTTGGAAGTTTATTGTACAAATAGGACGAATAGGGAGATCTCCCAGTTCGAAGGTTAAGAAAAAGGAATATGGGGTCTCCCATGGTCTCAAGACACACCCATTTCGGATCATGTTTGAACAACACAGGGTGTTTTGACATGTTTTGACCTACACCCATAGACTAGCTATGGTCTAGTCGAAGTGTCCACTCATGTGAGCTTGGGATCACACCTCAGGCATTTATCAATCAGCAAAAACGTCCTACACATCGGACACTGGCGCTTCCATCGGACATTCGATGGACACCTGTGGCCTTGGTGGAAAGATGTGTGTCGGTGTCCGTCCGACATGCCTAAGGCATTTCTGACTCGAGCGCCGTTTCTTGCGCCGGACCAGCGTTCTTGAATACCATTACCTCCCGGCATGATGGACGATACCCGTCAGCGTTCAGGAGAGGCTATTTAAAGACGCACACAAGTTCAGTCAGCGTGGGAGTAATGCCAAGCATTGGGACTACAGATCTCTACACAGAGTCTCCTTTCACGTTAAATGCATAATTCATATGCTGTGCTGTCTTTGACCTTTGTGATGTCAACCCAAGCTGCTTTTGGTAGGTCTGGTACGGTCTAGTCAGTCCTGCTATTTTTATGGTCTGTGGTACACAACCTTCAACCCTTCACAAACCCGGGAAACATACGTCCGAAGGGGTGTTTTTCAGGTGCTTCAGAGATGTCCGATAATTACTACCATTTTCACGGGTGGCGACTGTTCAGGGAGAACCAGGGTTCTTGACCTGTTTTGACCCGCCGCCATTTCATGCTCATCTGCAGTGGTTTCAGAGCTTCACCCCAAGTTGGGTAGTAGTGGCAGACCCCAATCCGTCTAAGACATTTTAGAGTGAGAGTGCCCTTTCGCACCTTTGAAACCTATTTCCTCCACAGAGACCGCATGCTCGTCTCGCTCGTTTGGGGTCTCGCTCGTCCCGTCCTCTTCGCCAGGTGGTCGGGGCACAGAAGGTGGTCGCCAGTAGGACGGGCGTCGCCAGGAACGAATCGAAGGTGTTTGGGGTTCACTGGCGACTCTTGACTCCCGAAGAAGCTCTCCAGACGGAACGGGTGATCAAACAATTCACGCGGTTGATTCATGGCGCGAACGCGGCGAGGTTGGAGAGAGAGAGAGAGAGAGCTGATTGATCCAAGCCAACACCCCAGATGATGCGTACCCGAATGACCAGGACACTAGAAGGTTTTTTTGTACTTACTCTATGTTTAGATCCCCTTGATATTGTTCATGTTTGCAGGTGTTCAACTTACATCTAGCAATGTTTGCAATTGTCTATTTCCCGTATACGTATATGAATATATATATATACATCTTCGTCTACTGGATGGTACTTGTCATCTCTAGGTCAAAACATCGTGTGATTACAATGGGTCGTATATGCATGACCTGCATGACCCATCCAAGGCCTAGAGGTGAACGGCACGATCCCTTGCAACCAGGTCCATGAAAGGCAAAGTAAAATAGCAATTCAATTCAACAGCTTGGATTAATTTGTCATATGGCACAGATGGTGTCCACATCAAATGTTTGCGAAACTGTCCATGTTCCGCGCGTTTTTTGCATGTTTGCTGGAATTCCACCACTTCCCCTCCAGACACACCTCATGATGCAGGATATGCATTTCCGTTTCCAAACGAGAAAGGCCCGCCCCCGGAGCTAACGCTCTAGGAACGCAGTGCGCGCGCCCAATACAATTATTTCCCTCAGCACTTTCGGTGCTTGCAGGGTTTCTCAACATCATCTTGATATCTCAGCACACTGGAAGTTGACACTCGTAACTGGTCCTGGCGTGCTGACGATATTTACGACTAGCAAGCTGGGTTGGTGGATGGTGAAGAAAGCCAAGCCTCGCTGTAACCAGCAGTTTTCCCTTGAAACTCATGGCAACACATCCAATTTTGTGTTGCTGGCACATGAATCGCGATGTTTGATCGGGATGGATGGAACTGCTGAGCCGATGGCGAATAGCCATGGAGCTAGGACCAAAGGCGTTCATGCTTGGTTTAGTAGGGAATCACACTACCTGATCGGCATAGGGATTGAAGCGAGGAGTCGGCGCAACCGCTTCTACATCGAGCGATGGTCCTTCGACATGGAAGGATGGTTTCTTGGCTCCACTAGGACGTACTGGATTAAGTGCAGACACAGATGCCTCTGGAAGAATGATTGTATTCTTTCGCTGTCCACTTTCCTCAGTAGGGGGTTGACCACGCGAATCTATTTGCAAAGATCCAATCTTTTGGATAAAGGTGACGATGTAGTAGGTTCCAATTTCAATCCAACAATAATTAGGAGATGACAAGCCGTCAGGTGCGTCAGACCGTTTTGAGCTGTACAAATCAATGGTACATAGCCCAGCAACTGAACTGACCCAGCCTAGAAGTGTGTTTTCCAATCTCATGGTTTAGGGTTTGAAGTGGGCTCGCATGTTGGCCATGCATCTCACTGTTTGATACTGTTTAAAATAGGAGGGTGATGCCTTCAGGCATCTTTTTTCCGCCACTGCCGGATGGTTCTGGGACTGAGGTCGACGAATGGAGGCAAGTTGATGGACAGCTGGGATGCCAAGCCAAGCAGATGGACAGCTGTACCACCGTTGCGCCCCGATGGGTCGGCATCCAGCGATTCGACGACGGCGGCGACGACGGTGCGTTCCGGGGACAAGGAACTTCAACAAAAAACTGACCGAACTAGATGTTTGGGACACGCATCTCATTCTAAAGGTAACTGATTGATGTGTTCTGTAGATGTTTTTCGGCGCAACAGTTGATTAAGTTGTAGAATCAGCCAAAGCCCTACACACAGAGATGTAATTATAATTTGATATATACAACAGGGATCAATAAGCGCTTGTTGGCCTCCAACCTGCTAGCCAGAGCGCTTACACCAGGGATTTGGGATGTCGGTCCGACCCCCCTTGAGCGGTCTCATGTCTAGCCTCAGCCAGCTGCCCTGCCACATGGCGAGGCTTGCGCTTCGATAGCATTTGGGCCGTGGATGTGGAGAATTATGCCGGAAAGCCCGTGAAACGTGGCGGGTGGGGATTGACAGGCTGTTTCAGGTCGGGAGTAAGTATGAGTAAGTCATAGATGCTTCTAATGCTTTTGTTTGGGATGTGGGAAATACCATTAAAATCCATTCAATGCATCCATGCATCCCTGCATCTGGTTTGTGTCTTGATGTTGCTTCTGTGATAGGAACAGGCAATCTGTCAGGAGGCTGTCCAAAGTAGGTGTTGATGACCTGGGTCTTTTTGTCGAATGCTCGAAGATGGTGACTTATAGGGATACTTTCTAGGGGGAGACACTCACTGAGACACTCATACACCATCATACACCCAGCAGTTGTAATCAACCCAAACACCCAAAACATACCCCAAGTAAACGAAGACTTCCAGGAGTGCCTATGATGGGCTGTGAACCCCCAGGCCTTCTTTTGCCTCCCTTCAACATCCAAGGTTTTAAGACCATGGAGCTTTTTTAGAAGGCTTTCAACACATGGCCGGCCTTTTTTCCCATCTTTTTCGTGTGGAGAACGGTCTAAACTCACACGCGACTTCATCGGATGAGGTCCGTCCCACCTTCGACGTGGCCTTTGCACCCGACTTCGACCCGGCAGCTGGGGAAGCTCAGGAGTTCGAGCGGCGGCGGTTTTTCGGTCGTGCCACGCCCGCGGGCGGTCGCGGTTTCTCGCAGCGAGTGGCTCGCCGTGGCGCCACTTACTTGCGGTGGTAAGGTGGCGGCCTCCAACCAAAGACAGGTGAAATCTTAGAGGATACCTCTATTGAAAATGAGGGGAGTTGACGCCTCCCATAAAACGTTTCATGAAACCTAGCAAGACTTCACCGGTGATGGGTATCGGAATCGATGTTACTGCAGTGATGACCGTCGTTCGACCGACCTTCAGCGACCAGTGAGAGGAACCGTTAAAGCAGACACACTGGCGCTGGACCTAAACGGTCGACTGATTGGAACCCGTTAATGCATAGCACAGCGCTATGTACGACCTGATGGGTTCCAAAGATTCGTGTTGGTATGGCCCAAGCTCCGAGTCGAGCTTTCGGTTTCAGGTTCTTCCATCACCCGCCCCCGTGGTGTTTGGGGGAGTTCTTCGCTCAGTTTTGCACCGAAAACGCGCATGATCATGCACAAGCATAAACTGACATACACCGTGATATATAAACCCATCAGGCCTTCTCGAACGTGGTTTCACACTGGAACCAAAGGCATGACAGTTGTCCAAAGCGTCCCTTTGGTGGTGCGTGTTAATTCTTTCAATGGTCCATCCAACCATCTTGGGAATGGTTACCTTAATTTACTACACTTACGATCTACATTCTCATTGCTTCATGAGAATGGTCCAAATCACCTGGCACTTCCTTTCTTTCGTCTTATGTCGGACATGATCCCTTCCGTGTTCTTTCTGGTCACCCCCGCAGCGCGGTTGCCACCATGCCACACCCTTTCGCGAAAACAGCGCGGTTGGCGCTCGACGCGAACGGGTGAGGGCGACACCCTCAGGTGAGCGGGCGCTTGATCATGCCTCGGGTCTCGTGGGCTCGTGTGTTGGGTGCTCAGAGCGTCGCTTCCCCCGCTCAGACGGATCCGAGACGGGTGCGGTAAGGCGTCCGGTCGCTGAAAAGCACGAGAAGCACCTTGGTGCTGTGTAAGCCATCTATGCCGTCTAAGCCATCTAAGCCGAAGCCAGCAGCCCTGAGGGTGACCTTGAACAGGTTGGCCTCAGTCGGGGATATTCACTTTTTTGTGCAACTTAATTAAGTTATTTTTAGTGGATGTGAGTTGCGGTTGTGGGGAGATCTCGCTGGACTCGAGCAAAACCCACCGACAACGAGTTTAATTACGCCCCAAGTGAGCTACATCTAAGAAGGAATGGCCCGTTGAGTACTTACTAATGATTGCCTCTGGAGAACCCTTCCCAAGCCACCAGAAATATCGTGCTTTGAGCACACGAGCACGAGATTTTCGGAGGCATCCCCCCTGGACTCTCGCTTCTCTCGCTCCTCTCGTTGTTGGATTCTCTTCGATCGAAAACCAGGTCAGCCCAGATGCGGGAGTTCGAGATCAAGATGATCAAGGGCTTGCAGGAGACGAACTGGGGCTGACGCGAGTGAAAGGACGAATGTTGTGTTTCATCTGGTATACCGTATACCCAACCCCATATCCTCTATAAAATGAGGGGAGTTGACACCTCCAAACGGCTACTTGTAGCAAGACTCCCCCACCCATATGGTGATGGGTATCATATCGTTGTATTTTAGGATAGTTTTGGGAGATCCCCCTTTCTCGCCCCGGTCGCTGCGTAGACTGGTCTATATCCTGAACCTTCCAAGGCGTCGCCTGGGAGTTCTCCCTCTCCATTTGAGCCACACACCCACATCGGGCCATTTTGTTGAAGGGTAGATGGATGTAGAATGATGTAGATGGTTAGATGGCTTGGTGTGGTGAGGGGACTAACCCCTGGTTTGACCATCTATACCGATTGCGTGACCCACACCATGGCCCACACCTTGTGACCGTTTGCTGCTTGGTGTTTCAATTGCTTCACCCCACTGCATAGAGGAAGAGTCTTCGATCCGATTTGGGTGCAGCCGTGCAAAACCCTACAAACCCCCTACAAAACTCCATCAAAACTCCGACACCTCCGACCGCACGGGTCGACCCAAACGTGGCCAAACCGAAGGACCAGGTCCGTAGAGGTCCAAAGGTCTCGAAGTGTCCACCGGAGGTGAGCACCGGTTGGCTGCTTGCGGAGCACCGGAACGAGCCGAAGTCGACACCTTTTTGAAACACCACCAAGACCGAGCACCGACTGTGACCATGTCACCTCTTTTTGGTCTCCACATTTGTTTAGAAAAAAGAATGAAAAAGATTGTTTAATGTTGTTTGTAACTAAGATTAAATAAGTATAATATCTCTTTCGGCTCCTTCCTCCACCAGGAAGCTTTGAAGGTTGACCCGGCGCGCATCAAGGCAGGAATCGGTGGAAGTTCCAAACCGCCAGAGCTGTCGGAATGCGAAATACGAACTGTCGGAACGCACATCCTTTTTTTAGGCTGTTTTCTTAATATGTCGAACCATGCAGGAATATAGGTGTGTTTGTTTGTATTGACATGCTAATATATTCTGGCTGATATATATATATATATGGTCACGGCTCAAGGCATCTGGCTCAAGCAACGCGGTGCCACCGGTGGGCACTTCGCGACTCCTACCTCCTCGCTTTTGAGTCAGAGGCCGGTGACGTCACCCACACGTTTGACCTCGGGGCCATGCGATGGGGACGCTCCTACCAATGCTGCCAGAGCTCTTCATGCTCCAACTGGATGTGGGAGGACAAGATCTGTGAAGGGTTTGTCTGTCGGAAATGCGGTTTGGAATGGCAGAAGCCCACCTATGGTTTTTCCAGGAGATCCCCAACCAGGTCCCCACGGAAGCAGGAGCAAAGGCAAAAGCCCATTTCCCCTCCTCCAGGTTTGGGGACTGGGAAAAATGGCAAAGTCCAACAGACCTTCAAAGCCACGGCAGACTTGCTCACTACCTCATGGAGTACCCTTGACTCGAAGCTTCAACAGCAGTTGGAACAGTTGGGAATCAAGCCCCAGGAACCGAATCCTGAGCCGGATCTCACGGATGTCCTGAAGGAAAACCTCTCTCAACTTCCAACAGCAGTTAAGGCTCTGGTAGAGAAGATCACCAAGCCACCTCCTGCCACGGAAAGGGACATGGCCATGAAGCTGAAAGGTCAGGTCTCCACCCTGCGAGACCTCAGCCACAGGAAGCAGGTTCTGCAGAACAAGCTCGACATGGCCAAAAAGACCTACGGCGATATGCTTGAAGAAATGAAGAACATCCAATCCAAGCTTGAAGCGGAGCAGAATGCCCTGAACACCACGAGCACAGCCTACATGGCCATGGTGAACACCAACAAGCCGGCAGAGGAGCTACAAGAGGGAGTTCCAATGGAGGACACGGTGCCTGCAGCTGTTGAGGGCTTCATTTCCACTTTGGGAGTTAATCTCACTGAAGATCAAAAGGCTCAGCTCAGCTCAATGCTGAAGAGGCCAACCCCAGAGAGCGTGGATGAAGAAAACAAGCGACGCCGCACAGTGCCAGGAGAAGCTGCTTTGTGTGGGTAACACTTTGAAGCTTTCACCTGGAGGTTTGACACATGGCTTTGAGCCAAACGGGGCCTCTGACACTTTTGGTCAGACAACTTGGGGTTCTCAAATGAGTTGCAGGGCTTTAGACAACTCCTTTGATTTCTTCGCAGCCACAGGCTCGAGCAGAGCCAGGGGTCCGAGGGGGAGCTATGGCCCCTGGAAGCAAGAGTCTGGGTTTTTCAAACTGAGAGGAGGAGCCAACCAACCAGCTTTTCCTTTGGGGGAGGCACAGCCTGACGGAGGAGCACCGAGTTCTTCTACCACAGTGCAGGCTCATCTGAGCACTGCAGTGCGCGGGACTCCTCAAGTCAGGCTAGCCTCACTTTTGATGAATCTCATGGGGGACGATGATCACACCATGGGAGATACAATTTTGACGCCAGGGCAAAAAGCCCTCTATGACCTATGCAAGCAAGATCTTATGCGGTCCTGTTCTGAATATGAGCGAGACTGGTCGATGGCCAAAGGACAACAATTTCTAGCCGATCTCAAGAGGCTTGAGAATGTCCTTCACAAGCATCTCTCGGTTCAAGGAGAACACACTTCCTTGCCCACGAACGCATATGTGATTGCACAAGCCTTGACAAGTATCCTCACCAATCCCAAGAATATGTGCTTTGGGAACTCTGCCTTTCGTTGTTGGAGCTGGTCCGGGGCACATGCTGAGGACCAATCCATGGCGTGGGGGCGCACCCACACAGCTGTACGGCAGTTCCTGTCAGACTCCCATCCCGCTTCTTTGCAGGGTCTGGCCCAGATGAACCAAGTGTGTCAGCAATTCCAAGAAGGCAGTCAAGCGGACGTTGGTGACTTCGTGGGGCACCTTTGGCATTTTGCGAGAGGCACCTTCTTTGGAGGCAAGTTCTTCCATGTTCACCAGAATGGAAGAAAGGAGGAAAGGGAACAGGTGCCTCTGAACATGATCTTCCCGCCAGGTCATGGCATTCTCACACTGGATGAGATCGTCAACCAATGGGCAGATGAAGATGGGGGGCAGTTTCTCTATGGAGCTCCTGGAGCTTTAAGATCGGTTCAGGTTGAAGGCAGGTGGACCAAACATGACAGGGAGCTTGAGATTCCCACGAACATCAACATTCCCTTCACAGAGGACGGCTCCCATGTCCACATGGCCAACTTCAAAGTTGTCAGCATGATCCTTCACTTGGGCCAAGGCCATGAGAATGGACATTACGTGGCCATCCACGCCCTGGACAATGCCTACTGGTGGGCGGATGACGACAGATATCCCACACCTATCGAGCACCTCACAGAACAACACCGACGAGAGGTAGTTCAGATCTGGCTGGTACATGATCACAGTGGAGAGCTCATTCCCGACACCGTTGAAGCCTTGGAGCCCAGCGCACCCAAGAAGGCCAAACATCATTCTGAGGAGCTCTCCTTGATCTTCGGGAATGTCACCTTCTTCGGGAGTCGGGTTCAGGACTGGATTTGGACCAAGGGAGAACACATTCTCCTTCTGCAGGAGACCCACCTTGGAACCAAGAAGATGGAAGCAGCCCAACAATACTTCAACTCCAGAGGATGGAGGAGTCATGGCATTCCCGCCCATGACACTGGCAGGGGAGGCAACACTGGCGGCTTCCTCGTCTTGCATGGCAACAGACACTTGACTCACCTGGATCACTCCTTCATCAAGGAAGGCAACGGATGGATGTCAGTTGGTTTGCAACGGCAAGGAGTGATGATCTTCCTGATCCAGCTTTACTTGCGCACAGGAGAAACCCTGCAGTCACCTCTCAATGCGGAGATTTTGGCACAGTTGTTGCAGTATCTGAGCCACCTGAATGCTCCTTTCATCGTTGGCGGGGATTGGCAAAATGAACCGGAAGCTCTGGCGGCCACCGTCATCCAAAGCAAGTTCAAGGCACAGATTCTGGACACTCAATGCAGCACTACGCTTCACGGGGCTCAGTTGGATTACCTGTTGGTCTCCAGGCAACTGGCCAGCAGCCTCACGCTTACTGCGGATTGGGACGTGCCATGGAAACCTCACTGTGCTTTGGCCATCACCTTTCAGTGTGATCACATAGCTGTCCCTGTCCAACAACTGCAGAGATTTCCTCCCATCGGGAAGACCTTTCAACTTCCTGCCATGTGGACCAGCTTTTGGGAAGATGAGGGCCCCTTCCACATCATGGGCCAAGCTATCACTGGTCTGGGTTCAGATCTCGCCAGGTGGGCCACCCAAACTGAGAAGTACCTCACACAGCTCTTGCACAACCCGATGAAAGGACGAGGTTCCAAGATATGCTTATACAACGCTCCACTGGTTGATCACACGAGATCTCAGGTCTGGAAGAAAGGTCATGTTGCCTTTTGGGAAAAGATGAAGGTCCGAGTCAATGTGGTGCACCACAGCCAAAGCTCTAAAGTGGCACAGGATCTCCTCAATATGATGGACACCTTGCACATGCATGCCTCCGAAGGGATGAGCCAAGATCTCTTCAAAGCTTTGGTTCGACACTGGATTGACAACCCTGAAAATGAGCCTCTCAAGATCAGGAGAATCATTGCAGAAGAAGAGCAGCTGGCGCACAAAGCCATCCTCTCCACCACGAGTGAGGAATATCGAGTTTGGCTTGAAAAAGCCCACCAGAAGGGTCTTCGAGGTCTGTTCAGGACTCTCAGACAACGAGATGTTCCATGGCAGCGGCCTTTTCAACATCTTCCAGCCGAACAGAGACATCAAGCCAGGGAGAAGCAGTGGGGCAACATTTGGACTCCCAGGACAGGCCCTCGTCCACTTCGCCAATGTGATCAAGCTCAATTACTTCCACCCATTCAATCTTACCAGCTTCAACAACTGATGAGAAGGCTGCCCAACAAAGCTTCAGGACCGGATGGCATCTCCTATGATTTCCTCAGGCACTTGCCATACCCAGCAGTGGAAAAGCTTGCGGGCCTTCTCACTGCGATGGAAAGGGAAGGCGAACTAGCCATCCAACTACGGGCCACCAACATTGTGCTCATCCCAAAGAATATCAAAGTTGAGAGACCCATTGCCCTCACGAGCTGCCTTTACCGCTTGTGGTGTAGCTGCCGGAAAGCTGACTTGCAACGATGGCAAATGACCCTGGATGAACAGCTACCTTGGGATCAAGCTCGTCCTGGTAGGGATTGCTTGAGCATAGCCATTGGTCGCATGCTTCATGCAGAAATCTCCAAGCACCAAGGAGTCCACACCGTGACTTGCCTGGCTGATCTCACATGTTTCTACGATCATGTGGACCTGGATCAGATCATCGAACCGGCCAGAGAGCTAGCTTATCCTCCGTTGCATCTCAAGTTTGCACTTGATCTTTACCGAGGTCCTCGCACCCTTCAAGCAGAAGGAATCAATGGAGATCCCAAACACTATGACAAGGGCATCCTGCAAGGCTGTCCGCAAGCTCCAGCGATCTCCAAGCTGATTCTCTTCAAGCCCTTGAAGGCCTTGGTTCAAGACCATCCGGCGGTCTCCCTGCAGACATGGGTTGATGATGTGAGCTTTGACATCCACAGCAGAGATGCAGATTTTGCTGCAAGGGAAGCTTTGGGGGCCTTCAGGACTCTACAACGTCAGGTTGAGGAAGCGGGGCTGAAGTTGAACACAGACAAGACTGGCTTCCTCACCAGCTCAAAAGAATCGGCCCGGGCACTGAAAGCTCTTCTGCAAGAAGGAGATCCAGATCATTATGACGTCCTCCGGGATTTGGGAGTGGACTCAACGGCGGGCCGTAAGAGAAGGGTGCAGCAGGTCAAGAAACGCTTCCTCAAAGGCAAGGGAAGAGTGGGGATTCTCCATCGTCTACGTTTGACCAAGGGCATCCGATACAGGCTCCACAAAGGAGCGGTGCATCCAGTGATGTCATGGGGAGCTCAAGCAAACGGACTCGCTCCTCAACGACGACAGCAACTCCGTGTGCTAGCAGGGCGAGGCCTCAAACTCCAAAGATCGGGGTCAGCTGATGTAGTTTTTGACATGCATCCCAACCAACCTGACCCAGGGGATTCCATCATCCTCCAGCACTTGCACACAGTCTGGAAAGTCTTGCACAGCTTCAGCGAAAGCAAGCAGCACCTTTTCTGGACCAGCTGGAACACAGCCCTTGGGGCCCTTCAGAAAGTTCGCTACAGGTGGCAAGTTGTGTCTGGACCTTTGCAAGCACTCCAGGCCTACATGCTGGATCTCGACTTTGACATCTCGGATGGACGACAATGGAAAAGATCGGGATACGGGGGAATCCCCGACTGCTGCCTCTCGTTGGAAGATCCATGGCCTGTGCTGAACCAACAGATCCTTCAAGAATTCCGTTGGCAGCGACTTCTTCGTCTGACGAGGTATGAGGGCTGCAACGACATCGAAAGACCGTTGGACTGGATGATCAGTCATCATATCCAGAGGACCACGAGTGAGCAGTTGGCCAACGGTTTGAGGGCTTTCCACCAAGGCACACTTCACGGCGTTTGTGCCCTTTGTGGTGTGGAGCTCACCTTCCTCCATATGTTGTGGCATTGCAGTTTCTGGAAGGGCAGGGTCAAGGACCTGTCTGCAGAGTGGAAAAGCCGACTGGAGGCTGGAACAGATCCTGAGCTGTGGCAACGGGGCTTCGTGCAAAGCATCTTCTATGAGCCAGAGGAAGGACATGCCACCCTAGAAGGCACAGGGCTCTGGAAAGACCTTGGGCATCTCAAACTCGACAAGAGCCACATTTGCTCCATTGCAGTTTCTCCCACTTGTGGAGACAGGAGACACAAAAGATTTGCTTTTGCAATTTGCGCCCACCTCACCTCCTCCCGCAAGCAAGTGGCTTCGATCACTGGCATTTGCCCAGCTCCGGCCACCAAAAAGCGAGCCTTGTTCTATGCCTTGAAGCATTTGGCTTTGCATGTGATCGAGCGGACTCCGGTTGCGCTGTATGATGCTGGAGTCTGGGAATCCTGGAAGCCGCATGCTGCCTTTGAAGCCTATCCTGACCTCTTCACAGGTCTTGAGTATGAAGATTTCGATCGTGTGTGGCCCCTCCTCTTCTCCGTCAAGGAGCTCGCCCAGAACGAGATGAGACGAGTCACACAGGCAGACACTCAGAAGTTAGCCAACAAAACTGGCAAGCTGTTTGAGCCCAAAGAGATCCTTGATTTGCAGTCCCACGTTGATGACGATGCACATGAGATTCTTCTCAGTGCTGGTGAACGCATGAGCATTCTTCTCAAAGAGAAATCTCACTTCATGCACCGCAAAGAGGAGACCATCAAGGACAAAATCCCGCTCATCCAACAGAAGAAAGAACTCCTGTGTGATTTGCTGAGCAAGCCTTCAACGGCGGGTCACCAATGGCAGGCTTTCCGCAGTGGCATTCAATGTGGGCTATGCAAGTTGAGATACCATAGCAAGAGCTTAGTTGCTGAGCTCAAAGAAGCCAATGAGAAGCCATGTCAAAGTGCCCCACCCAAAGCTGAGCCCAAGATGACCAGAATGGAGATGATCCACGCGCTGGTGTCAGGGCAGCAAGGCCCAAAGAAAGGAATCCATCACTTACAGTTGGATCGTGCTTACTTGCGCTGTACTGAATGTCGGAGCTACATTCTTGCCAGGACCAATGAGGACTCCTTCAACCGATTCATCGGCGAACCATGTCATTGCGGTCCACTTGAACCAAGCCTCAACACTGCACATGTCACGCACACCCTGGCTCGACAAGGCATGGCAGTCGAGTGCACGAGGTGCCATTGCAGATCGAAGATCTTTGAAGATCAGCTTGTGATGACAACGAAGCTCCGCCAGAGGTGCAACAGCACAACTTCGAGAGACTTGCGACAAATGTTCGCGGCATCATGAGCACTCAGAAAAGGCGTGCAAAAAAAAAATATATATATATATGGTCACGCCCCCCCCCAGAACCAACCTTTTAACAAAAACACTGGTATTTCCCATATAAAATGCTCATTTTCAGTCTATTTTTTTGGAAGCATTTTTTGATCAAAAATTTCAGACGCAAAAAAGGAAACACAACAAATGTTAAAAACAAAACAATTGAATCAAAAAACAAAAAAACAAACATCGAGTTTTGGTTTTTGGTTTCTCAGAAAACCAAAAACCAAAAAACCCAAAAAAAAACAGACCCAACAGGCCAGACCCAAAACCAAAAACCAAAAAAACAAAAAAATCAGACCCAACAAGGAAAACCAAAAACCAAAATTTGGGTTTTGGTTTTTGGTTTTTTGAAAAACCAAAAACCAAAAAACCAAAAAAATCTGATTTTTTGGGTTTTTTGGTTTTTGGTTTTTGGTTTGGTCCCTGGGGTCTGTATCTTTTTGTTAGTTGGCTTTTGGTTTTTTGCAGGGGGGTGGCCACATATATAAGTTCATCTTCTTACAAAAGGACACTGCAAAAACCTTCTCTGGTACCCCATCTGCCATACAAAAGGACACTGCAAAAACCATGTGCCATCAAAGGATTCCACTCACCACTGTCTTTAGTTACAGCATAACCATCCAATGCAGAGACTATATCGTTTTTGTTTTCAAAATCCAGTCTTTTAGGGTCTTGCTTTCCCTTCCTTTTTGTTTTTATTGTAGGTGTTGCATATGTTGTAGTAGCAAATCTATTAGGTTGTTCTTGATTAATTTTATTGACTACTGCTGATGCCAGACTATGACTTACCAATCTTGTTATTTCTGGTGACTTTTCTAGTTCCTTTATTACATCTTTGTATTTCTCACTGTGATGAACATTTCTGGTAGGCACCAATAATAGATCATCCATCATATCTTTTGTTAAAGATCCATCACGGCCACCTGTCCCTATAAAGTCTTACCTGTTTTATAAAACCCACTTGGTGTTGAATAGGCATTCCATAAACCTCTGCGGTCTTCTATCTTTTCCTTATTTGCTACATTCCTTTCTTCAGCATATAGTGTTCTATGTTGCCTAAACTGTTCATTTAAATTTCTTGTAAAGTCATTCATTCTATCATTCCAGTTCTTGTTCTTTTTTTCATAATCACCATAGGTTTCTTGACCAATCTTACCTATTAACATCTGGGCACCTCTTCTACCCAATTGTTTTAATAAGTCCCTATCCACCACTTCCTCTAATCCTTCCCTTGTTAATAGTCTTCTTATTGCTTCTTCACCTCCTCCTCTAGCTATTAACCTTTGTAATGCCCTTTCTGCTACTTCCCTACCTGCTTCTCTTGCAAGTTGTGTAGCTACTGCTCTACCTGCTGTGCCTAATATACCGATCATTTATATTTATGTTTTATAAAAAAATCTAAACAATAAATATAATGAATAAAAGTTTAACTTATAAAAAGGTCTTTGTTGATAGTAACTACAAATTACCAAAGTCCAGATCATCAGCAGATTTTGTTATTGAACTGAATGAAAACATGGAATGTCCTCAAGGCACTAAAATGTATATTTCAGAGGTCAGTATTCCAGCAGTGTGGAAAACAACAGAGGTAGGCTTTTATGAAAATCTATATTTTATGTTGTATAATGACAGTGATCTATTGTTAAGAAGCTCACAGGTCTATTTAGGAAATAAGATCTGTTTTGCTGAGCAATTAAGTTTTGATATGGTTCAAGGCATGAATGATAAAGTCAGGGATTTGAATGCGGGTAATGATATTTTTGTTTATGCTTATTCATCAGCAACCAGAACAGTAGAAATTAAAGTGGCAGATGGATTAAATTTTAAGTTAAAAATTCCTACAGACTCTGAATTAGCAAACTATGTAAGCAATACATAGAATGGTGCTTCTAATGGGCATGATGTTTATGACAGCACACGGCCACTATCAAAAAATTATTTGTTAAGTAATTATGTTCCAACTTCTTTACTGACCACTTGGACTTCATCTTATTGAAACCTTGTTCCATTCAGAGCCATCTATATTAATAGTCCTGACTTAACAGATCATCATTATTCAGCACCTAATTCATTTTCATCATCCATCATCCAAAAGGTTCCAGTGGATCAACAATTAGGAGGTATTATTAATAATGATCATATTGGTCTTCATTCTGACTATATTGATGTTTCAAATAAGAACCTTAAGAGATTATCATTTAGAATAACAGATGAGAAGAGCACTACAATGAACTTATATGAAATTCCAGTGCAATTTTCATTAATCTTCGAGCACCCAAGTTATTAAAATTGAATAAGCATAAGCAATAATATTACTTCATTCTAATATTATTGTTTCTATTTTTTACCTATATTTTTCCTAGGATAAAAAATATCTACATATTTAATAATGCCTGATATTAAGGTTGTATATAAGTGTTAATGAACATGAAGAAGTCAAGCAAGAAGAAGAAGCACCAGAAATAACAGAAGAGGCATGCCATGGACACCTAGTGTCAGCCTCATTGCCAACGTGTGAAAAAAGTGCATCTGTGTGCCTGCAAATACTTGTGGCTTTGCATATTGAAATCCCAAGGTCTATGTCCTCCTGTCAAGCAAGTATCTGTAATGGACATTCATGTTTCCTGCCATGGCTCTTCAATGTTCACAAAGGAAACGCTACTGGCAATCATGATCTCTCCTGCATTCACAAAAGCATGCTTCTGAACTTGTTGTCTGCTACTTTGTCTGTGTCTGGCAACAAGCATTTATCAAGCAATTGTCTGTGATGCAGTGATGCACATCAATGTTTCCTGGTATGCTTCTGCAATGCATCCTGTCCTGTCCTGCATTCACCAAAGCCTGTTTCTGAACTGTATAGATGGCACTCTCTTTGGCAGAAGAGGTTGTAAGATACTGTAACCTTTTTTTGAAAACACAACATCTTAAGTTGGAATCCTTCGCACAGGTTTGCTTTTTTGGCTGCAAAGGTTGGTTCTGGGGGGGGGCGTGAGCATATATATATATATTATACATATATATATATATATATTGTGTGTGTTTGTGTTTGTAAGTATAGGTGATTTTGCGTTTCGATGGTGTTTATAACTTTTTGGATATGTTCCAAAGAAGCAGAGCGACCTTTGCACGATCATGTGGCATGCATGGTTTGTCCACTAGAGTTGCTGAAAGCAACAATCCTCCACAAAGTACTGTAGATCAAAGTGGTGACCTTTCTGTCATGTTTCACGTTTGGCTCTTCATGGCAGAGGGACAAACCTTCGAGAATTGCACTACATAATTCCAATTAGTTTAATCTCTCTACTTGAGGCAAAGCAAAGGTCAGGAAGTGTTGCAAGGAATTCGATTTGTATTCAAATGTATTCAATACCTGTCAGAATAGCATTTATAGATATAGACATAGAGTATAGGTTAAACATCTTCGACGGCTGTCGCATTCGCCCTTCACCAATGCATCAGGTGCTGTCCTCGAAGCGTTCTGGAGAGGGTGATGAGGTCAGGTGGTCGCCTGTGTTCTCCCGCGTGGAGGGGCCCAAAAGTGGCAGGTTCCGCCGCGGTGAAGCTCTCCTGAGTGATTCAGGTCGTGATCTGAAGACATGGCATAAACATGCAGAAATTAACAACAACGCCTGGGTCGGAAGAAGTGAGCCATCTTGGGTCGCACGGACAGAGCCATCATGAGCCATCTAAGAGTATATTCGCTGCCACTCTTTTCTTCTTTGAGCGTTCAGCAAGATCCTTAAAGTGGCCTTCCACCCTGCTACATCAGTTTGTTACAGTACCCATTTGGTGGAAAGCTGGTCTCCAAGGTCTTCAAGCAAAAAGAACAACTGTATGCATCCTCCCTCGAAAAGGTTGTGCATCCTCATGGTGTAGGAAAGGAGCTAAGAAGCGGATGAATGAGACTTTCAATGTTAAAGTCCATTGATAGAATTCAATAGAGACATCATGAAAGAATGTGTTTGGCATTATTTTTTGATAGATGGTTTTTGTTCTCCCACACTCCGCTGCGAACTCGAGACTCGTTCGCAGGGCGTGGAGATGGATTTCACGATCTTGGATGGTTGGAACTCGGGCAAACGATCAAAGACCAAGACTCCCTGGAAGCACTGGAAGAGATCACACACAAGAAAAACACATAACATAAAAATCAGCCCAAAGTGGTAGCCTTTTGTTTCTTCTGGCCTCTGCTGATTTTCGGAGGCGAACTTCAACTTGTTGATGTAGCCGTATTATGGCAGGCTTCATTGGAGATAAGGATACCCTAGTGCTTGATGTTCTCTAAGGCAGGGATGAGTGTCGACTGCGCTCTGGTGTTTCTGTTGCAAACCTCTCTTTCTGTGGACCACGTTTTGGTGGTGGTTTCTTGTTGGAAACCTGTTCTCTCTGCTCCTGGATTCGGTGTGGAGTTTCTCTTTGGAGAGGTCCTGATGAGAGAGTTCCTTTGGATCGTTTGTTTGTGCTTTCTTGAGGTGGCCCAGACCTTGAACTAAGTTTGGAGGACCCCTTCTAGGATCCAAGATTGGATGACCTGAGACCTGGTTAAGGTTTCCGGTCTCCTTGCTATCCTTGCGCCCATTCCTGAGTTGAAGCCGTGCTGTGCTCTGACGGGCAGTTTGCCTGTACTTGTGCACGGCTCCTGTTTGTTTCGCCGCCGACCTCCGTAATTGTGGAGGGCTGTTTGTCCCCAGCACAGATGATTCATTCCTAGCAGTTGTTCTTGAGCTGGGCAGCTGGTCGATGACATTGGTCTGCTTTCTTCTGCCCCGTACCTATCATCAAAAAGATATGCGCGATGAACCTGCTGGGGCAGAGTAAGGGGTGTCGGTCTTGGAACCCTCGGCTGATGTTCATGTATTAATTTTGACTTGCGGTGCAGGCGCTCGACGAAACAAATCTTCAATATCCCCTGCCGAATAAGCTCATTAGAATCGGTGAGCTTGAGCACAAAGATACCTTCAGATTTTATAAGCACCAACCTACCTGAAAAAGACTAGCCTTAAAAGATGGCCCCCACTGGGTCAGTTTGGCTGATGCCCAGTGGGTTGAGCCAGTTCATTTTATAGAGAAGGCATGAAAATGCACCAGATTTTATAGAGGTTCTAGTTTTTGATTCTATAGAAAGCATTTGGAGTAATAGAAGGTTGAGATTCTAGATTTCAATTGTCCAACCACCCTCCATAGAATCACCGTTTTGAAACATGGACTTGGATTTTGCATTTCTGCTTAACCTTCTTCTAACATCAGTTTCAACCCTGCAGTGTCCAAACATGTCTCTACAAAATCAAAACCAACCTCTTGGGCCACGTTTGTCCAATATTTTCTAACATCAACTTCAACCGGGCAGTGTCCAAACATGTCTCTATAAAATTAAAACCAACCTCTTGGGCCACTCTTGTACAATTTTTCTAAAATAAATGTTCTAAAATAAATGTCAACCTTCATTTTTCCCCCATCTCTATAGAAACAATTTCAACCGTAGTTTTGCATCACAAATTTTCCCAAAACGTGCCATCAAATGTAATGATGATAAAACCTGTTTTGGCCAATAGGTTGAGCTGAAACATTTTATAGAGAACAGGTTTTCAACACTGCAAGAGGTTGATACTTGATTCTATAGTGGGGCAAACTGCCCTTTGAGGTTGTTTTTGATTTTATCACTATAGAATCGGTTCTCAAGGTTCACCGGTAATTCCACAGGGGATGTTTCAATAGTGCTAATTTTAAGGTTGTGTTTCGATTTCGCCGAGACTGTCGGACACATTCTAGCGAATTCTCACCGTTCTGGGTCAGAAGATTTGGAGAGGTTTTTTTCTGCAGCTGTTCAAACAACAATTGATCAATATATACGTAGGGTTAACATATATATGTATTAATACATTGTTTAAATTCTGAGAAGCATCCGGTGACACATAGAGTTGTGTTTTTCAAACCTTCTTGCAGTCCAACTCTTCCACGACCTTTTTGTGGCCCGTCGCCGCGGTGGCGCAAATGGTCTGAGGTAAAGGTTCCTCACCCGAGACCCTCTTCAATGCTCTTTGGAGGTGCTTTGGGTGGCTGGCGAGAAGCTGTAATGTCGTGGTCAGCAGCAAATCAGAACCATGGAGCTGAAGCCCATGGAGCCCGCATGTTTGGATGATTTTTGGAAGAATTCATTTCGCAGGTGAAACAAGCACGTTTCCACATCACGTTTTAACCTGTTTCGGTGATTTTCGCCTACAGGACTTAAGATGTTCTCGTAGGCTTCGTAGGCGGGTGCAGATTTGGGCCGGCCAGTGGTGCCCAACCCGCCTCTAAATCACCGAGGATATCAGAAATTGAGGAAGGACGACAATGAAAGTGCAACTGCGCCCTTTGGATTGGATTCCGCTTGTGTATTGACCCACCCACCTCCACCGTCGGGTCAGATTCCGTGCTTCCAGTGCGAACCGTTCGCCAACTCCTCTATCAACGGTCAGCAGATTGTTTGTCCCTGTGATGACCTTCAGTTTCATCCGGAGGCAGCTGACGTTGCCCTTCAGTGCTCTTCACCGAAGTCAGATTAAAGAAGAAGTGGGAGACCCTAAGCGATCGTGGTGGAAGCGAGGGTTGGATCGCGATGGATCCAAGCTTTGGAAGCCGGAGGGGTCATGGTTTGTTGGAATGAGAATAGATCATGTCCCTTTGGTCGGTGCGCCGTACTGCAACGCCTGACCAATGCAGACCGTGCAGACGGGTGAGTCAACGCTCATGCAGCTTCCAGTGCCAGTTGCAAAATATGCGAACATGTTAACATGTGTTTGTCTACTGTTGTGCTTTTGTAAAGCTGTCCACCATGGAACCCCTTCCGGTAGAGAACATACTCCCTGATCTCCCGCAACCTCGGCATGTGTGGTTCAAGACCCGGACCTCTGGCATAGGGTGCGTGGTGTGCGAACACGGAATCGCGCAAGAGCGAGTCTCCCAAAGCATGGATTGATATCGTTGATTTAGTCCATTTGAGGGGGAGAGCTGGGCGTGTGGGTGGAGCAAAATGCTGGTGACCATGGCCATCCATGGCCACCACAGCCCGGACTCTGACAGATTTCTGGTCCGGTCCTGAAAACCTGATGGGCCTCAGGTCAGTGGTGCGAGCCTGATACGCGTAGGGTGGAGCCCTTAGACTTAGACCGGCGCAGTGGGGCACAGACGCAGTTTCCTGCGTCAGCGTGGAGTCGAGACTGGTGAAATAACGTGAAGCATCATGTTTGCCACTACGGAGGGTTCCTTGAGAGGAGCAAGTTGTGTGTTTCATATATATATAGTTCACACTGTTTCATGGGAGTTCAGGGTGACCTCGCAAGTCTTTCTCAACTTGTCGTCTCACAGCATCTACCCGGCCCTTACGCTTTCCCCTGCGGTGTCTCGCTTCACGATGACCGGTCCAACCAACCAAACTGGTCCCCACTTGCCATTCCCGCGAGCGGCGAGCCGCTCCTCAGGCCTCTTCCAATTTCGCTCCAACAGAGTCGGAGCATCGCCAGGCACGGCACAGCACGGCGACGTGGGTGGCACCTCTGAGGTGATGTTCTGCTTTTGTGGCACCTCTGAGGTTGACGAGTCGTGTCCGGCTGTCTTTTTGGGGGAGAGGAAGTGGCAGAAGATGTGAGGCAGGTGAGGTGTCCTCAGTGAAGGAAACGTTTTTCAGTGGAACAGATGAGGAGGTTTCAATTCAACTGCTGCAGTCAGTCAGAAAGAAAAGTCCAGGACCAGGAATGAAATCCCAGAGTACACTTACACCAACAAATGGTGCAGGATGCTCACTCGTCCCAAGCCCTGCACAAGTATCTGGGATTTTCACATTGGAACACTAGGGCATGGTATGTCAAACATGAAGAAGGTTATTTCTTGTTGTGAAACAATTGGGTGCACTTAAAGACATGTGCAGAAAGACGATGGATCTTGCATGGCGTCCCAGGAGATTCAAGGAAATCACACATCCCATGCAGTCACCGTATATACAGTAGGTCGGTCCCCTGTTGACCGTAGGGTCTTCCTGTCTCATCGAATAGAACGATGGATGGGGGGATGGGGCGGGCCCGAAGCGCCTGTCCGTTCCGGAAACGACGTTTGGAGCATGGCGTAGCCTTCTGCAGAATAGGAAAGCATATATATATATAGCAATGCATAAATAATGCATAGCAAGGTTTTTTGTTGTTTGCTCCTCAGGTTGCTACCGCTATAAGACTCTCAGAGATCTATATTTATAAGAGTATCTAAGAGCATGTAGCATTTTGCTACTCTTAAGCTTAGATGAGTGTTTCTTTAGGAAAAAGAAGGACATAAGGGCGGAGGCCATCGCTAATCGGAGAGTGTTTCTTTAGGACATCGACACGATCCTCGTCCACCGGTCGCCACCGTCGCTGTCCCAGGGTCATGCATCCCGACCCGACGGTGCGCTCCCGCGGTGAACAGCGGGGGGGAGGGGAGGAGCTGGATGAGAAGGGGGTGTGAAGTCAAAAGGCTGTTCCTCCTTGGCTCGAGAAACATCGAATCCCTGTGACGAAAACGTGTTCGCTGAAATTCCTTGGAAAGCCGGGTCAAGCAAGGTGGGCCCAAAAAGAAGACAAGGCAGATCAAAGGGCGGTTTTCGTTGAGATCTTGGATTGTCGTCACGAGCCATCAGGAGTCGCAGATAAAGTGACGAGCCATTGCCCATTCCATGCCCCATCCTTCTTGTACATTGAGATAGCGTGCTAATGTGGTCATTTTGCATTTGCTTTGATTGGTAGAAACTGTCCAGTTCAGTCCTGAACGGTTTGGATCCATTATATGCTGGCTGCAATCAGGATCATTCCAAGTTTACCATGTTTACCAAAACATACTTATATTTGTGAAAGTCTACCAACGCATTTGAACATCAGGCTCACTCCTTGTGTTCCATGGTTCTTCCAGCGGTCCGACACACATACGTTTGCGTTTTGGTGGGCTTAATATCTCCAAACAATCAATCAATTTCGTTGTTGCTCCCCCAAATTGGTGGCATGAAAGCTGATACAGTAGAATGGTCGGAATCGTCCTTCTTGCCTTCCCACAAAATCCCACCAAATCCCATGTTCAAAGTAGTTGACCAACCCTAAACCCTAAACCCTTGACCAACCCTAAACCCTAAACCTCTCCAGTTCGGTGGCTCGCCCTGCGCCGCGGATGCGGCAAGTCGCCAGGACGGTTTCTTCCGAGTGCTCCTGGTGCTGCGGGGAGCCGCAGGGGATGCGCAGGGAAACAACGCTGGAGAAAGGGTCGGTTGGTTGTTCTTTTCGTTCTTTTTGGGTGCGAGAACGAAGGAGTGTAGGAACAAGATGGAACAAGAGCATGATTTTTCCGAATAAGCACGCGTTTGACACATGTGGTTCCATCCTGGATGGGTGGACGCAGCAAGAAAACAGAATGTTTGCAACCCAGCACACAATGTGATTTTAGCTAGCTGGCTAGCTGGATGCTTTTGAGTACACCCCAGGTTATAAACATCTTAGTTAACATATATGAACCATCAACATATCATTATGTCATACCTCATATCAGTACGCATTTAAATACATTATATACACATCGGATAGAATATGATAGAACAGTTCTATAAAAGGTCACAAGTGTAGTTTGAGCGTGTTTATGCCTACCTTTTTGGGGCGTTGGGTGTGTTCCATGCTCGCATGTTCGGATGCTTCTCAGTGTGGACACCAGGGGCCATTAATCTCCCAGGAAGGCCATTTTTGCTCCATTTGTTTTGTTTCGTTCCGGGTCTTAAGACACTCAGCTCTTACGTTTTGTTTTTTAACGGAGATTCCTCCTTTCTCATGGGTATCAGCCTGTTTAGCCACTGAACATATGCCACCTATTCGCTACGCTACAGTAGCTGTTTCTCTTCAGGGAATTCGACTGGGCATGTTCAATCACCAAACTGTTTGGTGTTTTCCAACACGGAGCCCAAGGATGAACCTGGACAGCTACGCCGCTACGCCCCAAATATCCCCAAATGATGAAAACGCACCTGAGGAAATACGAAAACCACCCGGTATGTCTTGGTGCTTGGCATGCTTTCGTTGTGCTTTAGGTATTCTTTGGCCCGTTCCGGTCCTAAAGGCAATTAATTTCTTACTGCAGATTGGTGCCTTTGCTTATGCCAATGACCAGAGACCCTCCCTTTTTCGCCCAAAGCCTGACCAAGTGGCGCCAGTTCTTTGACACGTGGTGCGAAAGCGGTTTCGGGGCTGAGGGCTTTGCTGGTGCTGGCGGGATTTACTCTTTGGCTCCTGGCGGCGATCTCGGTGGATGGCGATCTCCGGACACGACACGCGACGCGACACGGGAAAACGGGTCGGGACAGGGGTTCTTTCGGGTCGCCGGGCGATCCGAAAGAACCTGCGTGAACGGGTCGCCATGACGAAAACATCGGGGGCTGCGCAGGTGCGGCACCAAGTGGTTTTACTGTATTCAGAACATGCCATGGGGCAGATTCGTGGCAGAAGTTGCCGACTTGTGACTTGTGATTCGTGGTTCTAGCTCTTTGAACCTTGAACGTTGGCATGCAACTCTGCACCCCAAACCCATTGGTGAAGGAAAGTTCCAATCCCAAGGGCGTGGTTTTACAAACATGATCACATGATATGGGGATGGGTCGTTCATCCTGGAACCCGACCAGTCCACCATGTAGCGTTTCCGACACCGGGCAGGGAAAACTGGTCAGTCTCCTGGTGGTGCCGACTATAGCCATATTGTTTCTCAGTGTTTCTCCGAGCCAACTCTCCCTGGTTCTTCGATCTTCCAAGATCGACCGAACTCTCCTGGGAACCGAAACGATTTCTTACCAGGACCGCCACCCACGACCCCCCGACGAACCAGCTGTCGGCTCGCGCGCGCTCAAACGGCACCCTCAGGTCCGCTCCAAAAACGCCATGAACAAGCTCCGCGAAGAGAACCGTCGCGGCAGCTGAGAGACCGGTGAACGGCCGAAGCGAGTTGGAGACGGCGCTGATCGGTCTGAAGTAGAAGGTGAAGCTGAAGGAGTTCGATCCGAAGGCAGAGGTGGATGTGTCCCGGGTTGGAACAGAGGATTTGATTCGCCTTTACAAGGTTATGAACGGCTTTTAGGCATCCTTTTGCTTCATTGACCTCGGCCCCTTCTCTTTCCCAACCTGGTGCTTCGCCCGTCGACCTCGCCGTTTGAAACAGCTCCGGTGCGCTGCCCCCGCGGCCGGCAGCGATGGCGCGCAGCGCAGCCGGCGGCGTCGGCGCAGGCGGCGTCCAGGTCCTGAGGTCTGCAGAGTTGGGCGTTCGAGTGAGGAGAGGACCGGAAGCTCGGCAGGGGGGAGAGGACCGGAAGCGGAGAGGCGAGTCGGCATGTTCAGTTTTATCACCATCACCTGTTGCTGGTTTAAAATATGTGATTAGTAATTATAATGTTTCTGCTATATAGATGTTGGATGTTCAGCACAAAGAACTCCTTTTACGTGTGGAACATCTATAAATAAATATATAGAGAATAATCAGGCAAGAGATACCTCTAGAGTCTCGATAGGGAATGTGTTGAATGTATATAGTTGAGATTTGTTGAGATGATTCCATGGCATGCATACCACCGTGCGGGGGTTTGGCCTTGCCAGGGCCATCTTTCGGGGGGGGCAGAACGTGGACCTTTGGCCCGGGTTGGAACCAGCTAGTTCCTCATCCAATGACCAGTTCGGAAGCCGCATGTGTGTGGTATGTTCCTGCAACAGAAATCGCCGGACCTCCAAATACCAAAGTACTTGAAGTGTACCTTTTTGAGAACTGAACGGCATATTCTATGGTGTATTTAACATATTTGAATAGTTGATTTGAAAAAAATATTGGTTTTGTAGCTGTGAGCCCAAACTGGATTTCATAGAAATCTCTGCACTCCATACATGTTGTTAGTTTGTTGTTGGTTTAGGTTGATGCTTGATGAGCTGAGTCAATTAGATTCGGATTCACACTTTGTGGAATTTTAAAGCAGAAAGTCGATCGCTTTGTTTTGATGGTTGGTTGAAAATCCTTCTAGCAACCCTCTGTGTACAATGGGCAACCAGATTTTCTTGGCTTCCATGGCTTAGTTTCACACTGCTAAATTTAAAAATGTGAGGGAGCAAATGATCTAGCATAGTGATCTGTCAAGAACTGATCTGAAGTGGGGTTCAAAAAATATTGCAAAGGATGTGAGCAACCAAAAAGGTCGTTGATGAAAGTATCACATCGGAGGTCCTAGGGCCATGAAACCTGCATGGGCGATATACAACACTGTCATATGCTTGTAGACTTTATCGGAAACACTGGAAAATGTTGCGGGGAAGAACCAAAGGCGATAACATTTTGTGATATAGAATAAATATGGCCGTTCGCTCATGCGCAGTTAAGATATTTAGTGTTGTAGTGACTTGAGAACATCTCAAGCTCTTAAAATGATCGCTAGCGTTAGTGACACTTGTAACAAGCTTTTGAACTCTCTGGAGCAGCCTAAAAGATTTGCTGTAAGAAAAA
>CAXAMN010024295.1:326845-355377 GCA_963970005.1 Durusdinium trenchii | reverse complement strand
AATATTTTTTTCAAATCAACTATTCAAATATGTTAAATACACCACAGATTAGGAGACTAGGAGATGTGGATTTGTGACTTCACCTATTGTGGAGCATGATTCCTTCCCATGATCGATGTTCCTTTCCTGAGCGCCACCCACTTTCTGGCGATGGGTCTTGGTGGGTCTTCGCCGTCGCTTGCTGCCAATGACCCACACAGTCAGGAAGACCTGGCTACCATTGGCTAGTCTGTATTTGAATAGGTATACTGAGACTCCCAACCGGGCTTAAGGTCGATGTTTCCTACCAGGAATCTGCTCTCCCCATTCTGATACAAAACCAGAATCTCGTACCTGTTGAGCAATCATCACTTGTCCATTCCAATGATGACCGGTATTACGTTTCATATCACCATTAGACTTGATGGCCAACAATCATGCTCCAGGTAGCCTCTCCTACGTCCGGGGCGCCAGTGGAGAATTTTGATGTGAGATTAATCTGTTTGAAAAGAGCAACTGGTGTTGTTTCATTTCCTTTTAAAGCCTGACACTTCTTCGGCATAGCGGATGACCCTGATGACCCTAGTGTAGACAAGATGCTTTCGGATCCCCTCTTATTTCTTGATGTCCCAAACCACTTTGTTTGGGAGGGCGATGTTCATTGAACCAACTGCTTCTCCGAGGTGGTGGGAAGTCCCATTCCAGAGCCACCTGCTCGCGAAGCACCGTCCGCGCAGTCCGTCCAGGCGAGGATGTCGCCGTATCGGACCGTATCGAGACGCTGAGGAGGTGCGAAAGAAGGGGGTCAATTTGAGTTGCATTTCTAGATAGCAGAGGAGGTGCGCTCGATGCCCAGTGTTTCTTTTTTTTACAAAAATGTACATGTATGTAGTAAAATGTAATATATACAATATAGTATAATATAGTTTATGTTATTTTAAAGTAATACAATATAAGATGTATATATATAGAAATGCTACTGGCCGGAAAATCATGGGCCCTCTGGTGTCGGTCACATGTTCTTCCCGAAAGAAGCGCGATTAGGCCAGAGATGCCAGTGATCAGTGGCGAGCCTCAGCCGTGGCTTGAAGTGGCTGGGTCTTCCGGCTGAAATAGGATTAGGGCAGGACATGGATACATCTGCCCTTCAAATACTTCTCAAATTTGGAGGTTGCAGTTGTTATTTCTAGTCGATTCTAAAATTATGGGTTCCTTCATCCACACATATGAGCCACATGGCCTGTTCTATAGTTTTGAGGTTGAGGTGGAGGAATGTTTGAGGAACAAAGATCTCTGTTGTTCATTGTTGTTCTATGATTATATAACTAGTCTGAGGAGTGCTGCATCTATATAAATGTATGTAGATGTCCCTTTCCCCTTAATCGGTTGCTGCTCATTACTCACTGCATATCCTTTTCCTAGTCCTTTTCCTTTTTCATCCTCCTTTGATAGCTAAAACAAGGGTGCGTTTGGAGGAAGGAGAAAGACTATTAGTTGAGAAAGGTTCAAGCAAACAACGAGTCAAATGATCAGGCAAGGAATGTGTAGTTAGACGGTCCGGGAGTCTTTTGAAAGGGATAAGGAGAACGATTCCCAGGTTAAAAAAAAAGAAAACAGCGCTCTCTAAGGAAAGTGACAAGATCAAGGACACCCCAAAAGCTCCATTCTTCAAAGGGAAGTGAAAGATTGCAATACTCCCAATCCTCCAGGAGCCAGAACACCGCACCAGATACGAAAAAAACATGAAAAAGCCCAATGCACTCCATGGGACTGGAATATATGCCAGAAAGACCCCGCTGGCACCACCCTAACTGATCGGCATATATGGGATAGGATCCCTTTGCAGTTGGTCATGGATATACATGGGAACGGGTTTGCCCTTTCTTTTCAGCAGCGACACCGCTGGTTCAAGTGAATGTAGCAGGGATCAAAGACCTTAGCTCCACCCTCTACCGCTTTTTAAAGCAGTTGTTCTTTCCTCCACCGGCTTTCCGGACACTTGGGCGGCGCTCAAGGCCGGAAGACAAGCCTCCGGCAGAACAGGACAGCGACGGTCTCGAACGTCCGCAACAACGACGGTCTCGATGCCCGGGCCGACCCGAAGTGAAGTTCCACCGACGATCCCGATCCCAAAGTGATCCCCAGATACAACTCATGGAGTGGTGAAAAATATTTGCCGAGCAGTTGCGGTGGTTGATTATATTCCAGTCCCATGGAGTCTGTGAGCATTGATCCCTTTAATGCATCTTGGTTCGTGCTGGCCAGGACGGAGTCGCCTCCACAGTCAGGACAGTGTTTCGAATCAACCGCAGTTTTTTTGTTTTGAGAGAGGTTGTATTGACAAAGACATCATGAATTATCCTATTTCGATATGTTAAAATCATGATAATCATGTATTCTGCATTTTTAAGCTTGTTAACAATTGATACATATGCAATGATTCCTGCCAGGGCACCGACGAAACCTGTCGGATCTGATTGAATTGAATATCCTTATTCCTTCCCAAAAACATATTAGATTTAGTTTCTAAAATCAAATATATATATATATCAAAATTTATAACTATAATATTTATATTCCTAATAATATATAATATATTACTAAATTTTTACGATAATTTACATAATTCGAATCTTGTTAATGTAAATATTTTATTCTTGAATTTGGTTAATATTGTATCGTTATTTTCTGATTTTAGTATTGATGAATTTGTGTATTTTTTTTTTGTTGGTTTTAGGTATATATTTGGTGGATATAATAAATTATTGTAGAATTTAGGATCTAATTGATAATTAATATAATTTAATTTTAAAATTGATATATATTTGATATATATTTTAAAAAATAAATAAAATTGAATTGATTGGATTTATATATTTATGATTTAATATATATTGATTAATATTATTAATTTATTCGTCGGGAAAAAATATATAAAATATATATTAATATTTATGTTTTATTTTATAAAATTTATATAATTAGGTTATTGTTTTGGAGGCATATTTTTTGTTTTTTAGTAAACATATATAGTTAGGTCGAGGGATTCGATATTTAAATTGAATAGGCATTTATTTGTGTAGCGTTGTATATGTTTGTTTTTAAAATTAGGTTTTATTGATGAAGATCTAATTGTATATTTTTTGTTCTAATTATGGGTGGATTTCTTTCGTTTGAATTAAAATTTATTCTTGGTTGGATTTTTGTATAGGGCATTACGAAAATGATTTTGGGATTATTTTATATTGGAATTATTTATAATTTGTTGTATATAGAATATTGCTATTGGAGCATTCTTCTGATGGATAAGGCTTCGAGCTGGCCTCGAGGGCGTTTTGGTAGCGAATTTATTTGTATCAAGCTTGTTTTTATTTTAAAATTAATAATGGATAATTATACCCTTTTGGGTTGAATTGATTGTGCAGACGGTTGGTTTATATTTTGGCTAATATAAACGGGACCCTTTGATTTTGTATTTATTACGGAGGAATGGGGATATCTATTTGGAGGTAGGATGGGCGGCTATCGCAATGGTTGTAGGTTCTGCAGGCTGTCTCCCCTGCAGGGCATTTGTGTATTTGCCTTTGACGGGAGATTATTCTTCATGCTTAGTGCGTCATTTGAATTCGTAACCGTCTTTATCAAATGACCACGTTTTGCATGCATTTTGGTCTTTGCAGAGCAACGGTTTTCTCACGAACGTCAATACTGGAGAGATGGATTATTATATAGAAAGAATATATATTAATTATATTTATTGAATATTTTTTTTTTTTGCATTTCAATAATTTAGTAAAATTATTGTTTTTTTGGATATTATATAGAAATTATCCGGAATAATAGGAATTATCGAAATTTGATTTATATACTTTTGGAATTTAATATAATTTTTTGAATTTATTAATATATTCATATTTAATTAATCGATTAATTAACTAAGCAATAATATGGTTAAGACACCAAATTTATTAAACAATTGAAATTATCTATTCCGTCTCGATATATTTTCCCGCCCCCCTTCTTATCTTTATTTATCTCATGTTCATCTATTTTTCTATCTATCTATTAATTAAATATACGAACATGAAAAATTGCATATCCATGATATATCGTATCCAATAAATCAATATTATATTATTTTCTATCCATAATCTATTCATTATTATATGTTCTTCAAACGCAAATAAATGCATAAATGCTAAATAATTGAATTATCTAAAGGAAGGAAATTTAAAAAGAAAGGATAGGTAATCCACCAATAATAAACAAATCTCCTAAATAATAAACAACCAAATATAATCACTAAATATTATCGATATTTGCTTTATATTGTTAATCCACCAAACCATCAATAAATCAAGCAACCAAAACCACCCACACCCTCTATTTTCCCAAATATTATCGATATTTGATTCGCATTGCGGGGGGAGGCGCCCACCTCTGCATCTCCTCCCGCCGTTATTTACATTCCATTCATTTATGCATCCATGCATGCATTCATCCCCACTCGCAATATTTTCAGACCATCCAGCCAGCCACCCATCAAACTAGCAAGCAACCAACAAACCAAGCAATCCAAATAAATGTTCTTATGTTATTGTTTTGGCGGCATGTTTTTTTTTTAGTGAAAATATATAGTTAGGTCGAGGGGCTCCATATTTAAATTGAATAGGCACTTATTTGTGTCGTTATTTTTAAGCGAGGTTTTATTGATGAAGGTCTAATTATATATTTTTTGCTCTAATTATGGGTGGATTTCTTTCGTTTGAATTAAAATCTATTCTTGGTTGGATTTTTTGTATAGGGCATTACGAAAATGATTTTGTGGCTATTTTATGTTGGAGTTATCTATAATTTGTTGCATATAGAGTATTGCTATTGGAGCATTCTTCGAATGGATAAGGCTTCGAGCTGGCCGCGAGGGCGTTTTGGTAGCGAATCTTTTTGTATCAAATTTGTTTTTTATTTTAAGATTAATAGTGGACAATTATACCCTTTTGGGTTGAATTGATTGTGCAGATGGTTGGTGTATATTTTGGCTAATATAAATAGGATCCTTTGATTTTGTATCTATCACGGAGGAATGTGGGTATCCATTTGGAGGCAGGATGGGCGGGTATCGCAATGGTTGTAGGTTCTGCAGGCTGTCTCCCCTGCAGGGCATTTGTGTATTTGCCTTTGACGGGAGATTATTCTTCATGCTTAGTGCGCCATTTGAATTCGTGGCCGTCTTTGCCAAATGACCACGTTTTGCACGCGAAGCAAGCTTCGGACCACGGGAAATTCGCATTTTGATCGTTGCAGAACAACGGTTTTCTCACGAATGCCAATGCTGGAGAAATTGATTGCATAGAAAGAATATAATTTAATTATATATTGAATATTTTATATTTTTTATTTGCATTTCAATAATTTAGTATTATTAATAATTTGTTGGATATTGTATAGAAATTGTCCGGAATGATAGGAATTATCGGAATTTGATTCGGATTTTTTTGGAATTTATATAATTTAGAATTTATTCATATATTAATTAATCGATTAATTAATTAAGCAATAATATGGCTAAAACAACAAATTTATTAAACAATTGAAATTATCTATTCCGTCTCGATGTATTTTCCCGCACCCCTTCTTATCTCTATTTATTTAATATTCATTTATTTTCTATCTATCTATTCATTAAATATACGTTCATTAAAAATTGCATATCCATGATATATCGTATCCAATAAATCGATATTATATTTTTTTCTATCCATAATCTATTCATTATTATATGTTCTTCAAACGCAAATAAATGCCAAATAATTGAATTATCTAAAGGAAGGAAATTAAAAAGAAAGGATAGGTAATCCACCAATAACAAGCAAATCTCCCCAATAACAAACAACCAAATATAATCACTAAATATTATCGATATTTATTTTATATTGGTAATCCACCAAATAATCAATAAATCAAGCAGCCAAAACCACACAAACCCTCTATTTTCCCAAGAGAGTACGACGCCCTGGAGGTGTGTGTTTTTTTATTGTTTTTTTGCGTTTTTCTATGATTTTCAATAGATTTTCTATATTTTCGTTGCATTCACCCATCTGATACACATCATTTGTGCCCATAGCCTGCTGCCCCTTTGCCATGACCTTATCAACAGATTTCCTCATCAAATTTTTAAACACATAGCTAAAATCTGTATCTGTCAATTGCATCATAGCTATCATCTTTGGAGGAATGATAGACTGTGGCATACTCCGCCGCCGCCAGCAATGCTAGAAGTTCAGCGCGTCCTATGGTCTGGACGAGGCCTGGCACAGGGCCAGCAGCTAATACCTCAGTGGGGGAGACCAGCGCCCACGCAGCCAACGCAAGCGCCGGCTGTTTGCCATAATGACACGAGCCGTCCGTAAAAACGTGACGGACGGAATGGTCTGAGCTCTGGAAGTCACCTGTGAGATCTGGGAGTTCAAATAAACTTTTCCAGTACTCAGTCTGAGTACCCAGCCTAGGACACAAGCCATGATGTGTGAGGCAAACAGGTAAACTGTTCCATTTGTTGTGAAGCTCCGGGAATTTTTGTCGAACATCCGCATGTTTGGAACAGGTCCTCAATCTGTGCGTGATGGTGTCCGGAGCAGCGCAGTATCGGCACAGTGGTTGCTTTGTAGCGTCCCAGTGACTCTTTGCCTGCTCCGTATAGAAGCTGCCATCTTGACAAGTCTGCAATAAGGCGTCCTCTTGCTTAGAGCTTGTCCAGTGACGTTGGGAGCTCAATTCAAAGTTGAAATCACACAGATCAGCGAAGTCCCACCTATGGTGCAAGGAACGGGTCTGTTTGAGCCACCATGCATCTAGAAAAAGCCTCTCAAGCGCCTCCCAAGCAAGATTGCCTAGGTCAAAACAAAAGCCCTCTGGTGTCTGCACCCGAAAATCACGACCGATGTGCCAGTCGAACTGACCACAGAATTCAAGCACTTTGGAGAAAGGTCCAGGCTGGCGAATGCCGTCGTAACCATCAATGAACCTATTCCATGCGGCAAGAATTCCTTCAGTCTTTCTCACCATCTGTCTGAGGTCTAGGAGTACTTGTTTCCACTGCCAGCAGTCTGGGTCGAGTTCCGGGTCGTGCAACATGCCAAGCCGGACGATGGGTGACGCTCCCGCCCGTGCAACTCGGAGCGCTCGCATTGCTCCGGAGCGAAGTGTCATCAGGGCATTTGCTGGCACATAAACTCCCGATGACGCCAAGAGCGCTCTCGGCCAAATGGCCTGCTTAATGCCCTTCACCTTCTGCTCTAAACTAATGCCAGAGCGAGCCAGCACAGCCCATACAGATTGGACAGAGCGAAGTCTTTCATCTCTGGATGACACCTGAGCTTTGGTGCCATACTGAAGTTGTGCTCCCAAGTCTCGAGCCCCATATCGGATAGTGAAGCCACTTCCAGCCAGAGTCTTCCGAGCCTGTGGACAAGTGCTCCACCCATAGCTTTTTTTGTGATCCAGCGACAAGTCCAGCGTTTGGAGCCAAACTTGGAAAACCTGTGCCCCCCTGCACCAGCAATGGGGCCTGCGTCGAAATCAGAGACAGGTTGTCAACGTAGCTGAATACATAGATCGAAGGCAAATACCTCGAGAAATAGCAATGGAAGTAGAAGTCACAAAGGATCATGCCAAGGCACGAAAGCGAATCTCCTTCTGGCATGCCTATGGTTGAAGCCACTTCTCGGGACACAAATTGTCTCACTTTGAATCTACGTCTAAGCTAGCTGTGAGCCGCTTTCCATGGAATCAGAATTTGTCCAAGGACACCTGCTTGCTCCGCCATCACATACACCGGGTACCGGGGAATGTGGTTAAAAGCTTTAACAATGTCCGCTACATTGTTCGAATATAATAAAAACAAACACGCGTTGAACACTCTGCAGATTCTTCTTCCATACTTTGTATTCAATTGAGAATCAATGCAAAGAAAAACCTATGGAAATGTCTCGCTGTGTCGCGAAATAAGAAAATATCTTGAATTTCCTTCCGGCTTTCAAGAACATTTATAATATATAAAAGAAGATACTAAAATACTTTGAATACAATTAAATTGAATGAAAATATTAAATCTATTTTTCTATAATCATTTTTAATAAAGACATCATGCAATTATTCATATAGAAATTTATATAATATATTTTAAAATATTATAATATATCATATTTCGAGACCCAATTATATCCGTAAATTCGATTGAAATAAAAATCTTACAACATATTAAATATTTTCAACAATTCTAGGTGTATAATAATATATAATATATTCTTTTTCGAATTGAAATTAAATATTCCCTAGAATTCGGATAAATTTGTTCGTTCGCCAATAAATAACAATCGAAACGTGCTTCGCAACCATCAAACAAAACAAATACCAACAATCAACAAAATCACTAACAACACCACTACCTAATTCTTTTCCTACTACTTATCCTATTAAAAATAATATAATATTATATTATTATATCACCATAATTTACAATATATTTACATAAATTTATTAAATCATGTTTTAAAAAAATATAATCCAAATCAATTTAACATATAATTAATTATTTCTAATATAAATATACATTCGTTATTTTTTTAATTTAATATAAATTCCAAAAATATATTCTAAAAAATCGGAAATTATATCAAACATCGGAAAATGATATCGACCAATTCATTTCTATATAACACAAACCCAAACAACTACTATAAAGAATTTTATATAAATAACAACAAATATTACATATCATATATTAATAAATTCTAATATATTTAAAATTAATCTAATTATTTTTCGAGACAAATCATACTAGTACGGCCAATATTCGACCTCTAACTATTATTTTTAGAAAAATTCTTGCCTAACGCACAGCCTCCCGATACGACTTTCCAAGGATTAATACGATTTAAGCCGACCACTAGTATTTAATTTATTATATAATTTCCTTACATAAATATGATCGATCCAATGAAGGAACATATCATATTATAGAATTATAAATTATGTGTTTTCGCATTCCTGAAATAAAATAGTCGGTAATCTTTTTGATTATGCATTTTGCATATGCGGAGATCCATTTGAGTCCGCTTCTAGTGAAACTCGAACGCCCTTGGCAATGAATAAAAAACAATTATTTTGTTGAACAACGACGATGCAAAGCTTCAGGTTGCGTCCAGCACATCGGCCTTTATGAATCAATTTGATAATTTGACAGGAACATGTCAAAGCCAAGGACATTCTTGGTTGGGTGATTTCTGAGGGCCAAGAACCCCTGAACCTTGGTTGCTTGAAACAATACAATTGTAGTGCAAATGCCAGGTTGAGGGATTCAAGACTGCTCTTTTAGAGTTAGGATTTAAACACCAAGGTATAGTTTAAAAGGCTTTGGGGTTTTGAATCAATTTCAGAAACTACACCACTCGCTTGCCACTGCAAGCTGACATGGCGGCACGAGGTGGGCCATTCATCGTTTTCAGCAACTGAGGGACGCTCAGCTGCAGTTCAGGAGATGGCATCATCTCGAATCAATCAACAAGCCCCTAACTTGTTCTATGTCAAGAACGTCAGTTTGTGTTTGAGGTGTCAGTTTTTTGGGTTTAAGGCGTCTCAAGAAACGACCTCGATGGGTAGCTGTCACCCAAGCTGAAGAAACTCCGCGACTCCTGTTTAAATTGAGAGCCAAAGCCTTGAGCCAACTTGACGTTCCTTGAGCCAACAACTGAGCGGGATGTGTCCCACTGTACGTGGATCTCTCACATATAATATGAATGCTCTGAGAGCCCTGGAAGTGAAAGACGATGTTCTAAAATTGTTGAGCTGTTTTCGTAAAATCCTGAGTTAGTACAGTGATTTCCGAGTAGATGGCACGTTTCCCCCAAGATGTCCTAGACAGATGGGGGTCCACTACTAAACCACCTTTTGGGAATTGTGCCATCGAACCTCTGAAACAACAGTAAAACAATGGTGGTTCGGTCAACACTATCATATTTATAGTGGTTGGAAGTCTAGAAAGAGGCTGCACGTAGCGAGGCCAAATGGCCACACGTCAACGCTGGCTGCATTCCTTCAGCATCTGCCCAGGCAGATCGACTGGTGGATCATCAGATCTACTGTAGAGCAACCTGAGAAGCAACGACCACACTCCGAAAGAACAAGCCACGACTGGTCTTGACAACCACGACTTGGCCTACAAACCTTATCATTGGCGGGTTGTGGGCACAAACCATCGTTTAAACAGTCAAACAATCAATATCGCCTGAAACAAAGCATATCATTGATAATATCCCCACTGCGCAACACAACTACTATTACACGTACTCTTCGATTTCATTCTTTTTTGATCTATTTTGTAACAACGTCCCACTTGTCCATCGGTCGTGGTTTTCCAATCACGCATCACATCCAAGTTTAGGTATATCCCAGTCCCTTTAACAGTGGATGATCCTGGTTAGTAGAGACCTTTCTCAGACGTAGTGAACATATTTTGTCAACTGTTGCCACCCTGCATCAAGTCACATGAAACATAACAGAAACACTCATCACACGTCCTGGAACTCACAACCATCAATCGTCCACATCCTCCACCTCGTGGACGCATGCTCTGTTCGATTTGGTTGGCACGTCGTAAACGACGTTTGCCTGCCGAAAAGAACTCTCTCTGCTCCCTGCGGTCGTAGAGGCATGTACTCTGGATACAGCTGGCCAGTGTTGGAGACACAGTATTCACGGGCTTCCCGGTTGAAGGCATACTTCCGGTCCCCTAGGACCTCAGTAGTCGAACACGTGTTGGCTGACCACACCGACACACACACGAAAACCGGTTGGACGACCTACTAGGTGTGAAAAGCGTTTGTTCGGGAAGCCAAGCGGAACAAGCTGAATCAAAGACTTGAAGTGCAATGAAACGAACTTCCTGTGAGCTTTCCCAAGCAAGCAACGAGTTCCAAAAGGTTCCAATGCAATCTAAGTGCATCATTTTGAAGGAGACTTGCGGTTCAATGTACTTTTCTTGAAAGCACGTTGAACATCGTATGCGCTCGTTTGAGGGGTAATGATCAGGAATCCATGATGATCCTTGCACTTGGCCACTTGGCCAGGCAAAGAACAAAACACCCTCCAAAGGCAGTTGGAGTCTAATGTACACATATGTAAACGTGTAAATTCGTGTAATTCAATCTAATTCAAACCGGGTTCCAGGTGACTTTCCCACAATCTGATGCACAGAAGTGCCTTCAATCATGTATCGCTCCGGAGGCAAAAAAAGGAACACCACACACACTCGCAAACCCAAAAGTCCAGAATCACGGAGTTTCCCAGGGGATTGTAAGGGGCAGTTTACAGAAACAACCGACTAACCCATACTAACCCTTGGGTGTTGGCTGTTTGTCTTCGAACAACGATCTCCATCCCAAGCCTCCCACCGTGTAATCAGCCTCTGTGCTCCCGAAGAACTCGTTCTGGTCCCGGCTTTTTGCGCGACAATCTGACCAACCAGGTGTCCCAGGGTTGCTAGCAAGTTGCACTGTCATACTTGCCTTCTCGGACCACATGCTTGGCTGAAACCATGCGCTTCAGCCGTCCTCCCCGCCACTTGGTGTACCTGGAGAGACCCATACGGATCGGGAGCTGAAGAAAATCTCATCATGACTAATCCCATCTAATCATCCCTAGAATTCCTTGCCCACCATTCCTTTTATATAATAAGAGTCACAAAGGGTGCCTCCACTCACTTAGGTACTACCAACACCACCCTTTGTGACTCCTGGTACAGTGATAGGCTTTACCAAACAACTATACACATGATTTTACATTGCGACACCAGGTCAGCCAGTTTTTCAATGGTCAATGGTCGAACGGAGGTCGAAGGTCATGATGGGTTTGAATGGCTCCATGTTTTCTTGAACTTGAGCATCAACGTCCCAAGCCAATGTTGCAAATCTTTGACCTGGTTCGCAATTAGGAGATGAACTCTCCTTCGCCAGAGTGAAAAACGAGTCCTTTTCGACTCGCCAGTCCCATCGACAAGATCCAACTCCACATCGATCCTCGTCTCGACGTAGACTCGCCCAAGGGCAGCACGAACTAAGAGAATGGCCTGACGACGAAATCTCAGACGTCCCGACCAAAAACTACGACCTGGGGTCGTTCGCGAGGACGAGTCCAGTGATTGAAGAGGTCAGGTGATTTTTTCGACCCTGAAGAATGGTTGAACATGATTACCGCATCTCCACATCACCCAGAACCTCTGGGTTTGTGTGCGTCTTTCGGAAATTGGGTACGGAAGACTTTCCGATGTGCCATGTCCTTCCTGTTGGAAACAGTTACCACCACACTCCTCAACGCCACTGGTACTGGATCGCGAAACAATGGAACGTCAAGTTGGGCTAAGTGGATGGTCGTAGTGTCTGTGATAGCCTCCAACCTGTAGCAGGGACACAGCAAGGGAAGTAACGTTGTTCAAGCGGAGTCTGAAGGAAGGACAAAAAGCAGTGATTCAAAGAAAAAACACCCCCCTAAAGCAGGATATTATGGCCTCCATCAATTGACATGGAGAGCAACTATAAGCAAATTAGGTCGCCTTGTCCTAGCCCAAGCCTGAAAGCCATGAACAATTAAACTCTAGTGGCACCAGTGACGAAGTCCTTGATAAAAGACTCTCACGGAATGTCATAGAATTTGGTTGAACTTCATTGTTCGATTCTATCTTTTGTTTAGTTTTTGTTGAGTTGATTGAGAAGCTTCTTTGTAAGGGTGTTAAAAAAGGTGAACCACAACATCAACAACTGGCCGGAGACACAACCCGTTTCCTTCGCCGGAGACACTCCGTCTTCTTTCGGCCCCCTGCCGACCGCCGCCAAGAGACATGAAGACCATCAGGCCCTGGGGGCGCGTACTTGTCCGCGAGGCATGACGTTTCAGCGAAATAGGCGCCTGCCAAGTGGCATGCACCGGTGCCACTGCCAGCGCGGATGGTATTCAGCGATGTCTAGCCATCCGACGAGTGAGGTGTTTTGGAATGGGTTCCGGGCGTGGCCATCAGGGGCCCAAGCAAAGAAACGTGCGACTTCACTCGTCTCTTGCTTGGGCTTCCAACATGTTCAACTACCATGTTAGAACTACCTTGATCCAGGTATCACAACTTTTAGATACCTTTAATCTGTTCTGATCTAAGTCTAAGTGAATTCATGCTGCCCTGCCGCAGCAAGAAAAGGAATCCAAGAACTGCAGTCACAGGTTCTTTGGTCTCCTCATTCCCGGTGACCCGCGGTGGCTAGCTCCGTCTGAGTCGAAGATTGTGGCAAGCAGTACCATCGTTTGTTGGTTTTCTCTAGGTCGTTGAGCAGCCAAATTAGTATTGGGAACTCGAAGCTACGTTGGGACATTGACATGGTTCACTAATGAAGGCAGGTCAGTGGTGAATCCCACAGTCCCTGCCACGGGTTCTTGGAGCTTCATGTCTGCTTCCGACGCGGATCAACATCAGCACACAACGGTCACTCTGCAAGGAAACCAATCGCCAGAAACGGTCTCAGCACGCCGAAGACATCTGGGGCCGATCGGATCGGTCGTGCTCTTGGCCTCGGCCAAGAGCTTTGGCATTGACGGTCCTCGGGTTCCCACCGCTTCTGCAGGGGGCAATCTGTACGGTTGCTTGGCGACCTGCACCCCAAACTTGCAAATTGCATTTGTTTAATATTTTTTTAATAGAATTCGAATGTAGTACATTTATAAATAGATACATATAGAATCATACAGATATACACACATCTTAAGATGTGTTTTTGACTTGTTTCAAAGTGGGAACCCTTTCAAACAACCCTTGAAAATACCTGACCTGAAAACCTGAATGGGCATCTTGTTTGAACTAAGCTGCGAGGGGCTGTAAAAACGGTTGGTAGCCTTGCAGTGGATACTATATGCAATATGCAATATCTATCTACGCATAGACAATCTCTTGCACAAAAGCTGGCGCCACAAGTGTCCCAAGAAATCAGTTTGACTCTGTTCGACTCTCCCTTTTGGTTGCAGCAAAAAGTGGCCCAGCGCGCTTCATGTCGAAGTGGTGTCCTGCCAAGCGATTTGGGGACACCCAAACCGATCGATTTGGGGTGTCCTGAAGAATCTCAGGCGGTGCTGAAGGCGTTTTTCCGTTGCAGTCTCTATGGGGCGTCGCAGTCTCTAGTAGTCTCGGATCATGGACATATCATGTGACATATCTCAAGATTTCGAGAGACCTCTCATGTGAAATTGGACGGTTGAGCTGAAAAACATCCGTGGGACATATCGACGACTAACTACTAATAGGTATACCATGCAAAACAATCCCAGCATGACACTGACAGCACTTGTTTTCTTTCTCTTCCTCTTCTACCATCTTCTACCTAATGATCCTTTTGTGCAGAAAAAAAACACCAACTGCATGGACCAATGTCGCACTGGAGCCCTTTGCGCGTGCCCGCGCGTGCCACCGAGGTGCCAATGATGTTCTCCGCAGAGGCGCGATCCGTCCCGTGCCACAAGTACGCCTGTTGGTGGTGTAAGACATCATGCTTTTGACCTTTACAAATGGAACTTCACCCAGCCCAGAGATGGGCATCTAGAGAATCTACATGTAATAGTAATGTTGTATATGATGTTGGCAAAGTGATGTAAAGTGGCCGTGTTTTGATCCTAGCTTTTGTGCACCATCTTGTGCTTAGACATGGAGATAGCCAGATTGATATGCTTTGGAATGCTTTGAAGGTCTGTATGACACGCAGGCACACAAAGATTCCCAGAGAGTCCAGAGTTACATGGCAGCCCCGTTCAGGGTTGTGTCGATTTCCCCATGACCATTGCCAAACCTTTGTTAGTGGGCCCATCCAAGTCGACCGCCCACAGTAACCGTGGCACAACGAGCTTCGCTTCACGATTCTGGGGCTTCGGGTCGGACCGGTCGCGCGCCCGAGGCGTTCCGTTGCGCTGGGAATCCGTGTGGAATCCCTTACAATTTGGATCATGTATCAACATCGGCAGCTACGGTGGGTGAAGCGGTTAAACTCACATGCTACAAATTCGCAGCTTTTCCAAATCAATGGATGCAATCAAGTTCAGTACAAGAACTGTTTGAACTGAACTGGGATCTGGTTGTCCTGGTCTCGCTCGCCACACGCCACACTCAGGACGAAAACCAGATCCTCCCCTGACTTTCACGGCCTCCACCCCATTGAGCAAGAACACTGTAGATCTATTAAGTGTCTTGGATGCCATGGTGCCTGAAGCTACGAATTGCTTGGACACAAGAAGAACAACAGTGCCGCCCTGCTGTGCCAAGACCAAAACATACCAAGACCAAAAAGACACGCTGTGCCCGTTGATGTTCCTTCTCTCGTCGAACAGCCCAGCTCCACACGGTCGATGCGAGCAACGAATCCAACGGACAGTCCGTTACGGCTGATCGCTCGTGTCCGGTAGCTTCTTAGTTTAAATACGAGTAGGCGATGGCATCCTTTTCCTAATAACAATGGCCGAACAACCGAGTAATGTTTTCTTCCTTGTTACCAAGACATGCTCGGCTGACTGAGCCTCATTGCATTCCAGCCGTAGACGCCCCATGAAGTTGTCGGGTGCAACTCTCCTTGGCCGACAAAAACCGTTCCAAATCGTCCGGGCCGAAAACCGCCAGAAGGGGGTGACCATCACCCACGGTTGGTCACCTCCGTCATCTTGCCATGCGGAAAGCCCACGTTGGTGATGGCCAGATGAAGTGGGAGAAATATATCGAACTGTAAAACATACCTGGACCCTCCTGTCGGGGTGTCCTGGCTGGACTACCCCTCACTACCGGCCTAGGATGGCTTCCAGACAGGGCACCCCGACTAGAGGGTCCTGGTATGGTCGTAATCATATGGGGATTGTCCAACAAAGCTTTTCTTTTTGAGCTTGTATCGCCGGCCTTTCGCATGCCTTTCGCGTTTGCAAATATCTGTTGACATCATTCCAAATCGTGAACCCGGTTTGGTCCTTGGGAGCGGGTGCTCAGTCAGTGCGCTGGGGCACATGTCAGGAAGTGCCCCTCAGCTCTCTCCCCACTGGCGCGCGCCGAACTCGGCCGGAGTGGTGGAAAAAGAACACACACACACATATATGCATCCATATGCACATGATCTCAGCGAACCAATCTTCTGGTTACCTCATCACCTTCACTTATATATATGTTGGGAATCCTGTGTGCAGACACCTGCTGTCCAAGACATCTCCAAAGACTGTAGCTTCCCAATCGCTTGACCCGTTGCAATGACGATCTGAAAGAGATGAACAGAAGCGTGGAGGAACACCACCATCCTCCACATCATCCACCATCATCCACCATCCGGACCCGGGGCGGTGGTTTGGTGTCACCAGACTTTGGTCGTGAACGGCCAGGGGCCAGGGCCGCCAGGGCCCATGACCACTCCAAGGTGCACAGTGAGCGGCTTCGCCTGAAGTGTACCAGAGTGCGGAGTCCGAATGACCTGATCACAGCAGCTGGCTGCGCACCGAGGGGCTTGCCACACCGATGTGGGCCACCCGGGGACCCACCAAAGAGAGTACGGGTGTATACCGTGCTTCACTGCGATTGCGCAAGCAGGTGCGTTGTTGGGAGATGCAAAGTTCCCACGTCAAAGAAGGAGTGGGGTGCGTTTAGAACTTCAGTTCTCATGTCTCATGACAAGTTCGCGTGAAGATCATGAAGCACGCTTAGTGGAAAGCAGAAATCTATCTCTGTTGAGGCTCCAAGAGCTTCGATCCTCGATCCCATGAACAAGCCCCGATCAAAACCCAGTGATTGCGACTCAGGCACATCAGCAGGCTCGTCCTGGAAAACACACACATCCGCGAGTCGCGGGGCGTACGTTTTCGGCCGAGCCGTTCGTGGAAAAGAGGACCAGCCCAGAAACCTCCTTGGTTCGACCTGGGGGGGCGCTTGATGTCCAAACCATCAACAGGTGGAATGAATGAAATGATGCCATAGTTGATACAATACACAGCATGGTTTTGAAGGGGGATGCGCATAGTCGACCAGTTGGGGCTGAGACACTCTGTGCTTGGAATCACATGTTGCTATGAGTCAAACACATGTAGCCTCCCAAGCCTTAGTAGTGAAGGAAGCATGACTACAGCCTGTTGAATCCAGGGCAAAAACAAAAATCACCCACAACTCCCACAACCATTGAAGTGTCAGGTCAGCAATGTCAAGGTATTCAGTCTTGATGCATCTTGATGCCAATTCTTCTAATGCTTCGATGCTCATTCCAAGCCATTGTTATGTCACAGCATTGCTTATCACATTTGCTTGATGTAGGAGCATCAAGAACACCCAGTGTGAATGCGTGGCAAGTACAGCAACGATCGTTCTAAGAACCCATGAATTGAGTTCCCATGACTTCGGACTACGTCGTCCTTCATGGGAACTGGTCTGCTGGGTACATTTCCCCAAGGAGCCAGGCCCACCAGCCCACACAGCCTACCACTCATCCTACCTACTGCTGCGCACCTCTTGTGCTCGAGCTTCCGAAAGGCATGCGACACTCCTGGACAGGCAGCGATGGACACTCGAGTGTCGACTATCAAGGATCAATCCATGTCAATGCTGGTTTGCAGCGTCAACCATCTTCGTCCCTGCGTCAACGATCATAGGTATACCATCCCCCGGAAAATGGCTTAGCAGGCCTACTGCCGGCTGAGTAAGCAAGTCATCTTCTCATCTTGCCCCTGCAGAAACGGGGAACAAACAGTGGTTGTCCATGGTTATCCCCTAAGCTCGATCAACCTTGATCAAAATACCTTCATATGAGCAGCGGACAAAATTACTTGTGTAGCCAAATACCATTTGACATGATTATCGTTTTTGGTGGGGTCCATATCGTTCTTCAATGTTCTCCAAACCGTAGTTAGCATAGCATACCGGCACATAGACAAAAACACAAAATATAATTCACAACCTCAGATTAAAGGCTTACAGTGCTTTCTGCACAGGAATGGCACAGCACTTGAATTATGCACTTGGGTTCTTGTGGCACTGGGCTCTGCAAGGATCACAACACATAAGCGGTGACCTAGTAGCTCGGCCCAGGAACAAACACTGGTAATGTGGAGAAGTAGGTCTACGGAGTGCCTGGCGTGACATTTAGGTTATCGTTCGCTTATCGTTTGGATTATCGTTTGGGAAGTTGTCGGGGATTATCATTGATGAAAAGTTGCACCCATCGGTTTAGCTCAAATATGCTCAATAAACATTCAAATGCAATAACATATTTTAACCACAAACGTCTTTGTACCCACTACATCTTAACAATATTATCGTTTTTGGTGGGGACCATATTGTTTTCCACAGAAACAAAACCCTCAACATAGGTTTAGGGTCATGCCGTGCCTAAATAAGTCAATCAATAATTTTGTCCGTCGCTCATATACCTTCGTAGCCGCCTGAAGCAGCTGTTGAAAAAATATGTGTTATTTCATTTTGCTTCTCTTTCGGACCCATGAAATGCTGAAAAAGACCCTACCCTAGGAATCCGAACGGGCCCTCCATGGCACTCGGAGCGACACTCCACCTTCTCCACAGAACTTCCGCACCCGCCTTAAAACACAGCCCCCGCTCGGGCCCGGATTCTTAGGGTACGAAGAATTGGTTCTGTGCGTTTTTGTTGCGCCTCTCATAGGAGTTCCACATCCGGGAATCCTGGCAAGGTGGCGGACCGGCCGACCCGCGGGCGGACCCGCAGGTGTGCCAGGAGTTGTGGGTGTGAACATTTACCCCTAAGGATCCCCAGGTCAAACCGACACCGAAATCCGAACCACTGGCAACCTCCCATGAAAACCATTGAACACCTCATAGTAGAACCAGCCGACCAAGCGGTACCAAGCGGCCATTCGTTTCCTCCGGTTTTGATATATATATATATATGGTCTTAGTAAGCTCGTTGTGGCTCCGAGGCCGTATACTCGTCTCGCCCCCCCAAAAAGTCCGGCGCGCGAAAAAACAAAGAGACACGCATGTCCGGCGTCCCGGAAACGGAAAAAAGTCCATCAACCCGTCCTCCACACGAAAGAGCTTCTCGATCTTCATGCCTTTTGGCTCCTCCACGGCTCGCGACGGTTCGCTGTGAAAGCTGGAAACACGCTGTGACAACCTGCATGGCATGATTCCTCCAGTCAGTCTGAGATCCTTTTATAAAACATATAGTGTGCTTATTAATAGGACAGTAGAATAGAAACACATGTAAATATAAATATACATATATATATATATATACTGTATGTAAAGAGGTAACAAAAGAACATACAAGAAGGAAACAAAGAACGTCTTTGGGATCTTTCATCATTCAGGGCTGTAACAGCACCCAGCGCAGGCCCCCAATGTCTTGACCCATGACTCAACAAAACCTAAACATTAGAAATTGAGAGGCCTTCATTTGCAACATGCTCAATGCTCATAGATTCACAAGTGGCTTTAAGTCTGGTGCTTTTCAGTCTCAACAGGTTCTGATCCAGAACAGAACAGCTTCCCCGTCTCCTCGCCAGGACAGAAGATCGTTCGGTTCAGAATCTCCTGCAGCGGATGAGGAGTCCGCCAGGACGACATCGTTGCGACCATCGTTCGACGACATCGACAGTTCGCCAGCGACGACTCCGACGACTCCAGCCTCCGCAGGCCACGGGTTTTGGGGAACTGGAGAGTCTTCATTCCTCTTCCCCCGGAAACATCGAATGTGATGACAGAGCTGGACCCTGGAGCATCCAATTATTACTATATTGTGGTCTCCTATTAGGTTGACCTCTGTTCAGGATTCCAACAAAAAGAGAACCCAAAAAACAGGCTTCCCGGTTTGGACCCAAAGCCATAGAACGGGATCCCCCCATATCCCCCTTCAACGGGACTCTCTTGGGGGAGACACCTTTCGGAGCCACACCGGCGACGATCAAAGACGAGCGCGCACGTAACGAGCGCGGAGGGACGACACTGGTTTGCTTCGCACGTCCTACTGTATATCTTCATGCAGCATTTTAGCTTGAACTATTGGCCACAGCCGATCCAAATGAGCACAGCCTTTATATATATTCAGTTATAATTTGATATACTATATAATACCCAGACACTCCATGGCATGGGGCTTATATATGTATGCCTACATTGACCCCCAAAACCACCCCAACTGATCGGCATATATTCCATACATGGAGTGTCTGGGATAAACATATTAGTAGTCATATTAGTATACCCAGCAAGTCCAAAGGACGGGTTAAACGGGTTAAACTTACCAAAGAACTGGTTAAACTGGTGCGTTGACCCACTGGGATAACATATATATATATATACAGAAGGGGTGGCCATGGGGCCTGGGTTTTGGTTTTCCATAAATGTTCATAAATATTAGGTAAATGCATCAGTGCCACAATCAAAACCAAAAAACACTGATAAATATGCATAAAGGATAAAAACCAAAAAAGAACTAAAACAGCCTTAAGAAAACAAAAAACAAAAAAGAACAATTCTGGGAGACTTTTGGCTGGACCCCCCAAAATCAGAAAAACCAAAAAACCAAAAAAACCTTGGGAAACCCCAAAAAAACAAAAAACACAATTCTCAGAGACTCTTGGCTGGACCTCCTTGTCCTCAAGACTTCCCCAGAATTGTTTTTTTTTGTTTTTTAGGTTTTCCCAAGGTTTTTTTGGTTTTCTGATTCTTCTGATTTTGGGGGGTCCAAGCAAGAGTCTCTCAGAATGTTTTTTTTGTTTTTTGTTTTCTCAAGGTTTTTTGGTTTAGCATCTGAGCTTACTTCTCACCTCAAGGCATCTGTTCTTTTTGCTTACATCTGAAGCCGTCTGAGCTCAACACTTCCTTTGTCCTTGTCCAAATCTCCATATACAAGTCTGAGTGCATTAACTGCTGACTGGTATCAATGCGGTTGCCACTTGCATTTCCAAACAGCTTGACATGCAGTTGCGAGGACACTCTGTCCTTTACATGAAACGGTTGGAAATCTTTGCGAGCGTACTTCTGTGCTTGTAGCTCAAGCGTTTACATCTTATTCTGGCGAACTTCTAATTTTAATTTCAATTCCTTTCTAATTCAACTCTCATCCAATTTCAATTAGGCTATAGTTATAGTTCAATACAAGTTTAGTTAAAATTCGGTTTTGATTCAGTTCTATCTTAGCTCTAACTCAAATCCAATTTAATTCTACCTAATTCTATTCTAGCTCTAGCCTATTTAGTTTAAGAAAACATATGCTACAAAACCCCGTGTTTTACAGTATTTTTTGCCCTGGAAGTGTTGGGAACAAGACTAAAACTCTTTTTTGAAGTAAATAGTTAGATTTATTTATTGTCAGTAATCACTGGAGATAATATATACATATTAAACATGTTGTATGTCCAAGCTTCTAATTCAAGAGCTTCCCTCTAGATCTCTGGGGATCATCATTATTACAATAAAACTATATATAAGTTTTCATTTCAAAAGCTTTCCCCTGGATCTCTGGAAATGGTCATGTCAATTTAAGCATGCTATATATCAATAAATAAGTCTTTCTTTCAAGAGCTTTCCTTTCATGAAAACACATATATACATATATATATATATGTGGGATATCTACTTTGCCAGAGATCCTGAGGAAAGCTTTGAAAATGCAAGCTCTTGCCCGCAGAAATCTAGAAGAAAGCTTTTAACATACAAGGTTTCTATATAGTTGTTTAAATCTAAACATGATTATCTGCAGAGATCTATAGAGAATCTTTTATAACATAAAAGCGTCTATATACAATCTTTCCAAATCTAAATATAATTATAAGCAGAGATCTAGAGGACAATTGTTAAAACGACCACTTTTATGGCCTGCTTCTTTTCTAATTATCTTGTTCAAAACCATCTGAATGATTGATTGCTGCTTCCAAAACAATAAAATTACCCTGACTCAGGAATACATAATATATTTGTTCGTATAGAGTGAGAGCAAGAATAGATATGTGTGTTTATATGGAGAGGGGCTGCCACTGAAGCATTTACCTAAAATTTGGGGAAAACCAAAACCCAGGCCCCATGACCACCCGCTCTCTATATATAACTATTTGTGACCGCGTTGATGCCACACTGACACCGTCACCACGGTAGAACGGAACGCTGGTACCTCCAACCACCGAGTGTCGCTCACCGACAGTGCGAACCGGCCAAACCCATGACAAGTAGGAGCAAGGACGCTACGAACGGAGCAAAGGACATGGTGACGCCGTGGATCGTGGATCGAAGAGCCACCGCACTGGTCGAAGAGCCACCGGGTCGGTGTCACTGGGCTCGAAAAAAAAAGCGCGTGCACTGCATGGCCGAGATTCAACGGCCACAACGAAACGGCCAGGCCCCAGGACCACGACTTCGGACCGGTTTCGACGCGGCTGAAGCCGGCTTCTGGCGATGGGGTAGTGTGTTGCGATAGGTCTCAAGACTTAAATTGGTTTCAAAAATGAACGTTGTCCAACCTGCAGTATTGGATCATGTTGGATATCTCCAAGGACTACCTCTTGGATCCGGATAAACACATGGAAACATGTGGAAACAATGCAAATGCCCTCCCCAAGAATCTACGACAGTGACGTGTGCAACCAAAACCAAACAAAACCATCGCTCCTGCACATGGCTCACTTCTTCCGTGCCGCACTCCACGATATTGTGGAACGGCTGTGGACTTTCACGCGTGACCTCAGGTGGAGCCACGTGGACAACTCAAGCATCTGGCGTCGTTGACGTCGTATAGATGTGCAATCATGCGCAACGATGTGCAGCCAATTGATGGGATGCCAGTGGGCTAAAAAGACAAACAATCAAAACACTCATTGTCCTTCGCAGCTTGGGGCATCCGGGCCCAGTAGTCTGGGAACTTCTGCAGTTCCTCCTGCAACTCATGATCCAAGTTCTGCCGCCTCCAGTGATGGATGCGGTGGGTTTCAGCATCGCAGAGATGCCCGGGATGCCAAAAACGTGGATGGATTCAGCCTTCGGGAAACCCGGGATGTGAGTCAAGTCTTAGAGGAATCTTGCTCTGAACACGGACTAGTCAGTGAGATGAGGAACTCAGATGATGGCATGTTCAGTCTTCTCCAGTCGGCTGGAGTCTGCTCCCTGTCGTATGGAGTCTGCTCCAGTCGTATGGAGTCTGCTCCCTGTCGTATGGAGTCTGCTCTCAATTCACACGAAGGCATGACTGTTTTAAAAAGAGGTCCATCATCCACTGGCCAAGTTGAACGTGCTTGATGGTGCTGCCCGAAGAATACCTTTGTAGAGATAGACACCCTATAATTACACACAAGAAGTGGCAGTTGGGATCCACTAAAAAACCATGTTCCGTTCTTTTTTTTGCATTGTGTGATTTCTGCCTTCTAGCGCTTCTAGTTCTGTGTTTGTTTGCCTATGTCACCATATCGTTTCCAACGATCACCATCCACGTATCGCCGCCATAAAAACCGCCGACGATTCGACGATGCCTGGGGTCGTTGATGATCACCACGTGGTGGCTCCTCGGAGCAACACAGGAGCAACACAGCACTTCGGCTGTCCGAAGAAAGAATGTGTATGGTGTATGTTTCATGGTAATACACCGCCAGGATGAACCATCATATGGTTTTAATGGTCTTTTGCCAAAGAACCCATGTTTCACTATGTTTCACTTAGGATTTTTACACTACACCAACGAGTCAACCATTCTTTGAATGGGTCTTTGAAGGGTAGGGTATAGATCATCACCTTGATGAGAGACACTTCTGACGAGAGTGTGCATTGGGTGTCACAGCCTTCGGGGTGCACAAGTTTGTTCTGAATTTGTTTGGTCCATTCGAACGCCAAGGCCACCATGACAGGTTTGTGCACGGCCGCACCAGGCGGTGCCGCGCCAGGTTCTTTTGAACCCACATATATATATAAATGTCCTGCTTTCACCACCAAGAACACCTCAGCTACTTACATCTCTGTACAGCCCAGGCCTCCTTTCCACAGACCAAACCGAAAAAGGAGCAGCTTCAAAACTGACACCTCCCCAGTTCGAGAACCCTCACCCTATCTCACCCTTGCTACGCTCGCGCCATCTCCTGTATCTATGAGAATTGCATGCACCCATAGGACGCCGCTCCCATGAAGGAGCGCCCTCACCGCTGTGAACGTCTCCGTCTGTCGGTGAAGAAAATTGCAACTGACATACGTGGTTTTTTCTGTTCGTCGAAGTCAGAAGATGTCTATTTGATCTCTTAGATGTTTTCTCTGGCACGTGCTGACAACATGTGGCGTCAGTTGTGGAACGCGGACTTGTCAAAAGGCACATGGTTTGATCCAATTCAGCTGCCAGAACCAACGACACCCTCTGACAATCACTGGGTCACCGAAACCAAACTGAACCAACTGCAGTTTCGGGGGATCACGGACTCCAAAAATCCAACCCTTTCGCAAAGCCTTCTCTGGCAAGGCCCTTTTCTTTTGGGGCATGCGATCGAGAAGATGCAACTCTGGCCTGGGTGCCAGGTTTTTACTGGGGGAGATACTTGGGGGAGGGTGCAAATGTTCCCAGAACGCACGCAGGTGGCCACCATGCAGAAGCACCACCCCGGTTCGGCATCAGGCTCTTTCAGGGGTGATCAGGGGCGGTGTCTCGCGTGTGGCCGGTGCACCGGCACCGTTGTTTTCAATGGGGTTTCCACGGATGTGGATGGACATCGGATGTGGAATGCCTGGATCTTTTTGGATCCTTTTGACCCCTCCACAAACAATCATCCGAAGCTCAATATGATGGAACACGATCCAGGCGTTCCGATCTCCTGGACGGTTCGGATCGATCAAAGCCGACGAAGCCGACAGAGTGTCTCGAATGGAACTGCTTGTTGGCCCAGCTGGCCACCGGGCGGGTCTCCAATGGGTCCCCCATGGTCTCAACACACACACACACACACGGATGCATGACTGGAGTTCCTCCAAGTTTCACTGGCACCGGATGCTGGCACAGAAGATTCTTTCCTTTAGAGGAGGTGCAATCAAGTTAACATGAGTTAACATTGTGAGCGACTACCTCGACTACCTCGCTGCTTTGAAGTCAAACAAATCACATGCACCCTTTCAACTCGCTCCCAGGCTGGCTGATGTCTCTACAGCTCCCAGCCATTGCAGAGTTGTTCTCTGTGTTTCTTGTCTTTGCTGAATTTTGCTGTCTCTCTCTCTGTGTATGTGCGTGTCTGATTATTGTGGATCTTGATGCATATTGCACTGGAGCCTCAGAGTTAAGATTGCTATTAGCAAGGAATATCCTGCTTAAGATCTCTGAAGGCTGCTGGTCCATGTTCATCCATTTTCTATTTTTGCTGTGCTCTGCTAGGATCTGAATCACTTCAGCGATTGCACAGCCTTTTGGATTTCCTTCTCCCGGTCATAGTACTTGTCCTGAACAAGCTTCTGTGAGGGAAAGGAACTGCTCCCACGCCGCAAAGTTCAGGATTCGCACAATGCCATGCACATAAAGAACACAACTGTCAGAGCTCTTGGGACACTGATCCCAATAATATAATCCACGAAAATGCTGGTTGAAGTGGTCAAGAAAGGCTTAGGGATCAGTAAACACAAATGTCTTGATGACCTGCAGTCGCAACGTGGTCCGTTTTGCGCTGCCGAAAGACTGGGTAGCGATGAAGGGGTGATGTGTTCAACCAAAAGAACATCAACCGAGATCTGAAGCAATTCCTGTACTTCGTGTCCCCACCGGCTCAGGTAGTACACTGTGGTATATCAGTGGGGTCGGGCGACTGGTGAGGCATCCTGGGACTTGTCGTTGTGCGTGTGCGTGTCACTGTTTGGTGCCGAACTCTGTGTCGGCCGTGTCATTTTCGGCTGTCAGTATGTTGTCATTGTGTGTTGTCAGTGTCATGGTTTCTGTTGTCTCTTGCGTTGGTCAATTTGCTTTCTGTGGGTGATGCGCATGCGCAGCAATTATCAATTAGAGATAAAGGTCATGGGTTTCGGTGCGGGGCGCCTATCTAAATACACATACAGTATATAAAAAATACTTAATATATCATTATATATCATTATATATCGAAATCCTGTCGGGTGGAGAAAGATGGAGAACCTACAAACTTGGTGACATTCTCCCAAAAGGAGCCTCGTTTTGGTATATAAGAGGCGACAACTCAACTGTTCAAAGCTCCTGGAGGCCTGAAGGTGCTTTTCTTGATCGTCCCAACATCATTGGGCATCCAAAACATACGGAATGCCGGGGGCATCCCAAACATCTGGTTCGGAGCTCCGCTACACGTGACCGACCATGACAGACGTGACAGACGTGTGATGCTGGGCTCTGAAGACCAAAAACCAGCCATGTCGGGCCCCCTCTGGGTTCATAAATATTGTTCGAGGCAAGTCAATCACTAGGTCAAGAGGATGCTAATGAGTTTTCCATCATGATGATATGATATATACTTATACTGATACTGCATCTACCACTGTATCTGACTCTTTTCCCAAGCTTTACCTATAGCTTGCTGTAGTTCGCTATAGCTTGCCTTCAGCTTCTGCGGAATCTTCTTCAATAACTCCTGCGGGAAGATCCGGAGCAAGGTCCACGCCTGGAGTTTGCTGCTGCGACGTACCCCGAGTCCCACATGGATGGAACATGGATGGACCAAACCAAGTTGGCCGGGGTAAATAAATCAGTATAAAAGACGGTATGTGTTGAGGGGCATTGTCTTGCAAACTTCGCCAACTTGAAATAGTCAGGCTCTTGAGCAAACCTCTTGCCACACCTATTAAGCCGCTGTGCAGCAGTGTAGCAGCGTAGCAGGTTTTTGAGAAGCACACCAGTAGCGTGACCGGGGTTCTTGATTTGCATTAAGACGTTGATTGCTTGGAAAGCAAACCACGAGGGGAACAAGCATGCAGGCGTATGGTATATGGCAAAGCAATAAGTATAGCAAACACATGACATCAACATTGCGAGTGATGTCGGACCTGGTTTTGGAGTATTTGCAATTGATCCACCTGAGTTCCGGGTGACTCCATTTGCAAACGGCGTTAAGCTCACGGCGATGTCCAAGGAAGTAAAGACATCACGGTTCTCATAAGCGCCCTGGGTCCTCAGTCGAATCGAGCATCGGGGTGCATGCCTTCTTGGAGCCTGCAGCCCTACAAAACAGCACAGAAGGGCGAACCACAAACGTTGGCAAACAAGTGGTTTGACCGAAAGACTTCACTGGTTGTTGTTTGAGTATCAACTGAGTCAGTGCATGTTTGTTGGAATAATGTTTAATTCATAATTGTGAGCAATCATGTGCATCATCTAAGGGCCCCTGCAAGAACTTCAGCTCAAACTTATCTGTGAACTCCAGGAACTTATGCCTGGCGCATTTCTTTGGGGCAAGGCTCGCATCACAAACGTGGGCGAGTGGGCCGTCATAGGAATTTGGGCACCATACCGCCTATATTAGCTATACGCATCTATAAGCATGTCATTCGCTTATTTGCCAGAACCCTTGCGAAAGCACACTGGCACACTGGCATCCCAAATAGATACTAGATTCTAGATGACAAACGTAAAAGCAGTCGCCAACACATTGTTGAAAAAGATTCACCTGGCTATCACTCTGGGGCTTAGGGAGCCGCTCATAGGACTGTAAAATAACGCCGGGATGGCTCGTCCTCGTTTAAGGCCTCGAGAAGGATTCAAAGGAAAGGAACAACTTGCTGGCTCAATCTTGTGCATGAAGCGCGGAGAAACCACGCAGAAATTACACCGAAGCCACAAGATGCTCGTCTTCTTGCCATGCATCCGCCATGGCAAAAGTAAAGTAGGTCAGTGGATACTTAACATTGCGCGTCACTCGTTAGGCTTCGTTGCCTCCTCATCGCGCTCAAGGTCTCCCATGAAATTTCAATTCATGTCAACAAACGTATCCAACTCTGTGGAAAAGCGCGGGCCTCTTCGCCCACAACGGCTTTCATGGCGCGGGTGTCCTGGCATGTCATGCTCCAAGAACTACCACATCACCTGTCAAATCTGGCAGGTAATTCTGTTGAAAAAGGGGTGCCCTGCCATAGTCGCACTCGAGCTTATCAATACGAGTCTACCTGGATCACCTGTCACCCTTAGTCCACTTCGGAAAGTCTCGAGTCTGGAGAATCTAGACCACTCCAATATGAATAAGTCTGTTAAATATTACTAAATATACTATCCTCCCGCAATCCTCCCATATCCGTCACCAAAACAACTACACTTCAAGAACACCTAAACATCGCCTGGCCAATGGCATAGTTGGCATAGAGCTGGTCTGAGACGTTGGGATGGTCATCTCGCGTCATCCCTTTGCCGATGCCCGACTTCATCAATCGGCTCAAGGATGGAAGCACCTCGGAGACACGGAGGCTTTTCAGGACGAGCCGGATGCTTAGCTTGCCGGAAAACGCGCGAAGCACTGCCGCTTTGTGGGTTCCTCGAATATCTGCAAATTTCTTGGATGATGGATGATGGATGGAGGATGGA
>CAXAMN010024295.1:286197-326835 GCA_963970005.1 Durusdinium trenchii | reverse complement strand
TGATGATGATGATGATGATGATGATGATGATGATGATGATGATGATGGATGATGGATGGATGATGGATGATGGATGATGGTTGATGGATGATGGATGATGGATGATGATGAGGATGGATGATGGATGATGGATGATGGTTGATGGATGATGGATGATGGATGGATGATGGATGATGGATGATGGATGGAGGATGGAGGATGGAGGATGGAGGATGGATGATGGATTATGGATGATGGATGGATGATAGATTATGGTTGATGGTTGATGGTTGATGGTTGATGGTTGATGGATGATGGATGATGGATGATGGTGATGGTGATGATGAGGATGAGGATGAGGATGAGGATGAGGATGATGATGATGATGATGATGATGATGATGATGAGGATGACGATGACGATGACGATGACGATGACGATGACGATGACGATGACGATGATGATGATGATGATGATGATGATGATGGCTCCACTAGAGTGTCATATAAATGCCCGCCCGAAGAGCGAGAAACTCCGAAAACGCCGCCAAAGTCGCCTTGAAATTTGCTCCATCAACAGCTCATTCATGTGTGTAAGTGCGGACGCGGATTTACGCAGTCGACATGAAGCGCGGACTCGTCTTCGAGGGGGTTCACCCCGGGCGAATTGCAAACAAATGGGATCAACTGGGTGTCTTTGAAGGAGATCCCTGATCGCCCCTGTCTCGGTTGACTAGTATGTTTCCTGCTTCCTTGGGGTTGTTGCCAGTTGCCTGGGAGGTCTCCCTGTTTCAATACACACCCATATCCAAATCTGCCTGCTTTGAGATCAGCTTTAGCACTGGAGTAGCCAATGCACCATAATGCACCACTTCCCGAGTGGCCATTGCACCAGCCAATGCATCAAGGCATTCGTAACATGTGGATTTGCAGCATTTGGGCAACAATGGCACCACATCTGAGTGCCCTTTCTCAGCTGCCACATGCATTGGAATTCTCTTGGCGGACGTGGCAGTGGGATCAATCGGGCCTCTGAAGCAACTCTTGCTCTTAGACAAGTGATGTCATTTAAATTTGCGTGCCAACAGCTATTCAATAGTCATGCGCACGGGTATAAATCTACGATCACCAATTGCACTCTCAGAAGTGGCTGAAGTGGCATCTGATTCTGCAACTCAGAGTTTCCTTCGCCCAAAAGCCTTCGTCGAGCTCGGAAGTTTGTCTCCAGTTTGAGCTGCCAGGACCTCTATCAGGTCCCCCGCAGACTTGCCAGTCTCATGCTGGAGACCCAACTCATCTTCCTCAAGCTCAGCAATGGCTTCACCTGGAGATTTTCCGGCGTAGCCATTCAACTCCCCGGCAAAGCTGCTGAGTTCGGTGGACCTAGGAACCTGAGCGGTTCAGTCCCAATACCTATAGGCCTAGGAGGCTCCCAAAGCTGGCAGGTATGACTCGGCATGACGACAGAAATCCTACAGAACGTATCATGCCTCACATTGTGGGAACACCAAATTACCTGAAGAATCATCTACCCCATCGAATCTACCCCATCCATCGATCACGTTGAGCTTCACCAACGTGATTATGCATGTCGTGGGCTGCACCAAGACGAGTGTCCATGGCAACAAAACCGAATGGAAATCCTGAGACGACCGACAAACCAATGGCAAACAAAATTTTCTAACCATCTGAATCCATCCATCTAAACCCAACCAGTCTCCCCATTTTACATCATTTTTAGCCCACTCTTGCTACCAACCAACAAGCCCAGGCCCCCCCGATCGGCCCAGCCCCCCCTTCTTGCATCCGGCACATTGATCGGCGGGTAGATCTGTCGATTGTGCAAGGCTCGGTCCACGAAGACCTACCCGAGCGGTTGGGGCGGCGGCTCGTCTTGGGTTCCGGCGGGTCGTACCTGTGGACTGGGAGGGTGGCCAGGCGTAGCAAGAAGCTACGCACGGTGGAGGCCATCGCAAGAAGCTACGCACGGTGGAGGCCATTGCTATTAGGTTGGAGGCCATTACTACGAGTACTAGTAACAAGAATCTACTAGTAACAACATGTAACAACAGACTCCTGGGGACTTGTGCGGAAACCCGAGAAATCATGATGAATGTCGGCATCCCGAGGCACTGACTTCACAAGCATCGAAACAACCAAAAACGCGTTCAAAGGGAATGTGATGGAATGTGCTTCACGAAACATGCAAACAAGTCCTCCTTTCACCAAAAACACATCATATGTCCCAATTCCAGTCTGTTTGATCAAGCCTGATCAAGCAAGGCTTGCTTCTTATAGCTCCTAATTGGGTTGCTGGTTCATGCTGGTTCTCTAAAAAGCCCGGACCCCTGGAAACACCCTGGACCGGCCACTTGTGGAGAACCTGGTGCTCTACAGTCCTTTCACACCCACGGTGTTCGGCTTTCTGGAAAAAATAAACTGAAACAAATAACAACTGAAAAATCCTTGACTCTTTTTGGACGCACGCTTCTTTTGGGCGCACGTCATGCATGGGCGTGATGGAATTTCACTGAGCTTTCATTCACAATTGCCGATGTGTCTCAGCATGATTACAACGGCAATGAAGATCCACTAGCAAATGATTACCATCTTAACTTGTCCTACTGCCAAAGTTTGTTGAGCAATAAATAAATTGAACTCTGGGCCGCACTCTCCGAACACAAGAACACCTTGCAGGGCTGGCACCATCCAGGGAAAAAATGCATGGTTCAATGAACCATGTTCAATTCAGGGAACTGATCAATTCATGGTTCAATGCATGTTCAAAACCCTTCAGGGTACTTTGGACGGCTGACCCTGACCCTCATTCACCCTCACTGCTCGCCTGACCCTCAGTGATGTAGCCAGTGAGGTCTGGGATCGGATGTGTAATGTCCTGCAAGGGCAAAGGCAGCACAGAACACGGAACGAAGAGACTGCGGATGTGCCAACTTCTCAGAATGTAACCACAAACTCCAGATTTAGAGCAAAACTTGACACAACATGATCAAAGATACTTCGAAAACTACTTCGAATTCCTTCGTATGAAAAACACTCAACACATGCCACCGTCTCATACCGTGTGGGCTTCGATTTCACGACGCTGTCACCGCAGCCACAAAGTGATGCCACAGAAAAGGCTATAAAACTGTGGCATACCTAGTCACTGGCCATACCGAGTTGTCCTCCCAGCTCTGCCCTCCACCTTGAGTCCGAATTGCACTCAACCCCTATGCTTCCCGGCGTCATTGGGCATCGTAAGGATGGGAAACTGTGTGATGGAGCCATTTCCTCAGCCATGCACACCGAATCTACCATCTGGAATACAAAGATAGATACTGCTGCTATGACTACTAACATTTGGTGAGACTAATTCACGTGTGATCACGTGTGCTTTCGCTTGCATTTGGAGAGCCAAAACCTCATGGACAATTACCTATACAGGCTAATGCATAGATACTTAGATACTGCTGCTACTTAGTGAAACTATCCCATTCATCCCAATCATTCCACTTCCTCTTCTATAGTTCTATAGCATTACCAAAGGTCAACTCGCGTGTCACCGCTTCCTCTCCGGCGCCACGTGGTCCAAGCGGCGACCCTCGACTCGGCCCGCGCGTTCGTAGATCGTGGACAAGTCCTCCGTCGCGACGCGGCGGTTCCGCGCGCGTTCTCGATGAAAGCATTGCATTGGCAGCAGGCATGCTACGCGGCTACGAGTGACTCGGTGACAGCGGCTACGAGTATTGGTGGTTTGTTTGCCTCATGAGTTGAAAGCATGTCGATGTCTTTCATTGCGTTTCAGGGTCTTTTTGAAAAAGACCCTTTTTCCACTCACTCTGTTCTTCTGATTCTTGCGTAATTAGCTACTGCTCTTTGTGCAACAGGGGAACCCCATCAACTTCACCCATTCCAACTCAAACTGCTCAGAGTCGGGCTGTGTACCTGAGATGACAAATTACGACACTGCTGAGACTCTGGTTGGCTGGAAGGGGAGGGATTCGCAATCTCCCATCCAAGATGTGGGTGATTGTGGGTGCTACGTTGATTGGGAGGTGTGTGAGTGTGTACACTTCTTAGTCTTGTATGTATAACTTGTGGCTAACAAATCAACACTATATAGAGGGTTCCTCAGGGTGTAGGATTTTCGACCAACATCGAAACAAACTTCAATCGCCTCATAAATCTCTGGGCATAAACACAAAGATCCAGAAACATCAAACGACTGTTGCCTGGAACATCTTAGCAACATCCGAATAAAGTCTCAGCTGATCAACAAGGAATGACAGAACTTAATCGTGCATGCAAATAGCGTTTCATCATCAACGAATCACACGTACTCGGCAGTTACGCAAAACTAATGGGGCACATGTAACCGGGATATCCTCGTCGTCCTGGCACCTCCTCTCGCGCTGCTGACACCTGTGGGCGAAAGTCAACAATTACTTTTACTGTTTGGATGACGATCCATTTGGTTGCTGCAACGCATGTTCATGGAAAAAATCCTGTACCATCTGGAACCCCTAAAGCGCTGCTGTAACATCATCATCCTGAGGTATACCTCATCTCATGTTCAGTGCGAGGTCTTCCCAGTCTTCCCTGGACAGAATATGTTGGAACCAATCACTCAGCAAACCTTCTTTACACAGAAAGTCCGGCCTCTCGCAAGGCATCTGCATAGGAACTCATGTCAGTCAGAATCACAAAGACCTCACTGTGGCAGTGGTGAAGCCTGCAAGGATCTTCAAATCCGCCCGAACCGAAGGTGCTGAGGCGTTAAGTTGTCAGTAGCGCGTTCATCGCTATATAGCTTTAGCTGCAAGCAGGGAGGCGTCTTTGGGTGGGAACGAACATGCATATTCAGCATCAATCATATTAGCCAGGAAAGAAAAGTGAGAGAAAAAGAAACCATGGAAATACAAATAGTTTTTATTATATATCATGTATGTCTGACCATCTTTATCATCATCGTATCATTTTCATCAACAGGTCCATAAAAAGGCGAATGACTCCTTTCAACAGTCTACGTCTTAATATATAGTTCATGATTGCATCATATGCATCAGCTGGTTGCAAATGTCAAGTTCTATATTTGCTTAAGGAACCATAAACAAATAAAACATATTCCCCAGAAGGGGATTCACCCATAGGGAAAAAAAACAATCATCCTAAGCAAAACCAGGTCACGGTGACATATGCATCAGCTGGTTGCATAGTTTATATTGCAAAATGCCTGAACATGTGTATAATTTGGGCACGGTACAATTTCAAAGGGTTCGGACAGAAAAACTATATACGCCATGCATGCTTGCAAATTGTAAGAAACACAATTTGTACAGGGATGCCCCAAAAGAGAGTTTTTAAAGACTTCTTGAACTTTATTCATCCACTTCAAACTTCATTCTGCGGTCATCTCTAAGTCTTGTCTCGATCATGCACATGATAAAATTTTTGTAACAATCGCTCCATGTTCGGACGCCCTTGAACATGTACCTTTTTCAGCGGGGTCCAAGTTATATTACTTTGCTGGCATTGTTGGATGTCATTTCGACCCCCTGAAAGATGTACCATTTCAACAGGGTCGAACAATAATCCAACGATGTTCGCAAGTTGTAAGACATTACCCAGTTTGCAAGAGTGTCCAACAATAAACATGGAGTCATTATACAGTAGATATTTCTTTCATGTTATTATATGTTATTCATCCACTTCATGCTGCGTTCATCTCCAAGTGTTGTCTCGATCACGCACATTGTATAGTTTTTCTACATTATCACGCTATGTTTGAACTCCCTTGAAGATGTACAATTTCAAGGGGGTCGCAAATAGATCCAACAATGCTTGCAAATTGCAAGCATGACTGACACAACTAAACCATTTGCCAGAGGGTCCTAAAATAGCATGATTATATAGAGACTTCTTTTACCCTGGGGGCTCTCATCGTCGCGAAGCGACGACAAATTGCCAGAATCTATATATATAACTGTTTAAATCATTGTATAATTTTGTTTACCAATTACTCCGATTCATAACTGTGACTTCGAAATCCCAGGAAGTCTGTAGATGTTAGGGAAATAGATTATTCATTGGCATGAGAAACTCCCGACTCCCGACTGAAGAACTTTCAACACAGAAATATGTGAAGAAAAATCTAGGCTTTTGGCGTGCTGCTCTCGCGTGTACCTGGCAGAATCCGCTTTCTCTTCGGGAACTTTTGGGTGATCATTTAGCAGACCCAGGAACCAAGCATGTCGACTCCTTTCTACCAGCGATGACACCTGTTGAATGATTTGGGAACCACTCCTAGCTTCGAGAACAGAGGTGTCCATTATCCATTAACGCACAGGACAAAAAACACGCCTGTATGTCTTGGATACTCCAGGTGATTTATTGCGGCCTGACCGTCTGACCCTCTGTGGTTCCGTGCGCGAAGTATTCCGCCGTGGTCAATGCCAAGCGCGGGGTGACAATACGCTCAATGGTGGGGTCCTCAGGTGATGGTCAGGCGGCCAACATTCACGGGATCATCACATCACATGGCGGGTCTTCGCAACCAGGCGCCTTTCTTGAGTTGGTCTGTTGCCGTGATCAGTTGCCGTAATCGGTAGCACCCTGGCGGTTTCCTGGGCAGGACTGACTGGGCGCCCCACATTTGCCAAGTTCATGAAGAGCACCACATTCTCCATGGAACCGTTCCTCAGCCCAGACTTCGTCAGGTCTGGCAAATCTGACGGCAAAAGTATATTGGACCCGTTCCTGGCAGCGAGGTGGCTGAGGTGGCTGAGTACCAGAAACACCCAAACTTGAAGACCTGAAGAAGCTGCAAACCATTCGGTTTGCCCCTTCAATGTCTCAGCCGCCCGGCTCTTCGAAGTCGTTCCGGAAGAAGCGCGCCGTCTCCATGTTCACACCTTGTGAGCGTTCTTGCATCTGGATGAAAATGCAAAGCCATTCACAACCAATTCCCCGCTTCCGCCATTTGACATGGCTGCACCAATCAGTGGTGTCTTCTTAGTACTTAGCCCACTTGCACAGCTAAAGGACCAAAACCAACAGATTCCCCCTCTTCAGTGGACTCTTCGTGCCACTGGCCACAGCCTTCCGAAAGAAATGACTGATTGGCAATTGGGCAAAGCAAATGACGAATACACTGTTGTTTGTTCCTCCGCTGAGGCACCTTCACTCATTAAGTGTCAAATGGGTCCGCGGCTCTCCATCACCAAACATAAACAATGTTTGAAAGCCTGCGGACCCAAGCCTGAATACAGTATCCACATGTATCCACCATGTTTCAGACGTATCTTCATCTCTAAAACTAACACAAACCATGCGAACCATATGACTTCATGTGACATGTGGTTTCGACGAAACAAACCACCAGTCCAAAGCCCCAAATCCTCACTGTCACCATGCCATGCCATCCATGCACCAAACTTGCCCATCACCCCCCCCCCCCCCCCCCCCAAAAAAAAACTCCCGCCTTCATCAACAACACGCCAAAACCGTGTCCTCCCGTCCCGTCTTCACCGGGACCGCAGCACGGCCCGCTCAGCTCGCTTGGCCGCTGACGCGCGGTTCATGGCCGCTGACGCGGACGGGACTCCGGACCCATGGCGCCGAAGACGATGCTAAAGTTTTCTTGGCTGTGGTCCTGCACCTGGAGTGCGGTCCATGGGTGCGGGTGCACCGTGGGGGCGCAGTAAGGTCAGAACAGGTGCTGTGTGTGGAAGACGATGGGGCGAGGGAATGCAGTGGTGCATTAGTCAAGATCTTAATCCCACTCTTCCACATCTGCACATCTCTCAAACCAAACAAGCCCACAAAGGTTGAAGAACCCTATGGACTTTTAAGAGGTACCCTGTGACAAGTCCTATTTACGGATTAATTGAGCTCTCTTGGATACACCGTGTTCTTCCAGTTCGTCCTTCCTTCTGGTCCGGTGGCGTGTTCCAACGAGCGTGTTCCAAGGCGCATCCTTGCCCTTCACCAGGGATGCTTGCCGACAGACCTGCGTCGAGGCGTCGAGGCGTCCAGGTCGTTCTCTGCCCACCAGCAGAGGCCGAAGAACCCTATAGACCATCCTATATATAGGTACCCCTGTAGGGTCCTATAAGGCCACTTCACCTCTGTAGGCAGTTCGTCCACTGATGAGGTCAGACCTAATTATGCCTTGGCTGGGGTGTTTGCCCTTGAAGACCTGTTACATCCTGTGACCTATTCTTGATGAAATCTGATAATCTGAACCAAATGATACCTGTACCATCCTATCTGGGTGTCCTGTCAGATCTCCAACTAGTGTAGGGTGGTCCGACACCCAAACAGGATGGTGGTAGGTGTTCTGCGATTGGATGTCCAAGGATTCTTTGCACATCGAGGGTGCACTGCATCGCTTCAAACCGGAGAATGGGTGAAGGACTTGTGTTTGAACTGCAGGGCGGGTCATCCGTCATCCAGTCGTAAAGAATTGGGCTTCAACTGGCTTCAGCAATAAATCAGCCAACCATTCATCTGGGCTGCACATGCTGGGCCTGTGCGGCAATCTCGTTGTGGGGCAGGCCAGCTGCCTCGGAGTGTGAAGTTGGCCGGTAGAGCTACTTGATTCCCAAAGTCCGAGGAGCTGAACCGGGTGATTCTTAATAGGGTGATCTTCCAGCAAAACATGCTAACATGTAGTAGTGGAAGACCATGTTAGACCGGCCCCAGCTTGGAAAACCTTTCAGCTAAGAATGCTAAGGGCACAAAGAGCAAAATGACCAATTTCTCAAAGAACAAGCTCTTGTGGCCAAGAAAGCCTCAGGAAGAAACTGTGTGAAACGTCCAGGCCAGTAGGCTAGTCTGTTGTGCAAAAGACGCTCGCTTCTCCATGATTGTTGTTGCTGCTTCTGCCCCAAGTCCTTTCTGTCCGTTGAATCCAGAATTGAATCCAGAACCACGAGCCGCTTTTCACCACAAACTCGGCACCCCTTGTTCGAATCGAATCATCCAGCGCTCTACTCTCCCGGCATGATCCACAACCGCAAACGCGTCTGCCTCTCCGTTCGAACGCGTCCGCGGTCTCTCCAGACCGGTCTTGACCGCTCGGGCCCTCGGGGCGTCCGCACCGAGAACAACGGCAGCTTCTGCCCGCGCACCACGGAGTTCATGGTGTCAATGGCACTAATCCCGGTCCTCAGCTGTCCGGGTCGAAGGCAATGGTAGTCCGCAGGGTCAGGTCGTTGAAGGGTCAAATGAGTGATATGTGAGAGATGGTACAAGTATGTACAAGTACTCTGAAACCACCGGAAGTTTATTGATTTTAACATGATTAACATGTTTGATCACATTCTTCAAAGCCACGTGCCCCCCTTGAGGGCGGCTGGGTCCTTTGAGGGGTCTTTGCCATAGGCACAACTCATGCTGTCGTAAATGGTGGACCCACTGTTCCGCTGTCTCCGGCTGCGGTGTAAAAGCACGTGGTCGATGCGTGATTTTACAGACTGATGGCGATGATCCAGTTGGGAACATCACGGGCATGAGAAGGGAATGCCCTTCTGTGTGTGTGTGTGTGTCTGTGAAGGATTCACTGGAAACTACAGTAAGCTCTCCAAACGATCGGCGAGTATCCCTGGAATGACGATGTTTGGTTCACCAGGTGTTCGTCACACGACCCACCACGAAAGGCATATCATCTATAATCCACGTTGAATTTTCACACGACCTCTCTCCTCAGTTGCATGTGACTTCACGACTTGTTCATGGGAAGTGATTTCCCGGGGTATGGGTATTGGAGGTCCATCGCTTGGGGGGATCGTTATATATATTAATATATTAAAATAAGATCCTGCCTTCCCTGGAACCAGATACCCCCTTTTTGGAACATGTTGGATCCGATCCGGAGTGCGTCGTAACAGATCCAGGACACCCAAACAGGAGACCTTCTGAGATCTTCGACAGATCCGGATGGTCTCACGTGCTGAGGCTCTCACTGGATCATCTCCTTGGGATAGACCCGGGACCTGCACAAGAAAGACTGATTTGAAAGGGGAAATGCTACAAACACATACGTTTAAATTTTAAGCGCTTTAAGTGATTTCATCACAAGGTCCTCAGCAAATTCTCAGTGGATCAGAAAGGGTCTGGTCGACGGTCTGGTGCTTCCATGAATCACGTGTACATTTGCTGAAGACCTCAATGTATCTCAAGGTGCTTCGTTCCACTTAGTCACTTAGCCCTTTCTATTTGCCCAATCCACATGCTCAGCCATCGTTTTCCTCCCACGGAGCCACCGCCGGGCCCCGGGGCTTCGGGTTCAGCGGAGCTCCGCCGATGTCCAGGAACTCCTCGGCCAGCACCGTGGGCCTGCCATCGGGCCATGGTTCGGTGCCCAATCGTTTCAGAAGCGAAGAAGAAGCTGCCACCTTCATGTGGAAGCTGCACAAATGAGGTTGACTACAGGTTAAAGGGCATGGACACTTCACCCTGGATGACTACCTCCTCTCTGCGGATTCATCCTGAAAACTCTCTTGCCAAATGAAGAGGTCTCTTGCACAGTTCCCGACGGCTCCCGCGCCCCTTGTCAATGGGCTTCCCTGATCCGTTGAAGGCACGGCCTCAGCCGCAGGCGCGCAGGCGCATCGCCCCCCCCAAAATGACTCCAAGTATATATTGGTCGTGGATCAAAATAAATAGGACCTCCCAGGCCACGACCCCCTGGAAGAATGACAATGATTAATTGAACATTATAGAACCATTGGGCCAGGGGGTCTCTCTCTCTCTATGAAAATACACACCTCCATCCCTCCATGGCCCTTTTCCATGGTTTCCATTGATTTCCATGAAGACACTGGTTGCACGGTTGATCAAGTTTGGTGAGAATCACTGAACAGCATGCTACTTGAACAGCATGCTTTTGGAACCACTGAGCCTGACAATCTTAGGATTCATCTTTGAAACCCATTGCCAGTTGATTTTGCCGATGACAGCCCATCAAAATGACAACTCACCTTGACAGCGCCACTCCAAGTTCCCTTGCCATTGGGCCTAACAGCACAACAGCACAACATCCTTTATTTGGAAAAACGTGTTCGAAACTCAATCCTCTATTCGCTCAGTGTCCGATCCAATATTTGTCCATGTTCCTTCACGTCTCCAAGAAAGAATCTTCACCTCTCTTTCGCCCCGAAAGCTGCTCGACCGCAGGCTCTCGGCTCTCGCGGCTCTCTCTCGTGTGCCCCAGCCCATGAGGTCATCAGAGATGGGCATTTTCAAGGTGTCTCCCGTGAACTCGATGTGGCAATCCCTGCGGGTTTTGAAGGAAGCGAGGGGGCGACGCCTTATCCGATGTGTTTGTTTGTTTTTTTCCAGCCGAACCACATCTTGCAAACAACCGCTTGGAGCTGGGCACTCTTCGCTATCACGTCTGCCCCCAATCAAAAGCTTTGTGGTACGAAGGAGGAAGGACATGAGAACTCCCCAAAAGAATCCAAAAGAGGTCTAAGATGCTCCAACTCATCTTGTTGTTGATCAGCATGTGTTTGATTGACATTTTTGTAGAACAAGCCCCAAAGCACTCGCTGAGGCCGTCGAACAACAACAAATTGGAACACTACCCAAATCTTTGATCGTTTCCCTACATACTGGTAGGTTAGAACATGTTAGAATCTCTACAAAAGCTTGGCCACTGCTCATCGAAAAAGGTTGGGAGCGCTTGGGAGATACCACTGCTCACTCCACTGCGCCTATTGTCGATGTTGCTGGTCCCCTCAAAGACCTGCACAATCGCCTGTCCCAAAAAAAGGCTCACGAGCGGCGTGAACGACTCGGACTCCTTCCGTGCTCGGTCGGTGAAGGGTCATTCCCTGCTCAGGTCATGTATGTTCAGCGTGGTCATCTGAATGCAAACGAAGACGGCCGTGACCCGGCTGATGGGCCATTGCCATTCATGTGCGTGTCGGCTCGGAAATGTCGGCCGACCCAAGATGACCCCAATTCTCCATATTGTCTTAATTGAAAATGGCTAAACCGTTTAGACCAGTTGGTGGATGTCAAGGCCAGATCCTTGCGGGGGGGGATCCCTTGCGATTTGGGAATCACCTCCACGTCTTTTTTTCTGCGCGATAGGGAAGTAGGTGAGGATGTGGTGGGTTGGGATGAGTATGGCCTTGAAGGTTGACGTTCACTTCGACTAACACTCAATTTGTTTTGACCCTTCCGGTCTTGAGGTGGAGTGGGTGGGGATTAAAAGTGGACGTGCTTTCATGATTGAATCAAACTTACATCATCTTGCATCTGTTTTGTTTCACAATCAGCCACCAAATGCCCTTTCAAATTGGATCGTTCAATGGATGTAGCTCATACTATCACACTGCGATGGTACTACTTCACTGTTAGCCGCACATGCTTGGGAACAGCGAGTCACAAGCGAGCCCCACCACAGATCTCTGCATGAAGGACCAGTTTGCAAAACAAATCCTTTTGTCCAAACATGTCCAATGGGTGGATTCCAGCCATGGCTTCAACACGTGATGTACCTGCATGCCCATGTGCAAAGTCATTCATGACTTCCTGAAGACTCTGGTCCGACTGCCTTCTTTTTGTTCACCTCCAAAATCTGCCCTTGACGGACACTACCATCTGAGAGGTTCACGTTCACGATCTCACCTGGTCCAAGAGACCCTACAATTCACATAATTGGGCAACGGCCAAGGTCAGAAGTGCCAGCATCGGGTGATGGGTAAGTCAGGGAATCATCGTTGGTACATTGGAGGAGAATCGGAGGTTTGGTGGAAGCCGGTTCGCAAGTTTGTTGCGTTCCAGAACCATCAAGAAGATGACGTGGACTGCCAAGCCCAGAAAAAAGATATAAACAGAGTTGGTCTCCAACCCCAACTGCTTGCCCTGGAGGGATAAACCTTGCGATCTGATAGAGAGACTGCTGGCCTTCCAGTGAAGATGAAAGATGTTCAAGCCAGCCAAAGTGTTTCTCTGTGGCTGGTTCATGCTGCCCATACTTGGGCAAAAAGATTTCAAGTCGGTCCCAACTTGTGTGCATGTGAGCTGGTCATGGCCATAAAGTCCTGGCATGCTGGAACTGCCAAAGGACACACCTACTTCACTCTGCTTGTGATGCGGACTAGAGTGGCCCGCGGGCCGAGTCTGCGGACTAGAGTGGGCTAGAGTGGGCCCGCGAGGTGCTGCGGGGAACAACCATAGCTGCTTTTTGAGACATAGTCCTACAGTGTACAGCAACAAGCTGCCAGTGGGAAATTGTCATTTCGCAGTCTGATTGACCAATACCTCCGATATTGGCTCAATGGATCCAATATCGGAAACTTGACCAACATCTGAACTGGGATGAAACTGCCTAAAGGGCCTAAATCCATTGATTCAAACAAAAGCAAGCTGGCAGCTCATGTGATGCCCTCCCTTTTGTCCAACTGGTTGGATCCTGTTGAATCCTGAGCTTCTGGCCGTAGGTTGGAAACTTGACATTCTCCATAATCACCAGAGGTCCCTGGGCACTGTCTGTTGGCACGGCACGTGGTCCGTTGATTGTCTAGTCTTCCTCAACTAGACACTCAAAGATTTTCCGTGGCACCAAGAAACCCGGAAGTCCCCGACTGTTCAGTCGTGGATCTCTATGTTGATCTTCAAATCTTGATGTTCAACTTGTTCAACTGAGTATATACGTATATATGGTTTAGATAACTAGGTGGACATTTATATATCCCTTTTTTTGGGGGTGTGAAACTTGATGCTTTGTTTTTTTTCTTTTCAGAGGTCGAACTGGTGGGGCTGGTGGGGGTCTCACCATTTCCAAATATAACTCAAACCCTTTCATCTCGGAGCATCACGGCATGAAATGTCGCTCGCGGACGCCGGTGGATGGTCGTTCTCGATCAGGTTTCTTTCGTTCGCCCACCTCGACACCCGTGATGGTCCGGTAGTCGATGCGAGGGTAGACCTGGCGTCTTTGACGTTGAAGGGCATGGATAGACAGATACCTGCTAGAACCGAAGTCACAGACAGGGCCTGGCATCTGTTTATCCAAAGTCAAGACATGAAGGGTGAGTGAAGCTACCGGTGACAGCTGCCCAACCTCGGTGCTCGACCACAGCCGGCGACCGACTGAGGTTCGGATCGACCGACCGACGCGCTGCCGCTCCGAACCGGTGTCGATTGCGTCCGTCGGCCAATGCAGGTGCACTTGTTCAATCTTTTTCATGGATAGCATGAAAGCATGCAAAAAGGCCGTCTGATGTCAAGCTGGAACCTGACGGAAGCACCACCTGATGTCATCAAGCTGCAAGAAACCACCTCCTTGGAGGTCGCCCAGGTCAGCCATTCTACATCTGTTGGGAATACCCTTACAGTAAGCGGCATGTGAGCCACTTGTTACAACACCTCTTCCCTTTTTTCAAGGAAGGGACGGTTGCGAGTGACAGCCTTGTAGTCGCGCTGCGCCGCAGCGGCATTGACGGCTGCAGCAGACCTTGACGCCAAGGTCTAGGCATAAAAGGAGTCTTACTGGGCAAGTCTTATGAACTTGACGTGGGCGAGACTGATGAGCCTTTTCACCATATATAGACGAAACATGTTGAAACTCGTTCGTGGGATACCCTCTCATTAATTTGGGACAAACTCCACAGTATGAACATCTGGACTAACAGTAACATCTGGTACAAAGTTCCACTTGGATCACAAAGCCATCTTGACCCTCAGTTCAGTCATTTCTGCACCCTGGATTGCACTCTGCCCCTGTGCTCCCGACATGGCGAGACCGAGTCTGCTCCCTACAGGATCCAAACTACGACCAAAACTTGGAACTGAGCCGAGTCGGGCGAGGCCACAAGACCTGAATGATATTGCTTTAGGGAGACCAAACTGCGCCCAAAACGAACATGAATGATTGAATCAATGCATGGATTTGAAAACATGTTCGATGAAAACATCACATGTGCTGTGCAGCAAAGACTCCGCTGTCAAACAAAAACCTCGTTGCGGTGGGTTCTAATCAGCTGGGAATCTTCGGGATGCTCTCCCGCCACTTTCGCGACCTGTGTTTTACTTTCGCGGGCCTCGGTTCAAAATGTGTGTTCTCGCCACCTTCACGGCGAATCCCTCGTTCTTTAGCGTGCATATGGCTACTTCCACCTTTCTCAACACAATGATGTTTCAATTTTGGTCTCTACCATTTCTATTCAATTCAAAGTGTTAAGCGGATCGTAGCGGATCCTTTTCATATGATCATAGGGCATGGCCGCCATCATAAGACAAAGATGATGAAGCATTGTTTCAGGCACCTCTGATGACCTAAACTCAACCCCAAAACATATTGGAGGACCGACATGTGGTCTGAGAGGGTCTCACTTTGATTCGGAGAATCTAATCAACCGATGCACACACTTGGTGACGCCGTGGTGACGGCCGTGCTTACGTGAAACGACCTCCGTGTGGTCCAGGATGGACATCGAGGGAATGTGTTGCACTTATATTCGATTCTAGATCTTTTGACCCTCCACAAACAATAATCAAAGCATATCAATCATTGAGGGAGACCCTCAATAAGAGAACCAAAACCTCGGTGTTCGAACAGAACGAATCTGCAAAGGCCTTAAAAACACCCTTATTGGCAGCCTGGCAATGTCATGCTAAACATCAAACCTCGAAACTCCTCGAAACTGGCACCTAGCTGGCACAGAATATTCTTGCCTTCAAAGGAGGTGCAATTTGACTTTACCAACATTGTGAGCGACTACCTCGACTACCTCGCTGCTTTGAGGTCAAACGAATCGCATGCACCCTTTCAACTCGCTCCCAGGCTGGCTGATGTCTCTACAGCTCCCAGCCATTGCAGAGTTGTTCTCTGTGTTTCTTGTCTTTGCTGTATTTTACTGTGTCTGTCTGTGTGTGTCTGACTGTCTGATTCTTGTGAATTTTTGTGACTTTTGCACTGGAGCCTCAGACTTAAGATTGCTGTTAGCAAGGAATATGCTGCTTAAGATCTCTGAAGGCTGCTGGTTCCATGTTCATCCGTTTGCCGCGCTCTGCTAGGATCTGAATCACTTCAGCGATTGCACAGCCTTTTGGATTTCCTTCTCCCGGTCATAGTACTTGTCCTGAAACCAGCTTCTCTTTTCGGGAAAGGACCTCCCCCACACGCTGCCAAGCTCAGGAGGGGCACAATCCTAACGACCCCCCCAGGCTTCAACAAGGACGACGTCCAGAGCTCCATCTTGGGTCCTATGTGGTGCACCATTGACAGATCGGTGTGCTCGGTCCCAGAGGCACCCAGGGATGAGCAACACACAGATTTTCTTGATGATTCTTGACCTGCTTTTTGTGCAAAGATCCTGTGCAGTCGGTCCGGTAAAGCCCAGGTACTGTGCCGAGATGCAGTGATGGACGGGGGAGTCCGATGAAAAAGAGGTTTGTGTGCAGTAATGGACGGGCAACCACTGTTGAGAAAGTCTGAGGGATCAAAAAACATGAAATGAATGGAGATCTGAGATCCGGCAACAAAAACATACACACACTTGACACTCGACATTCTCCCCAAAGGACCCTGAATCTGTACCAAAGCTCCCTGGCAAAATCGTTGAAAAAGGGGTGAAAACTCAACTGTTTGTGGAAAATGTGGGAGATGCTTTTCTTGAATTCCCAGCATCATTCGGCATCGAGAAATGCCCAAAAATGCGACATGTCGAAACACGCGACAACCGGTTCCGGTCTGACCAATCATAATGACGCCCATGAACCATCCATGATGATCTATCTTGATTTATCTGGATCCATAATTGTTCGGTGCAAGTGAATCACTAGGTCAAGAGGATGCTCATGAGTTTTCCATCATGATGATATGATAATTATGATAACTCTATACTGTATCTGTTTTTATGTCCCAAGCCTTACCTATAGCTCGCTATAGCTCGCCTTCAGCTTCTGGGGAATCTTCTTCAATAACTCCTGCGGGAAGATCCGGAGCAAGGTCCATGCCTGGAGTTTGCTGCTGCGAAGTACCCCGAGTCCCACATGGATGGAACATGGATGGACCAAACCGAGTTGGCCGGTGTAAATAAATCAGAATAAAAGACGGTGTTGATGAACGTCGCTCGCTCTCGACTTTTTGTACATGGGCACATGTTTGAGGGTCATTTCACTTGTCTCATGCCTGAACCAGGCTCAAGAGTTGTGTTCATGCGGAAAAGGTTTTTTCCACTTGCGCGCCATGACTGTGTCCTGGCAGTGATTCCAATATTGGTGCCGCGGAGCTGCTGGTTGCGAGCCAGGGCATGACGCCTGGCTCACGGGGCAGGATCTGGCAGCCTCGACCCTCGGCTGCAGCACCTGCCGTTGATGGTGAGCCCACGGATGCTGCTGCTCCTTTGGATCCATGGGCTGCTTGGCATGAAAAAGGTGGAAGGGAAGGGCGCCGGGGGCGCCACTTCGTCGGCCGCATTGGAGGGGGCCCCTCCCACGGAGGACCATGATTCATGGCCGACTGCTTCTTGGCATGAATCGTGGGAAGGGGATTGGCAAGAGGATGAAGCAGCCTGGGCGCTTGCCTGGCCGGAGGACCATGGGGAGAGCGATGAGCAGTGGCTCTATCGCCATTATGGTGGCCCTCGTAGGCAGGCAGACGCCAGAGGCTGGGATGATGCTGCTTGGGATGCGAAGACTTCTTCCAATGGCTGGTTGTCGGACGCTCAACTTCGCCGTTTCAATACGGCTCCCCTCGGCAGGCTCAATGCCACCTCAGATGGCAAGTGGCTTGGATCCTTCCACCCCATCGGGGATCCCGGAGGCCGGGACTGGGATGGCTATCCCTACGAGACTGAGGCCTTCAAGGAGAAGGACATGAAACCCACGGAACGGGTGAAGGTTCCGACCTTTGATGGTGGCACCTCTGATGACAAGGACGCCGAATCCATCGGCAGATCGGCCAGGTCGTATGTGAGAAGGGTGCAGGCCTGGCTCCGAGTGACGAAGCTTCCACCGGCTCATCGAGCTCTTGCCCTGTATGATGCTTTGACGGATAAGGCATGGGTCGTTGCAGAGGAGCTGGATTTGGATGTCCTGAGCACGTCGCAGGGCGTCCCTTTTTTTGGAATGGATTCAGACCCGCTTCATGGACGTCGAGGTGACTAAGATCTCCCAGCTCATGAACGACCTCTTCAGGAGATGCAAGCGGAAGCAGGACCAGTCGGTCCGAGAGTTCAATGTTGAGTTCGAACGGTTGGTACTGCGGCTCCACGAAGTCAGGTGCGAGCTGCCTCCTTTGGTGAAAGCCTGGCTCTACGTGGACAAGTTGCGCCTTTCAGAACAAGAAGAACTCGCCTTGTTGGCTTCGGTGGGCAACGAGTACGATGTCCGCCGCTTGCAGCACGCTGCCCTGGTGCAGGATCGAACTCTTCGGCATGGACGGGGCCCCCAGGAGACTCGGGGGCCAAGCGGCCCTTCAGGTCGTCCCCGTTGGCGCCAATCGGTTCACATGACCGTGGATGGCGCCTCCTCTGACGAGGATGCTGAAGGCAGCGAAGCCTCCATGTTGGTCGATGAGGAGACCGCCATCGCCGAGCACACCGCCTACATGACCTACCAGGGCGCGAAGGCAAAGTACAAAGAGTCCTTGAAGGGCCGAGGAGCTGACCCGTCCGAGCTGAAGCGGCGTGCAGAAGAGAGGCTTCGACTGGCTAAACAGAGATCCTACTGCAGTGCCTGCAAGAGAAGAGGACATTGGCATAAGGACCCTGAGTGTCCGTTGAAGGGTCAGTCAAAGCCGCCCAGCTCAGGAACCGCCTCCGAGAAGGTGCAGCAGGCACAAGTGCGCCACACGGTTCAGTCCTGCTACATGACGCAGTATGAGACCTCCCCGATCACCGAGTTCCTGGAGGGTGGCCTCTCTGACAAGGAGCACATGCTGGCGATTGTCGACACAGCGTGCACCAAGTCGGTGGCGGGCTACCAATGGTTTGAGCACTTCATCGAAGGGGCAGAAGCCCGCCAGCATGAGTACGTGATCGTTGATGAAACTGAACACTTCAAGTTTGGAGCCTCGAGAGTGTACAAGTCCACCTTCGCCATTTGGGCTTGGTTCGGCATCGCCGGACATTGGGTGGCTGCAAAGATCTCCATCGTTCAATGCCAGGTTCCCTTGCTTTTGAGCCGCCCGGCGCTCGCTGAGCTGGGCACTACTTTTGATATTGAGGCCCAGGAATTATCCATGGCCCGTCTCGGAGTACAAGGACTCCCAGTTGAACAGAGTGACACTGGGCACCCAGCTGTGCCCGTGACTTCTTTTCCGTCAGGAAGCCCACCTGTCTTGGCTCCTGGTTCTGGAGTGATCTGGATCCCAATCTCGCAGGCATACATGAGCGAGACTGCTGCTTCCGATCATGCTCGGGGAGATGGGGAAGCTCCCTTCCATTCCAAGTTCTACCCAAAGAAGGTCCCCAAGGAGATTGAGAACCTTTTGCAAGCTACCCCTTTGGCAAGTGCATCATTCTATTCTTGGTGGAAGGGAGCCAACCAGAGCAAGGATTTTTGGATTGAGACCCCCAATGAGATGTTGCGTATACATGTCAGCCCTCGTCAATTTGGCTTCAACCCCTGGAAGTGGAACACAGTTCATGGTCATCTCAAAACCTCCCTCGTGCAGTGTTTGGACGGCCGTCGGATTACGGAGTGCATTCCTGTTCTTGAAGAAGGCACTCATGTCAAGGTTTTTGAGCATGCAGTCAAGTCACGTGAGTCTTCTTTTGATGATGCTGTGTTTGCCTCTTGCGGACTATGGATCGGGCGCAGCCGCTTCACGAAAGCAAACCCGCTTGGCATTCCGACTTCACTGGCCCTGGTGACGAATGCCTCCCCCGGCCAACTCCTCGACCTCGCCATGGAAGATGCGCAAAGACGAGATCATCAGGGAGTTGGAGACGGCGTACGATCTTCCGGTCAACCGCCGGTGGCTGCTCCCGGAGTTGCGCCAGATGCTCATCGAGGCCCGCAAGGGGACGCAAGACTCCAACAGCGTGCCGGACCCCATGAAGGGCATCACCCGGCTGTCCCTGGCGGAGCTCACCGCCCAAGCCAAGAAAGAGGGCATCGAAGTCCCTGCGAAGGCCACGAAAGGTTGGCTGATTCACCAGCTGAGGGAGTCGCGGGCGACTCCCGGCGACACTGTGGTCCCCTTCGGCAAGTTCAAGGGTTGGCTTTACCGGGAGCTGCCTCCCGGCTACCTTCGATGGGCAGTGGCCGAGGTCAAAGAGAAGAAGGAGGAGGCACACCCGGACTTGGCTCGATTGGCGTCGTGGGCCCGGCAGGAGATGGAACAGGCCCCTCCGAGCAATCCCGTCACCAAGAACCTGGTCAAGGACCCGGAGGCATTGGCGACAGTTCCGGTGCCGACCCTGGAGGAGCTATCGGAGGGGCACAGCTCGGCATCTACATGGAGCAAGGTATCATCACACCTTGCCCCTCGGCCCAAAGCGTTCCATCCCGCGAAGAGGACTTCAAGACGGAACGACATGGAGACGGACGCTTGGGCCGATGTCGGAGAAGCCGCCGCTCCGGAGGAGGAGATCAAGGTGCTGGAGGCCCGTCTTGCTGCCCTCAAGCAGCGGCAGAGTCCATGAGCAAAGGAGGGGAGAGCTCCTCCGGATCCGAGGTTGAGATCGACATCGGCGGCCACATCCTCTTGCGCGACTACGTGGACAGCGGCGAGGACGGATATAAGGAGGTGTCTGAGGATGATGGCACCTTCCACAAGCCACGCACTGAGGATTTCATCGGTGGCCATGCCTTCCAGTTTGAAGATGTCTATGAGATCCCCTCGGAATCCGAGCAGGTGATTGAGGAGCACACCAAGGCTCACGGACTGAGCCCCAGGGACAGAGCTAAAGCTGGCATCCGTCATAGGAAGCGGATGAATGAAGGGGCCTGGAAGCGACTTCATCGGCATATGAGTTCGCTGGCCATGGTTTTCATGGCTTGTTCAACCGCCTTTGGCACTTGGGCGGAGGAGTTGATTGGTGCACCCGTGCAGGACGCCGTTGACATCTTCCGTCCCTCTCAGTACATCTATGAAAGCTCCCTGGCTGAGGAAGACACCGAGGTTCAATGCCTGGAACTTTTTGCCGGGCAGGCTCGCATTTCCGAGGCCTTCGCACGACGGAAGAGAGGAGTCTTGGAACCAAAAGACCTTCGCTTCGGCCATGACTTCCGCCAGGCAGATGAGCGGGAAGCCATTCTGCGAGATGTCGCTCTTCATCGGCCCAGAATGACATGGCTAGCACCACCTTGCACCTATTGGTGCGGGTTTTCCAAGCTCAACTACTCCAAGCAAGAGCTGCGGCGGCTTCGCGCCGGCGAACAGGTCCTCATTGAGTTTGTGAATGACGTCCTGGAAGCCCAACACGGAGGAGGACGCTTGGCAGTGGTTGAGAACCCCCGGAACAGTGACCTTTGGCGACATCCTTTGATGCAGCGCTGGATCCTCCAAGATGGTATACACCTTGCCAAGGTCGACCTTTGTGGATATGGTTTGGTGGGGGGTCCTGATGGAGCGCCGTTGAAGAAACCACTGAGCTTGATGAGCAACAGCGAGACATTCTCGTCTTCCATCTCAAGAGCTTGTGTTCATCAAGCCGGCGAACATCGACTGGTGCAAGGGAAGTTGACCGCAGAGACAGCAGTGTATCCCACCAGCTTTGCTTCGGCTGTGGTCCGAGCCTTTGACCAACATCGGCGGACGGGGCGCAATGATTCCACCACCATCTTCACGACGGGCACGACCCCTGCCGACGAGGAAGCTCCACAGGACAAGGCCAAGAGCGTGGGCGCAGATGCCATTTCGTTCAAAGGGAAAGTCAATCCCACCGTGGCTGCAGCGCTGAAGAGGATCCACCAGAACTTGGGTCATCCGTGCAACCGCGACCTGGTGAAACACCTACGGCTTGGAGGAGCCCCTGCTGCAGTGCTGAATGCCGCTCAGCAGATGACTTGCAGGACATGCGAACGGAGCTCCCAGGCCAAGCTGCATAAGATGAGTGCTCCGGTAACCATGTTGGATTTCAACGAGGCAGTAGCAGCAGATGTGCTCTGGGTGGACACCGTGGAGACCAACAACCACCCTTGCCTGAACCTGGTAGATCTTGCATCAACCTACCAGGTGGTGGTTCCTTTGCCGAGCACGAAGTCCGAAGATGTTGCCAAGGCCTTTGTTTCTGGATGGGTGCGTTGGGCCGGAGCACCAAAGCACTTGCTCATCGACCTCGACTCGGCATTCAAGGACAGCTTCCTCACCATGCTCGACGAAAGATGTATAGTGGTAAGGGCGGCAGCAGGACAAGCCCATTGGCAGAACGCTGTCGCAGAGCGCCATGGTGCGACCTGGAAGCTGATCTGGGCCAAGCTCGTCGAGCAGAAGACGGTCGTGGAGTCCGAGATCGAGGAGGCCGCTGCTGCTGTGAGCGATGCAAAGAATGGCTTGCGAAACAAGTCTGGGTACAGCCCACGCCAATGGGTGTTTGGCTGCAGTGCCCGTGATGGAGTCGACATCTTCGACGGCGACCATGAGGTGGCATCCCTTCAAGCCGCCTCTGCAGACTCCAAGTTCGCTCGGGCTCAAGTGATCCGCACTGGGGCGAAGGCAGCCTTCTTCGAATGTCAGAGCAAAGATGCTCTCGCCAGGGCCGTCTCCTATAAACCTCGGGTCGCAAGTCGTGAGTTCGAGCCTGGAGAACTGGTTTATCTATATCGTGAGAGTCGTCAAGGAAAGAGCAAGAAGCCCACCGCCGCTTGGACTGGGCCAGCTGTTGTGATCGGCAGAGAGGGCTCCAACTACTGGCTTGCTCGTGGAGGACGATGTCTACTAGCCGCCCCTGAACACGTGAGAGAGGCCAAACATGAAGAAGTCAGTGAGATGCTGCGCCTCAAGGTGGCCATGAAGGAGATCAAGGCAATGGCACAAGCTGACGGCGATGAATATGAAGAAGTCGATGACCACGATGCTCCAGGTCCCGAGGTGTTCCAGCGGCCAGCTGGTGAGGGAGGGGCAGACATGGAGGTGGAGCCCGAGCTGGAAGGGGGACGACTTGCTCCTGGTGGTGCACTTCATCAAGCAGCCAATCGAGAAGAGTTGATTCGCACCTCCATGAGGAGGGCCAAGTTACTTGATGACGTACCAGTGTCTATCAAGAAGGCACGGCTTGGGGAGGCTTCTTCGTCAACGGCATTCATGGCCCGGCATTGCCTCTCCGCAAAGGGGAAAGAAAAGCAGTTGGAGAAGGAGCTGCCGTGGGGAATGATCCCACCCCAGGAGCGACCGCTCTACCTGGAAGCCGAAGATAAGCAGTGGCAGGAGCATATGTCCTTTGGTGCGGTCAAACCTTTGTCAGTTGAGGAGAGCAAGAAGATTGAAAGCACTATAGATCCATCAAGAATCCTGAGGGCACGCTTCGCCTACAAGGACAAGAACCACAGCAAAAGAAAGACCGATCCCTCTCTTCCGTGCAAGGCGAAAGCCAGGCTTTGCGTTGCGGGCCACCATGATCCGGACCTTGGCGTGAAGGACATGACGGTAGATGCACCAACAGCCTGCAGGCATAGCATCCTTCTCGCCATCCAATTGGCTATGTGCCGGAGCTGGCACATCTCTGTCGGTGATATCAGGGCCGCCTTTCTGAACGGAGTTCCAGCTCCCCGACAGTTGTACTTTCGCCAGCCGCGAGGGGGAATTCGAGGGCTCGAACCAAGTTGGTCGAGGTCGTCAAGGGAGTGTTTGGGCTTAGCACCTCACCCAAGTTGTGGTGGATGAAACTTTCGCAAGACCTCTGTGCCCTCTCCCTGAATGTCGGAGGCGATGCTGTGTATGTTGAGCGCAACCCCATCGATCCGTGCGTCTTCAGGCTGGTGTCCTCCGACCGCCAATGCACAGTTGGGCTGCTCCTTACCCATGTTGATGACCTCATGCTGTTGACCGAGAAGCCACTGGTGCCCTTGGTTCAGAAGGCCCTGCAAGAGCGCTTCCCGGTGGATGAATGGCAAGATACTGACTTTGAGTATGTGGGTTGCGAGTACAAGGTTTCTGAAGATGAGGTCTTCATCAGCCAGAAGGGGTACACCGAGAGCCGGGTCTCAAAAGTGACCGTGAAGTCTGAGGTCGGCAAGGAGGAGGTCGAAGAGAACAGGACCTCCATCGGCAGTCTCTCATGGCTTGCTAAGCAGACCAGGCCTGATCTTCAGTTCTTCGTTTCTCAGGCACAGAAGAAGCAGAATGCGCCAGAGGTCGAGGATTTGAAGTTCACGAACAAGGCCGTTGGCCTCGCTCTGAAGCATAAAGGGGAAGGCATCCACATCAAGAAGATTGACGAGGAGAAGATCATCTTCCTCTCCTACCACGATGCCGCTTGGGGCAATGCTGACTTGGATGATGATGGCGACCCCCAATGGACAGGGGATCATCGAGTGGCCTCCCAGATTGGGTCATTGACCTTCATGGCGCATGCCGATTGCCTTGGAGGGCCCGGTGGTGCTTGCAGCTTGGTCGAATGGAAGAGCAAGGGCTGCCAGCGAGTATGCCGTTCCACCTTCGCTGGCGAGACAATGGCTTGCTGCGATGCTTTGGAGGGAAGCATTTTCCTAAGATCCCTCTTCCTCTCCATGATCCATGGCAAGATCATCTCAGAGGCGGAAGCTGGAGCCTTTATCCCTTTGCACCTGGTCACCGATTGCAAGAGCCTCTTCGACCACATCCATCGAGAAGGCGTGCCAAAGGCTCCTACTGAGAAGAGGTTGGCCATCGATTTGGCCGGAGTCCGACAGTCCCTGATGAGGGAGGCTCTTCACCAATGGAAGAGGCTGTATGGTGCCGATGCAGTCCATGCTCCGGAACGACCTTGCCGACCGCCTTTGCACTGGCTCCCAACAGAGAGCCAAATGGCCGATTTGCTCACGAAGGCCTTGGCTGCTGACGAATGGTGGACCACCGTCCGAACAGGACGCCTGCAGCTGCCGCTGAAGGCCATGCCAAGCCAGCAGTGCTTGGTAGAGAGCTTTTGAGCAGTGTTGATGAACGTCGCTCGCTCTCGACTTTTTGTACATGGGCACATGTTTGAGGGTCATTTCACTTGTCTCATGCCTGAACCAGGCTCAAGAGTTGTGTTCATGCGGAAAAGGTTTTTTCCACTTGCGCGCCATGACTGTGTCCTGGCAGTGATTCCAATAGACGGTAATTATGTGTTGAGGGGCATTTTTGTTGCCAACTTCGCCAACTTGAAATAGTCAGGCTCTTGAGCAAACCTCTTGCCACACCTATCAAGTTGCTGTGCTGCAGGTTGGAGAAGCATACCAGTAGGGTGATCGGGGTTCTTGATTTGCATCAAGAAGCACTCCAGTATGTGTATATATACACACTACTAACATATACTAACTAGAAAACATATGACATGACATCAACACTGTGATAATGAAAGAACATGTATGAGAGGATATGAGGTGGTTTTCACAATAGGCCTTCGAGGTCGATTGAGAAACGCTAGAAAGTCCAGAACATGTGTCACGAAGCTCTTTACTACGCGGACCACCGGGATCTTTGAGAGATGTCAGACCTGGTTTTGGAGTATTTGGTATTGATCCACCTGAGTTCCGGGTGACCCCGTTTGCCAACGGCGTTAAGCTCTCGGCGATGTCCAAGGAAGTAAAGACATCACGGTTCTCATAAGCGCCCTGGGTCCTCAATCGAATCGAGCATCATCAAGGAGAATGCCTTCTTGGAGCCTGCAGCCCTTCCAAACGTCACACAAGCGTGAATCACAAACGTTGGGGAACAACTGGTTTACCTGAAAACCCTCCCTTGCTGTTGCTCGAGCATCAAACTTAGTGTTGTTTTCGCGAACACTCTCAAACACCCCGCAACATGATCCTAGCCTTCAGCCTCTCTGACTCCCAAACAGGGGAAAAGGACATCGGACAGCACTCTCTCTGAAGTATACTCAGTCACCTCTTGGGGTTCACCTCACGTTGTACCAACTGTTTTGTCTATATAATCAATAATTACTGTTGTTTGAGTATCAAACTGAGTCGGTGCATATTTTGTTGTATAATTCATAATTATAAGATATTATAAGATCTTCTAAGCCATCATGTGGTTTCAACTTTCAGACATCTCAGGGCCCCTGCAGGAACTTCAGCTCAAACTTGTCCGTGAACTCCAGGAATTTATGCCTGGCGCTTTTCTTTTCTGGCAAGTCTCGGGGGCATAGGCCGTGCGTGGGGTGGGTGGGCCGTCATAGGAAGTGACTGACTGTATACCAATCACAACAAACTCATACATATAGCGATTAAATGCTATAAGCATGTTCGGTTGATCCGCTTATTTGCCAGAAGCTCTTCGTAAAGCACACTGGCGTCCAACTTGATATTAACATTGATTGAAACAGTTTCCAACACGACGCATGTTTGAAGACTCTGGGGCTTAGGGAGCCCCCTCATAGGACTGTGAAATAACGCCAGGATGGCTCGTCCTCGTTCAAGGCCTCGAGAAGGATTCAAAGGAAAGGAACAACTTGCTGGCTCAATCTTGTGCATGAAGCGTGTAGAAACCATGCAGAAATCACTCCGAAGCCACAAAACGCTCGTTCCGCCCTGGCAAAGGCAAAAGCAAAGTAGGTCGGTGGATACTTACTTTTGTGCGACACTCGTTCGGCTTAGCTTGTACCTCACCTGTCTCTGACCGTCTCTGTCGCCTCCTCATCGCACTCAAGGTCTCCCATGTAAAGCTTCAATTCATGTCAACCAAGAACCAAGTTCAAGGTATCCAACCTCTGAAAAGCCCAGGCCTCTTCGCCCACGACGGCCTTCATGGCGCGGGTGTCCTGGCAAGAGCTACCACATCACTAGGCATTCCTCTGGCAGGTATTCCTCTTGAAAAGGGGGTGCCCGCATCAGAGTGAATTCGAGGCTTTTTCAGAAGGACTACCTGGATCACACAGTCACCCTCATTCGACACAGGCAACAGAGTCTGCAGCATCTAGACCACTAGACTATAGGCCACTCTAGAATATCCTCTGACATCAGACATCCCTCACCAACACAACCCTTCTATTCTATTCCAACATCTATCGCCCTCCGCAGCAATTGTGATCAATGTATATATAGAAATGTACAAGCATGCGTGCCTTGAATGTAGAACCCATGTAGTATTATGAGATGAGATTATATACCAAAAAACACCAAACCATTAAAATCAAAAAGGATGGTTCCTGAATTCGGAACTTGCGTGACAATGTCCTAAAGAACTGTTGTTTTTCTTGGCTTTACCCTTTGCCAGAACGAAAACACCCACACCCAACTCCCTGGCCACAACCACTTGCCTGGCCGATGGCATAGTTGGCATAGAGCTGATCTGAGACGTTGGGGTGGTCATCTCGCGTCATCCCTTTGCCGATGCCCGACTTCATCAATCGGCTCAAGGATGGAAGCACCTCTGAGACACAGGACCAGCCGGCTCGCACTTCGTTCGCTTGGATTGGTGCCGGACAACACGCCACCTGCTTTGGTTTCCTACTATGTACAGCTTTCTTGGATGATGCCTTCAATATGCTTCAATATGCTTAGAGGGCCACCAATAAAATCCAACCACGACATGTGAGTCACCCTGGCTCTCCAATGTAGGGTGCATCCACCTGGAGAGCCATCACCAGTGTCTCCTGGTTTCTTGTCCCATGCGACCGGCCCAGAAACCAATGCTAAACCAATCATTAATTAAACCCTCTGCAGCTGAAACAAGTGGCAACTGCCAACCCTGGGGACGGCGCGTTGATCGGCGGGTAGATCTGTCGATTGTGCAAGGCTCGGTCCACAAAGACCTACCGTCAGCGCTTCATGTGTGGGGACTGCGAGGTGAAAAAGCCTTGCCACCAACAAACATAGAGGATACTATCTACTGCTTGAGGAAGGGTACTACGTACCCTTCACATGCAATGAGCATGAAGGCGGAGTCTGTTTTATCAAGTAAGACCTTCTTGCCAGTTCCTAATTGCCATATATTGCCATACCCTTCAAAGAAGGACCTCTGGCAATTGTATGTGCAATATGGAAGCCAACGTGACCCTAGACCCTAGACTAAACTAATTAATTCGATGATCCTTGACAGGGAAACATGCTTCTGGGAAGGGCGAAGGAACTCCGTCGAGAGTCATGTCCATGTTCCTCAAATAGAGGTTCGCATCTTTGCTTGTCTTATTAACACCAGCAATGACTTTAACCATGAGCTCTTTGAGTGTCAAGCACTCATCAATTCACAGTTCAATGGGTTTCTTCTCTCGCGGTCCAACCATAGGCTCTTCAATTGACATCAATTGACGCATCTGGTCTTCATCGCCCCTCAGGGTACTTCGGAAGGCTCTCCTGTTCACCCTCACTGCTCACCTGACCCTCAGTGATGTAGCCAGTGAGATCCGGAATCGGATGTGTAATGTCCTGCAAGGGCAACAAGCACAGGACACTTGGAAGAGAATGCGGGACAGGTCTCAGAATCCAACAACAAACACAGCCAACAAAACTCTACGGTGGATAGTGTGGTTTAAATCAACAATTAACCACACATGTTATACTTTAAAGTTCGTACTCGAGACTCTTAGCATCACCCTCTCGATGGGTAGCCTCGAACATGATCACCAAACATCCTGCATCTGCCATGTCGAGACGTCACAAAAATTGTACAAAAATGGTACCTACAGTCACTATTGCAAATACCTGGTTGTCCTCCCAGCTCTGCCCTCCACCTTGAGTCCCAATCTGCACTCAAGCCCTGTGCTTCCCGGCGTCATTGGGCATCGTAAGGATGGGAAACTGTGTGATGGAGCCATTTCCTCAGCCATGAACACCGAATCTACCATCTAAAATATGTCTAATACAAGACAAATACTTTATAACATTTTGCTATATTATTTCTATTTGCTGTATTATAATGTATTGTATAGATACTACATGATACTGCTACAATCTACCATTTGGATCCATTTGGTGAATCTATCCTATTCATCTCACTTCCTCTTCTATACCATAACCAAATGTCACCTCCGCTTCCTCATCTTCCTCTCATCCGCTTGCAGGCGGGTCTCCCCATGTCTCCCAGCGTCCCGACCGCGACCGTGGCGCTACGCCGCTCTGCGTCCCAAGCGGCGCCCCTCGACTCGGCCCGCACGTTCGTAGATCGTGGACAAGTCCTTCGTCGCGGCGCGGCAGTTCCGGGCAGTTCCGCGTTCTCACAGTGAACCGCGCGGCGAACCGCGGGTATCAGGGGATGTGGCAAGGGCAGGGCGGAGCGGATCCAGATTCGAGTCGCGGATTTCGGATGAAAATGATGAAAGCAATATCAAACTGCATGGTGCGAAAACGAGCATGCTGTTTGCCTCAAGAAAGCATGCTGTTTGCCTTATGTTATCTGGGTCCTTGACCACTGTCTTGCTCCAGTGAATGGTTGCTTTATATAGCTTCTTCAATCTCCACTTCTATTCACAGAACAAAAAGAGTTCAGAGTCGACCAAAAGAGATCTAGAGCTCAGAGTCGGGCTGTGTACCTGAGACAAATGCTGAGACCCTGGTCGGCTGGAAGGGGGAGGAGTTCACAACTGTTTGGGCTACGAATATACGGGTGATTGTGGGTGCTACGTTGGAGGTGCGTGAATGTGTACACGTTCTATATAAGCCTAGTCTTGTATATTTGGCTTGTGGATAAACTCGCAAACACCCTATACACTGTAGGGGATCATGTTTCTCATGCTCTCGGTGTTTACATCAGGTATAGGTATAGGAACTTTGAACAACATCAAATAACATCTACTGTAAATCACCTCATACTAGTAGAAGCACCTCAGGATATATTGTAAACCACAAAAATCCACAAAGCTGGAGATCCTGGAGCCATCTGAGCAACACCCCACCAAAGCTGAAGAGCTGGTGCACTTAATGGAATGACAGAACGTTCATGGGCCTCGATCTGGTGCATGCAACGCCTAGCTGACTAGCGTCTCACCATCACAGAGTCATGCATGCTCGGCAGGTACGTGAACTGCCAAGGGCACATGTAACCGGGATATCCTCGTCGTCCTGGCACCTCTTCACGCGCTGCTGACACCTGTGGCGAGGATCGGTCGACTTTCTTGGCGCTCCTTGGACGATCCAATTGGGGACGCTGCAAACGACTGTTCATGGAAGAACGTCCTAGATGCCATCTGGAACCCCCTAAAACGCTGCTCCTGGGGTATGCCTTATCTCATGTCCATTGCGAGCTCTTCCCGGTCTTCCCTCAACAGAATACGTTGGAGGCAATCACTCAGCAAACCTTCTTTACACAGGAAGTCCGGCCTCTCGCAAGGCATCCGCATAGGAGCTCATGTCAGTCAGAATCACAAAGACCTCACTGTGGCAGTGGTGAAACCGGCAGTGGAATCTCCCAATATCTTCAACAGGTTAGACTGCAAGGAGAGGATTGCGAGTCTGTATATGTTGGGGAGATGTGACGATTGTTCAATAACTCCGGACTCCCGACTGAAGAACTTTCAACTCAGAAATCTGCGAAGAAACATCTGGGCTTTTGGCGTGCTGCTCTCGCGTGTACCTGGCAAAATAGGTCAACATATGTCAACATGATGCAACATGCACTTTGCATCACTTTGCTGATGGCCATGAGATCCAGTCAAGCTGATGGCCTATGCATTTTCTTGCGATGCCACTCTTGCATGATTTTGGAACCAAATCGATCCGTCAGCGCCTGACCGACATTTTCAGGGAAGGGGTGTCCATTGCATTCACTTTGGGTCTAAAATCCTCTTAGGGTCGCTCCACTTTTGCCCCGGTCTGCGGCCACCGTCTGGTCCACTGCGGCCACCGTGGTTCCGCACGCGAAGTATTCCGCCGTGGTCAATGCCAAGCGCGGGGTGACGATGCGCTCGATGGTGGGATCCTCAAGTCAATCAGTGGATCTCAGGACCACTGGACCGCGTCAGTTGTGCAGTGCAGTGAATTGGATAGGGATGCAAACACGTAAGCCCAGTTAAAGGTCATAATTTAATATTTTGCGGTGGTATGGTTACTCACACAACTGCACAAATTATGTCCAGTCAAATGCCGAACATGTACTGAATAATGTTCATGCACTTCATAGAAAAAAGGTGATGTTGATCTGAATCTTCAACTAACAAAAATGTAGGACTTGTCAAACTTGTCTTTGTATGATATCCAAAGTGTCAAAACACATCAGAAGATACATAAACAAAAAGAAAGCCACTGGCTTGGTATTCCTCCGCAATTGAGAAATGGCACCGCAAACCAATTAACGACTATGCCAAGTTCTATCATTGATTTGCAAACAGGGATACGGATGTCACTATCGGCTATCTATATTATTATGGTCTTAGTAAAACAAGAGCTCAAAAATCAATTAAACATAAAAATATATCGGAGAATGCAAATCAATTGCGCATGATTTGTCCTTTTTAACGACACCCCTTATCCTAGCAAAGGTCTGGCCATTCGAATAGGATATCCAGCAGATTTGTGTTACGCGCGTTCCCACGTGTTCCTGGGCAGCAAATGTGTTGCCTCATAAAGGTTTGGCATTTCTTTAAGCTACAGTAATTGACTGGTGGCAAAAAGAACATCAAAACCAAACAGCACTGTTGAACAGGCGGTTTTCCTACCTCTCTGCTGCAAAGCCTCAACTTTTTAGCGCTGGCCGGACCAGTGACCAGGGAATTCGCACTTCGCTCGAATTCATGTGCGTGACGAAGTATGCAAAGGGAGGGTTCCCATAGCTATGCTAGAACCCAAGGATCCTTCAAGCTTGTGTTGTCACCGCCTGAGAGCTTTATAAAGATTTGCCAGGGCAAACAGTTCCCGGATCATTGTGCATGTCCTTTTTCCTATGATCTAGCAGGCGGTACACCAATAAATCAAAGCGACGATCAAAACATCGATTCGATACTAAAACCTAATATCAGGTGCCATAGGTCGTACCAAAAACCAATGATTCGACAGGTTTTGCGAATTCAACACAAAGTGATTGGATCAGCAAACCTGACGTCGTGGGTCTTGGGAACCTTTGCATTTGCTTATCTAGGCGAGTTACAACGCTTCCGGTAGCCACTTCTGCCACTTCTACCAAATGGACAAGCGGCAGGTTACGTGGCGGCGGATTGCATCTTGTAGCGCAAATCGTAGGGGGGCTATAGAGTATCCATTCGGAATCCCGTGGTCATCCAGATGTCTGTGGGACCGTCTTACTTGTTGAATCTTCTCCGCCACAATGGGGACAACCAAACGGGGTTTGATACTCCGATCTTGCTTGTCCAGCCCGAAAGCACACGGGCTTCGAGAAGGCCGGTCTGTGGATGGATGGACCATCGACCTTCGGACGATCACAACGAAGCAAGTCGACCTTCGTCCCTGTGATTGGCCCGGGTGACTCGGTCGCGCTCGGTGACTCGTTCGTGGAACTTCCGGTGTGCGGTTGGGCGGGCGAGACCGGGCGGGACCGCCCCAGCGGTGCCCCTGTCCGGGTGCCCCGGCATTGGCCAAGTTCATGAAGAGCACCACATTCTCCATGGAACCGTTCCTGAGCCGAGGGACCCCTGCCAGTCGGAGAAGACAACACGCGGGGTGGCGGCCGGGTAGGCGGGGTGGCGGAAGGGTGGCGAGCTGGGTCGACCTGAAGAAGCTGCAAACCAGCTCCCAAACGCGACCCATGGGACTGCCATAGGACTGCCGATCAGGCCAGGGGTGGTTCCAGGGAGGTCAAGTCAGGCATGGTTTTCCAGTCCCAATAGTCCCATGGAGTCTAATGGGATTCGGTGAGTTTGCCCCTTTTGTACCCTCAGCCGCCCGGCTCTTCGAAGTCGTTCCGGAAGAAGCGCGCCGTCTCCATGTTCACACCTGATGAGCGTTGCATCTTGAGGCAACATCCAAAGCTCACTTCCAAGCTATTCACAACCAATCCGCGCTTCCGTCATGTGCACTGGCATTAGAGTAGTCCACTACAAGCAAAACCACGCAAAACCATGCAAAACCAACAGATTCTTCCCCTTCAGTGTCCATGGTACCTCCGGCCACATTGTTCTGAAAACTACGACTGATTGGGAAAGGGGAAAGCAAAAATATAGTACCCTAAGAATCCGGGCCCTCAAACCGATAGGGTTTTGAGGGCCCAAACCCCTGCGAAGGTGTCGGGTCCGACCCCTGCCATGGAGAGCCCAAGGATTCTTAAAGTGACTTATTTATTCCACTGCCCAAGACCAATGGTGATGAAAAATGGTCAAATGGAAGTGGCTGTTCGTCATCAAGAAATCACCAATGTTTGAAGACTTGTGGACGCCTGAATACGCTATCCGCCATGTTTCATCAAACAAACACAACCCTTTGAATCATGTGACATGATGTGGTTTCAATGAAACAAACAACACCATTCACAATCCTTTTATAGATGTATGCAGGATCGGACTGACACTTGCAATGCAAACCGGCTAGATCGGACTGGCACCTGCTCAAATGCAGACCCGTAGGTAATACACATGCATGGATCAATTTCGGAAATTATGGACCGAGGAGCCAGCTACCTGAGGGGGTCCTGCCAAACACTTGGTTGCATGTACTTTTTCGGTTCCGCACAGATTCGTTTCTTGTGGTGGTAGTGTCTTGAAAAAAGGACATCATGCCACATGTTTGTTGTATATGATCATTGGTGGACGGTAGATATTCAACGATCTTCACCATAACCTCTCACACCACATGGTTGTGACACCTGTGTGAATACAATTATGGTATGTTGCAGCCCTCACAACTCTCAACCTTTGAAGCGTTAGTTTTAGAGTCAAAACATCTCAAAACATCTCAAAACCATGAATACCTGACCATGCCATGCAAACACTGTGCCTGCCTCTGTTGTCCTACCTGTCCCAGACAGGAACACTGGGCACACCTTCCTTCGAGCGACCACCTTCACCAACCCATGCATGCGCGGCCGGCGCGACCCATGCGCGGCCGGCGCGGCCGGCCATGGGCGCTCTCTGGGACCTCCCCACCCATGGCGCCGAAAACGATGCTAAAGTTTTCTTGGCTGTGGTCCTGCACCTGGGCCATTGGGCCATTGGGTGTGCGTGCGTATACTGGGGCCACCGGTGTGCGGGTGAGTGGTGAGGGCCATATTTGCTGGAAAACTGGTGCGGTGGCAAGAGGGTGGTGCATTCCATGCATGAATCCATGTAGTTACCAACGTTTCTTTACCAGTCTCCAGGGCATGCTCTGGGCCATACAACAAGGGGGCTCCTAGAATCCCATGACCCTCCCCTCTTCCGCGCAAAGGACTTCCATGCCAAGGCACATCCTTGCCCTTCACCAGAGATGCTTGCCGACAGACCTGTCCGGTGGATTCTACTAATTTGATTTGATTCTAATTAAAGTCTATTTTATATAGTATATCATTCTACTTTCTTGTTATTAGTAGTAAGGCCCTTGCTCCTAGTAGCGATGCCCTTTGCTCCTAGTAGCGTCCTTGCTCCTACCCCCCGTTCCTTGGTCGGAGCGAATTGGCAAACACGAGACGACCAAAGAACGAGACCAAGAACGACAAAGGTTGGCACGTCGTCCGGAGGGTGGGACTCAAAAACACAAACTGGGCAGGGTTAAGGAGCTATCTAACCTGACACAAAATCAGTGGGTCATGCAGTCAACTGACTGGGTTTCAGTGTCAACTGTTTTGGCCATAGCTTGAGTACACAAAAGGAGACAGTGCCCGGCCCGAGGTTATAGAAGAGAGGGAACCCAAGGTTAACATATATACATGATAGTTTTGCATCAAAGGACACACGATCACTTTGACATTCAAAGAAACACATTCATTTCAATACCTGAGTTGGAGGGATCCCAAAAATTCTTGAGGTATACCCATGTTGCTGCACAATCCATCCATCCATCCATCCCCACCACGCCTGTGCCGCGATCTCGTTGTGGGGCAGGCCAGCTGCCTAGAGCTATGGGGCTCGAAATGGGGCGGGATATTCTCGGGATACGGCGCTCGATGTTTGGTACCTGCTTGGTGGATCTTGGTGTCTTGTCTAGCCAGGTGGCAGAACGAACAAAAATGCAAATAATGATCGAATAACAAAAAACGCTTATTGAGGAGTTCCTGTCTCTGGCTGTTTTTCTTCTTTTCGGGCGTCCGCACGGAGAACAACGGCAGCTTCTGCCCGCGCACCACAGAGTTCATGGTGTCAATGGCACTAATCCCGGTCCTCAGTGGACAATGAGGCTGCGGCAGCTCCTGGTCGTTTTTGGTGGCAAAGCCATCTGGCATCATCTGGCCATCTGTCACGTGTGTGTTTCTTTCTTGATTCTAGGGAGACCCATACACAACCGATGGGTTTAAAGTTTTAAGTATAGTATTATATATATATAGTCTATATTAAATAGTTGCTGGCAGCATGCTTCGCCCAGTAGTTTTGCGTGTTAAAGAACCTGCAGGGTTGACGCTTTTTTTTAAAAACAACTTGTGCCCTTCGGATTGCATGTGAGCAGCAGGGGGGGCCGCCCAGGGGGTTTTCTTGTCAACTGGCGTTCGTTCCGATCGTTTAGACTTGGTTTTCTTGTCAAACTTCCTCGGCCTTCAATGACCTCCGTTTCGGTTCGATGGTTGGGTTTGGGGGTCAGTCCCCACCGAACCTGAGATGGGCCAGGAGCCGTAGGGATTTGCAGCCGCGTCTCCATTCCAGGACTGGTATGCATCGTTGTTTGTGGTCTGCGCGGCCGTTGGTGTACATCCTGTATGATCTCAGTTGGATTCGTGTGGCCGGGGTCCTCTATCCGTGAGCTTGGGAGACGGTGACAGACCACGGTCGCATTTTCCAAGTGAACCAGCACCTGGAAAGCATATCCTTTTGTTGCTCGGCATGGCAAAGATGAAGACTTGTTGAGAATTGGACAAGCGTCAAAAGCAATTGATAGTTGCATTGTTTGTCTTATCTCAGCCATTGATCGTGGCTTGCAATGGCCTAATGGCAATGAGCAAAGCTCACTTCTCATGAGCAAAGGCCACGTTCCCGCTCTCGAACAAGAAGCCAGCGGAGATGCGCTGTGAAGGACTATTGCTTCAATAACAAGTTGCATGATAATGATCATATCGATGTTCATATTTGTGTATATATACATATTAATCTTCATTTATATGCGTTTCAAAATCTTCATCCGAAGTCCCAGAAAGGGACTCCGATGTGAATCCACTTCTGAAGCTCCGAGTGCACCAGCACAAAAGAAGGTTGACAGGTGTAAAGCTCCTAAGAGTGTGCTCAGAGTATCAACTCGGTGAAAACAAAGAGTTTTCGCAGCCGCATTTTTGAGCACTTTGGGACATGTGCAGAATAATTACCAGGGATCGATTTGCACATGCAGCAGAAAACAATACCAAGCGCCTGGAAGCGCCATGACCATATATTTCAAGTCAATCTTCCCTCTGTACGCATCTAACATCATCTAACCAACGGTCCTTGAAGTAATATCCAAAACCTCACCATTCATCCAACCCTCACTTAGGGTTTTTAGGTTTTACAAGTAGATCCCTTAGCTTGCAATCAAAAAACAATAAAAGTATGTTACAATAATAAAAGTTTTAATAACATAGATACATAGTAGCTTCCCTTAGTACTGAGATGTATAGATGTACCGAGGGTTTACCCATCAATTGCTGAGTTTTGGGGATCAACCTCAGATGATTTAAGCCGACCCCCCCCTCTGCGTGGTCTGTCCGTTCGCCAGATGTCGGTCTCAGGAAGGAGAGATGTAGATGAAGAGACGTAGAAAGAAAGCATGCATATAAATTGGTTGGGAAGAGACGGAAGAGATGTAGATGGACGCAGTGGAACATAGTGGAACACAGGAGAGGCCCTCCTTTTGAGACATGCTCCGGGATGGTCACTGAGGCTCTCACTGAATCATCTCCTTGGGATAGACCCGCGACCTGCACAAGAAGACGGATTTGAAGGGGAGACACTACATTCTTTCATCACAAGGTCCTCAGCAAATTCTCAGTGTATGATCAGAAAGGGTCTGATATTTCCATGAATCACGTGTACTTTTGCTGAAGCCCTCAATGCATCTCAATGTGCTTCGTTCCACTTAGTCACTTAGCCCTTTCTATTTGCCCAATCCACATGCTCAGCCATCGTTTTCCTCCTCCCAGCAAGCCACCGCCGGGCCCCGGGGCTTCGGGTTCAGCGGAGCTCCGCCGATGTCCAGGAACTCCTCGGCCAGCACCGTGGGCCTGCGTCGGTCAGGAGCCCAGAACTTGCTCGGACATAGGAGTACTCTCCCTGGAAGTGGAGAAATAGCTGTTAACTAGTGGAGTTCATGGTCTTCCATTCGGGGCCATTCTCCACTAGTGTAGATTCTTAGATGACTCTTGTTACTAACAGCGATGGCCTCCAACCTAGTAGCCTCTTGCTCCTAGTAATGGCCTCCAACCTAATAGCGATGGCCCTTACCTAGCAAGGGAACCCATCCAACATTTTAGGACCTCTCAAAGAAAATTGATGAACCTTGGCAACTGCGTCACGAAACCACCCTCTTGCACGGACTTGAGCTCAGTGACATGAACATAGATATTCCGCATCCGCAACAGGCGCCTCTTCCCGTCACCCCACGCCCCACTTCCCTTCGGTCCACCCCCCTGGCGCGCCCCTTGTCGATGGGTTTCCCTGATCCGTTGAAGGCACGGCCTCAAGCGGCCAGCGAGCGGAGCGTTGCGGCTCCGTTCCGGCTGGTTCACGGCCATTGATGTTTCGATGTTGAAGATTGATGAAGCTTGGTGAACATCATTCTCTGCTAGTCCAGGTAGCAGCATGGTAGCTAGTCCAAATGTGGAAAATGATCATCTTGAGGATGAATGACCTAACGACCACTGGAAGGCTCAGCTGCCAAAAAGGATCATTGAAAAGGTAACAGTGCCACTCCAAGTTCCCTTCGCATGTTGCCTAACAGCACAACAGCACCACATCCTTTATTTGCTCAGTCTCCAGGTTCAAAATAAGATGTTCAAATGTTTTTTCCCTGCAAAATCCCTGTTTTTTGCTCAGTGTTCTATGTCTGTCCGCTTGTTCTTCACGTTGGTATACAGAACCTTCACTTCTTCGCACTCTCACCGCCCCGGTTTGGACTCGGTGCCCATGAGGTCATCGGAGATGGGCATTTTCAAGGTGTCTCCCGTGAACTCGATGTGGCAATCCCTGCGAAGCGCGGTTGGGTGTTACTGCGACGTGGTTTAGGGTTTAGCGACGTGGAATTCTGGGCTCACACCGCGCTTGGAGCGCGGGGCACGTTTCTTCTTTGATCTTATTTGCCTTCTTGTGATGAAGAGGCGTCGAAGGACAAGGGACATGAGAACTGATCAAAAGAGCTCTAGCAATCTTGCAACACCTGAATTTTAGATCCCCCGAAGTGGAAGGCCGTTCGTTAAAACTCCAGCAGACCGCCGGGTTCCATCTATATCTGGCATCGTCTTCCAGGTACATCTAAACAAACAGCACTACCGCGCGTGTGCATGTAGCATCATCTTCGAAGCACATCCAAATGACCGTCAAGGACGCGCATATTGCGCGTGGAATCACCTTACAACTCGTGTTGTGGCACGTCAAACCGCAAACTAAAATGCAAAGCGGCCACCAAATGGCATTTGGAAACTGGTACAATCTCCAAATCATCCATCGTTCGCCTCCCATTGAAACTCTTATTCTAGGCTGACAAGGATACGAGCACGAAAACAAATCTCGTTTAAGGCATTTAACGACGATGGCATTATGATGGCTAATATTATATACATGCATTTTCGGATAGCACAACACTGGTACCCGCACTTCTGCACAGTCGACATTTACAGGCCGCGCTCACATGAGCGAGCCCTGTGCCGTTCCAACGGAAAACGGTGGGTTGTAAATCGCAATGGTCAAAGCCAAAGCATGTCAAAGCACTATTGAAAGAATCAGTTCCTTATACTAGTAGGATCTAGTAGGTCGGAATTCCTGCTTCACCATCTTAACCTGAGATGTTGTCCCATATCGCCACCATAGTGAAAGTCTCCCGCGTGTGGACGTCGCCTATTGTCGATGTTGCTGGTCCCCTCAAAGACCTGCACAATCGCCTGCGGACGGACGGCCAGGTGCGCGGTGCTGATGGTTGTTCCAGACATGTCCAGCAGTGGAGTGTAGACATAGTGTAGGGACTCCTCCTTTTTTAGACACATCGGTTTGGTTTTATTCCAGCCATGGCTTCAACATGGGATACACCTGTATGATCCTGTATTCACATGCCAAAATATGCACAGAGCCATTCATGACTTGATTCCAATACAACGACAGCAGGTACAGTAGTGTTTCATTTCACCTGCAGACTCTTTCCATCTATCCGACTGGTCCGACTGCCTTCTTCTTGTTCACCTCCAAAATCTGCCCTTGACGGACACTACCATCTGAGAGGTTCACGTTCACGATCTCACCTGGTCCGAGCCAGTCGGTCGGTCACCACGCAAGGCGCCGGAGCAAGGCCCACGGTCGGTCAGAAGTACCAGATGAGTCATGAGATGTCATGAGTCAAGTCTTTGTTTAAAGGGAAATGGTCGGTACATGTCTCTTGGAAGCTTGCGATGAAGCACAACGGCCGGCAATGGTGTCGAATGGTCTTCAACCCTGAGCAGCTCGAGTTGCACAACCCGGAACCACTACCGAGTCGGAAACATCATGTGTTCAGTCCGGTCCGGCCGGGAAAAAGAGGGGCCATGCTTTTCCTAGTTGAGGGATCAATCGAGGGAACTATGGCCCCACCGGCCCCCAGACTAGAGCCGATGCGCCATGCAGTGGCGCAAACCACTTGGTTTACCTTTCTTGGTGAGGCATGGTCCAGTGACTCCAGTGAAGATGGGAGATCAAACCAAACCATTTCCCTGTGTCCCTCAAACGCTGTGGATGGTTCCAAGAAACATATGTTGGATATGTGTTGGATCCATTTACAGGAGGTGTTCAGTCCGGAGGATCCCATTTTTGAACCGTCTGTTTCAAAACCACTCGCTAAAGAACAACAGAGTTCCCGGCCTGCGATGCTGCCATCCTCCACTGTCCCAATTGGCACCAGGTCTCCCCAATGACATCCGTTTGCGCTGATGATCATTGATGCGGAATCCGTTTTTTTGCAACATGTGTGGATCAGGTTTCTCTCCTGAGTTTCCTGCCGTAGGTTGGAAACTTGACATTCTCCACAATCACCAGAGGTCCCTGGGCGTAGTTGGCGGGTCAAAAGGACTCGTCATGCCCAAACAATCTAAAAGTATTAGCAATCCCAAACGCTCCAAACAGCCTTTGTTCCCTGAAAACCCAGGGATTTGACCAAGGCCGTGGTTTCTTCCCTTTGTTTTGTCTCACCTGCCAAACGCGCCGCAACCCTTAGCTTTTCGAGAGATGAAGCACTTAACCCCACTCCACACCCCACCCCACTTTAACATTGGAACGTTTGATTTGCATGATTGTTGTACTACTACTACTACTACTGCTACTACTACTGCTACTACTACTACTACAATACTACTACTACTACTACTACTACAATACTACTACTACTACTACTACTACTACTACTACTACTACTACTACTA
>CAXAMN010024295.1:254141-286187 GCA_963970005.1 Durusdinium trenchii | reverse complement strand
CTACTACTACTACTACTACTACTACTACTACTACTACTACTACTACTCGTCGTCGTCGTAGTCGTCGTCGTCGTCGTCGTCGTCGTCGTCGTCGTGGTCGTCGTCGTGGTCGTGGTCGTGGTCGTGGTGGTGGTGGTGGTGGTGGTGGTAGTGGTAGTGGTGGTAGTAGTCGTCGGCGTGGTAGTGGTAGTGGTAGTGGTAGTGGTAGTGGAAGTAGAAGTAGAAGTAGAAGTAGAAGAAGAAGTAGTAGTAGTGGTAGTGGTAGTCGTAGTGGTAGTGGTAGTGGTAGTAGTAGTAGTAGTAGTGGTAGTAGTAGTCGTAGTAGTAGTACAAGAAGTAGTAGTACAAGAAGTAGTAGTACAAGAAGTGCAAGAAGGAGTACAAGAAGTAGTAGTAGTAGTTGTTGTTGTTGTTGTAGTAGTAGTTGTAGTAGTAGTAGTACAAGAAGTAGTAGTAGTAGTAGTAGAAGTAGTAGTAGTAGTAGTAGTAGTACTGGAAGTAGTACTGGAAGTAGTAGTAGTAGTTGTTGTAGTAGTAGTTGTAGTAGTAGTAGTAGTACAAAGAAGTAGTGGTACAAGTAGTAGTAGTAGTAGCAGTAGCAGTAGCAGTAGCAGTAGCAGCAGCAGCAGGAGTAGTAGTAGTAGTAGTAGTAGTGGTAGTTGTAGTGGTAGTGGTAGTGGTAATCGTAGTAGTAGTAGTAGTAGTAGTAGTAGTAGTAGTAGTAGGAGTAGGAGTAGGAGTAGCAGTAGTAGTAGTAGTAGTACAAGAAGTAGTAGTAGTAGCCGTCGCCGTCGCCGTCGTGGTCGTAGTTGGTAGTAGTAGGTAGTAGTAGCAGTAGTAGGTGGTAGGTGGTAGTTGTGGTGGTATAGTAGTAGCAGCAGCAGCAGCAAATAGTAGCAGTAGCAGTAGCAAAAGTAGTAGTAGTGGTGGTCGTAGTAACAGTAGTGGTAGTCGGGGTACGCGCAAAAGTGAGCGAATGGATCGCGTGCAAAAGAGAGACCAAATCCGTGCGCAAAGGCGAGAACACCGCCCCCTTCCATATGAAATATCCAAAGGTCGCGTCTGGGATTTAAAATTTCACATCATCACAAGGGATGGGGGTGGTTTCATACATCCGGTGATTTCGCACCTCTTCCAAATTCCATCCCTTTCGCACCACACCGGACACCTCGACGCCCGTGATGGTCCGGTAGTCGATGCGAGGGTAGACCTGGCGACGATCCGATCCGAGCAACAGGATCGAAGGACTCAGATAGTACTCACGTAGCCATAGACTCAGTGACCTAACAAAAGCAGGGGGACCCGGGACCGTAGCTTAGCATCAATGTCCTTGCGCGTCCTAATCTCTGGAACACTGGTGAAAGTAAGCATCGTGAATCAATAAACTGTGTTTGGGGCTGTTCTGCAATTGTTCCATCAAACTGTTTCAAGTGTTCCCACTGGAGATGTCGGGAAAACATGTGCAAATAGGACTTTAATAACTTTATCCCGGACACCAACATGAAGAATAGATGGTGACACCTACTGACCAGTGGAGAAGTGACACGTCTAGCGCCGCTCTGCCCCGCGCTTATTCTTCTCTTTCAGAACTCTCTGCGCCATGCGGTGTCACCAAGCGGACGAAAATACCAGCTAAACGACCTGGTTCTGAAACCAGTGACCTAAGTTGACATGCTGGTTGGTTCGGTCACAAACAGGCCTGTAACAGGTCACTTGAGGACTCCAAAGTTCGGTAACTTTCTGAAGAAGCTGGTATATAAGCTAGTAGTAACAAGTGCCACGCTAGTAGTAACAGGTGCCTTACTAGTAGTAACAAGAAGCTACTAGGAACAAGTGCATCGCTAGTAGTAACAGGTGCCTTACTAGTAACTCTTCACAAAACGTGATGAGTAAAGAGATCCTCGCGACGGTCGCCTTGGGACTGTCGCGACCGCGCCGAATCTCCACGGTGATGTGTTCCCTTTCGTGGACGGCTCGCGGCGATGGTGGCCTTGTAGTCGCGCTGCGCCGCAGCGGCATTGACGGCTGCAGCAGACCTTGTTGCCAAGGTCTAGGCTCTTACTGGGCAAGTCTCATGAGCTTGACGTGGGCGAGTCTGATGAACCTTTAACCAAACGAAACATGTTGAAACTCATTCGTGGGATATAATTATCCTCTCCTTTGGAGACAAACTCCACAGCATGAACATCTGGACTAACAGCAACATCGTACAGAGTTCCACTATATGGATCACAAAGCCATCTTGACCCTCAGTTCAGTCATTTCTGCACCCTGAATTGCACTCTGCCCCTATGCTCCCGACATGGCGAGACCGAGTCTGCTCCCTACAGGATCCAAACTACGACCAAAACTTGGAACTGAGCCGAGTCGGGCGAGGCCACAAGACCTGAATGCTGCTTTAGAGAGACATCAAAAGTGAAACAAATTGAGCAGTTCATGCGTCTCCCATGATAGGCGCCTTTTCCTTTGGAGTTTTGCGATAGGGCTTCGGGTGGGGAGGCGCCGGAGGCGCTGCTTGAAGACACCGAGAGGCCTCCAAAACCCGCAAACCCCGCAAACCTATTGCGCTGCTCTCTCCACTCATCGAAGGTAAGACCAGTCAAGCCAGCGCATAGGATTGTGACCGTCCCACCACGTTTCCATCCGTTTTCTGAGGAAGTCAAGTCCCAAATAGTAAATAGGCATGTCTCAGTGTCGGGTGACCGGGCGGGTCGCTTGCCAGGGGTCGAAGACTGGGCATGTTGAGACCAACCCAGAATCATATCCTCCAATATCATCCAATACCCTGAATCTAAACACACATAGTCTTGAGTTACAACATGCACTGTAGAAACGCGCAAACAATCCACAAGCCCTACATGCCCGGTATACCCAAACCTTGAAAAAGGGTAGATTGTGATTGGCCAAGGTCTTGAAACTGTGCTGCGGGCAGCAGAATCTGAGACTGTGCTCGTTGGTAAAACTTTATGATATGATATATGTTCACTCAAAGTTTGCCTCTTCCCTCTGGCCCCCACCCTGACCTCACATCAGCTGCAGGCTATATATGGCTATCATCGTTCAACTCCGGCCGATGTCATCCAACCACTGGAAAAACATGCATCCAACCACTGGCTCGACATCCAACCACTTGCAGTGCTGGAGCGGAGATCGTCGCTTTTTACATCACCGAGTACGTGTATTATATATAGAATGTTATAAATTCCAAGTCTTAGTACAGACCACAAAGCACATTGATACACAAAAAACCACGCTTCCATCCCAAAAGCGGGATAGCGACGTGATTGGTCAACATGAGATCAACCTTCTGGTCACTGCTAAGACCACAGGGTCGTTGGAGGGCAACATGGATGTTTGAGTCACCCCTCATGGCCACCGCCTAAACATCTTGGCGGTGCAGCCCACCCATTGGCGTCGTCCTTTTGCCGCGTTGGCCAGCGGGGCGTTTCTGCGCTGCTGCGGTGTGCGTTCGCGCACAGCTATGTACAAGATCGTGAGAGTTGAATGTCTTCAATGATGTTGCCAAACGTCAACCACACATAAATAGTATACAAATGCGATTTAAATGGGCGCCCTCAAAATCACGAATTCATTTTGCCAGATCTCACCTAAATCCACCGATCCTGGGAATCCTGGAGCTAGAAATGCCTCATCTGAAGGCAAACCAGATACCCCTTTGTGTACACGCTCTGGGTCATTTGATGTCACCTCTGGAAACCGTCGATGAGAAGCCGCACCGTCCAGTGAGAGACGCAGAAGAAGACGACTTTTCTCCCAAAACCAACGGCTCCGGTGCGTCTGTGGATAGACTCACTCGCGCAAAAGGAACAAACACGGAGCGCTCCGTGATCGAGGAAGGAATATTGGTTCGGCTCATGGGACCAAAAATCTCGGTAGAAACATGTGAAAGCTATAAGTACAGACCTGCCGCCAGGGCTGTTCCGGGTGCTCCGTCTTTCCGCACCAGTGACCAGAATAAGGACACCAATCCCTATCTGAGCACATCAGTCCATCGTCTCCAACGAGCTCGGCGGAGGGCAGCCACTGAGAGTCTGGGACGCCTCCCACTCTCGGCCGGGAGGACGAACAAGAATATGGACTGTATTTCAATACGGGAGACCCCCATCCAATGGGCTTTGGTCTATTTTGCCTCTTCCAGGGGAGTCCGACTGGGAGGTCTGAAAGTGAGGGGGAGCCAGTGGAGGGTCCGTGGTTCTGCAGTCTAATTTATGATAAAACCTTTGACCCTGCGACGTGGTGGGCGCCGATTGAACCGTGAGAAACATGTTATGAATCCCCAGCGCAGTCAAGCACGACGTAGAGAAAACCAGGAACTCATGTGGCTCTCTCTGGTCCTCTCTGCGACACACAGTCTCACAGTACAAGTACTCCTGAGTCAGTTTTTTTTGTGAAGCCAGTCGTTTGATGCCGCGGTAAGAATCTGACAAATCAAAAAGCGCTATATATAAACGTTCTTTTGGGCTCCTGTCTGCCCAAACCCGGCGCGACAATGGGCGCTTAAACACATCGAGGAACTCTTCACGGTCGTCCAGGTGTCGCACCGCACTTCTCTCCCACACCAGCCTGTGGTCTCGAAGCAGCGTTGGCAGGGCGCTTCCTAGCTGAGTCCGGCAGCCGTTTTTGGGTCTTCATGCCAACTCCTGATTCATAAACCACCCATATGAAGAGAATGTCCAAATCAACATGGGCAGCATTATCAATCAAGAGTCTACATTACTCAAGGGAACAACACTCCATCCATGGCGCTTCTGGATGTGGGGCCTGAGATAGCTGGAACAAGTCCGTGACGAGTGTGACCGTGAAGAAAAACTGATGAGAAACTGCTTCGATTGCAGGCTGTCTTGACTCTTACTCGCGCAGTCGAGGATCCTCAACAGCAGATTGGTCCTCGGCTCGTTTCGCGGAAGCGTGGCCAATAATCTAGCTGCACTGTGGTCAAAATCTGAGGAAAGTTCGTCTGGTTACTGGTTACTGGTTACTGATTACTGGTTGGTTGGTTGGTCGGTCGGTCGGCTGGTTGGTTGGTTTATATACACAGAGCAGGGATTTGTGATCCCCCTGTGAGTTACCCGGGATAGATTGCGCTGAGCATTTTGTAGTTATATTATATATATATAATATAACTCGAAAAGTTGACCTCCAGGTGCCTACAGAATCATAAGGATGTGTAAAAACCAAGTGTCTACAAGCTGGCCAGCACAAGGGCACTTGAGGCTAGGGACACACTCAAAGGGGGATGGATAGAGATCTGGTCGGAAAATGATCTAAAAACACGCGACACCGCGCATGATACATTCTGGTAGGGATGCAAGTTTTTGCAAGTCAGCTAGAAATCAAGCTGGCAAAAAATCACAACCCATTTTGTAGAGTGTGTCATTTTGTAGTGTGTGCGTCAGTTAAACTCATGTCCTTCTAAAACTGGTTCTATCCAATAGCATCCAATAGCAGTCGATTGAGTGTTTGTTGTTTTACATGTTTTGTTGCTGTCTATTTGGCGATACGTTTGTTCACCATCTTTGACCTGGGGGCAAAACAAAAAGGTGAACGCGTCTTTCATCCTGCGTCCCCATTCTTCCCCCATCTTCCCCCATGCCAGATTTTTTACAACATGCATTCCGGCGTGTTCAAAAACACATTGAATAGGAATGTCCACAGCTGTCTACAAATCAACATTTTGGGGCGCACTCAGATTTCACCTCTACAAAATGCCAAACCTCAAAATGCAGGACACATTTTCCCATTTAAAAACGGCCTCTATCCAATGGTCAACACGTAGAGAAAACATGCAGGAAGATGATATGTGCATATGAACATGATGACAAAAATACGTTTAGCACCTGCGCGCCGGAAAGCAAAGTTGTTCACCACTTATCTTCTTCCCTTCACGTTGTGTGCATCTGTGATCTCAATCACAAAGGGTCAAATCTACACATGATCATCTGGAACAAAGGATATTGATGGCAAACAACTATAATGACGACCTACCTCGGGTTCACGGTCATTACACACATTTGCCCGCATGGGTCTTGGATTTTTATGGGATCCATCGTAATTACATGGGCTCCCTACTCAAGGGCGGTCATGTGCTCCATTCATGGCAAGCAGTGATGAAAATCTTCGTATAATATCTTCGTCAGCGTGACACCCCGCAATCTACGATCTCTTCAAGCACAACTCGCCGCAAGTACAAGGCCGCAAACACATGCCACCCTAAGATCTCCAAAACCAGAACTCACGACATGAAACCCACCTCACCGCCGTCGTTCCGTCCAAGTCTCACAAAACCGCTCGACGAAGGCGCTGGAAGCTGCCGAGGCTTGGGTTCCTCGTCCTGGATGTGGGGGCCCGACATCATGTTTTTAAACAAGAAAAGGTTTTTGGGGATTGTTCTTTGGTGTGCACTTGGGTAAAGGTACTTGTGAAATTTTAGTTCCAACATGTTGTGTGAACAGGGCGGTTTGCCCGTGAAACAACATGCAAGGGCTAGAACAGCATGCCCTTTACAATGTTTTTGCCGTTTCGGGCTAGTCAAGTCATCTTGCAACGCATGAACTCTCAAACGGCCAGTTGAGCTGAACTTTAAAAAACTCAGAGAGCCTCTCACGCATGCCTTTTCTGGTCAGTTGCCGGTCCACTCCAGCCATGACAGGTCCCTGTACATTTGGCCTGGCGGACAGGTGTCTTGCATAGTTTCTCCGTCATTTTTCACCGCGTCAAGCACATTGAGTCCAAGCCCGGGTGTTGGCTAAGCCACAATGCTGATAGGCCATCCGCGTGCTCTCTTTGCAACTTCGCATCGCAACGCCCAGGTCCCCATTCTGCGTAACTGGAGAAGTTTCTTTAGTTGTGATGCCATATTTCGTTCAGTGAAAACTAGCATCTGATCCTGTGTGGGATCCATGACCTCGTCCTGATCATTGATGAAGCATGGTGTTCCTTGTGAGTGGTCCGAAAACACATCTATTCGTTTCTCCTCAAACTTCTGCTTGAACTCGGAAACTCTTGTCTGATGGTAGGCACGATACACTGGTACTACCACTGGTACTACAATCTGACAAATGCATTGATTCAGGTATCTGTCCATCAATGTTGAGAGTCCGACTCCAACGTCTTCGCACGCTGCCATTTCTGCATGTTCAAAAGCTATAGGCTCTGGCAATTGACACCACTTCTGCAAATCGGCAATCATCAGGATCATAAGCCTTTGGGCCGACCTGTGTACTTGGTCCTTGCCAACGACACAGACTTTGTGGTGTTTCTCCGGCAACATTGGCGGCGGCGCCAGTGGTGGCTTGCTTCACGGTTGCAAAGACTTCTTTAGAAGGTGCCTCTTGGAGAGAGACACTGTCGGAGTGCACTCGCTCAGGGGATAGACAGCATGCACATTCTCCGCAGGCACCGCCTGTGCCTGTTCTCTCAAATCCAAAGACTCCGATCTGTCTTCATTTTGTGCACTTGGGAAAGTTCACCCGGCAAAAGCTACAACCAAACCATACCAAACCCGACAGTCAAAAACACATCACATCAGCATGGCTTTGGCAAAGAGACCTCCATCATCGGCATATGTTACGTATCCGCAGATCTGTGCGGAGACTGTGTCAAATCGACCACCGCTTGCCACTCAGCCCGCTTGCGACTCATGTCCGGCGAGTCTAAGATCAACATTGGTCCGCGAGGGCCGCAGCGGAGATCTAGAGCGTACATGTCTGTTCTCCCCAACATCTCTGACTTGTAACAAAGGCCTTGTAAGAGTCCACTATGCACTCCACAGAAAAGGTGTGAAGGACTTGTAGCTTCGGACAAAGTGAAAATTCCAAACGTCGAATACGACCACCCGAAAAATCGACGAGACGAACGAAACGTACAGTTGATTGACAGCTTAGCCATGAAACCTCCTCAAGACGCGGGAGCAAACATCAATGTGGGCATCCAAGGATCAGCCGCCTCAAATGCTGATTCGGGGAAGGGCACTTCAAACCGGACAAACGCAACAAAAGAACTACGACAAACACAAACAAACCTCAAAAGTGGTCCCGGCGCGCCGTGTCCTCTATAAGCCCAAATCGTAACCCGCGCATCATACGAAACATTCTCAACAACTTGCTCCATGTTACAAAGGAAGTGTGTCGAGTAACGAGAGAACGTAGCTGTCCCCAGCCCCCCCCATCCCCACAAGACCATGTTGGGTCATCGGGAAGGTTGTCTTCACGGGCAACCCCCGGTTGACCCATTACTTGGATCTACTTGGGAGTAATCTGGCTTCTCTTAGTGCTCTTAGTAGAGCATCCTTGGCGAATCTCAGCGTTACATGTACCCAGCATTACCCAGCGTTGAACACACTTGTCATTCTTGACAATTTGTGCGCTGTCTTTTTTCGAGGTTTTCTGTGTACACCTATGTATAATGAGCTCATCTGTTTGCTTGTGTGCTATTTCTCCTTGCGATGTCCGAATCTCTTTCGGGGTGCTGGCATGCTGGCTCCCAAGGTAACACATGATGGGGGCCTGATTGGACTATTGAAATCTATTGACATGAGTGACGGGCCCGCAATCCAATGTATATCGGTCAGCCCTCTTGGAAACAGTTTGTTTGATGCAAATACAAAGGCCCTAAACTGGCAGCTTGCTGCCACAATACAGCTGCCAGTTTCCACACCACATGTTGAACCAAAGTCCCAGCCTACCGCCTGATGATAGAAGGATTTGTTGGTCATACGTTGTACATCAATGCCCACAATAAGCGCACACGCCATGCAAAAGCACCACATTAACATTAGGGGGGTTGTGGTACTTCCCAACTCTTGATCAGTTGTTGATCAGCTTTGGGGATCTCAAGAATGATGGGGGAAACTGATGCGGTTGTCTGAAATTCTGTGCAACAATTAAGGAAATAACAGTAAAGGATAGTAAAGGCATGTAAAGGCGAAGGCATGTGTTCTGACACGTCAACACGCCCAAATACTCAAAAATCGCAAATGCTCGCTTTTTCGCTTGCGTTCCTCCGAACAGTTCAACAAAAAGTATTGATGAAACACCGGAATGCACCCTTCATCCCTTACGGAAATCCCGACTCCGACCCGCACCTCTTCGCTGGTTGGCTCGTCCAAGGCAAGCTCGTCGTGGCTCGGCGCGAGGGGAAGAGGCACCGGGCTCGTCTGGCCGGCCGGTCGTCTCCACTTCTGGCTTACTGTGGATCAACAAACTCAAACAGACTGATTCCAAGGAAGCGAAAACAGACTCAAACGATACATAACTATAAAACGCATCTGCAGATTTGAGTGATTTGAGAGTATAAGACTAAATGGCGCAGCCATTTGAGAGTGGCAGTGGAGACACGAGCCGGGTTGCATGAACAGCGCCTGAATTTCTGTGGCTGCTACTTGGCAGATCTTGGCAGGATTTGGCAGGCGATGTTAGTCTGGCAAAGACTAACATTGACCCTGACAATCAAAGCTCGCATGGCAGACCTTCGGGTGAGATCCTGAATCCTGGACACAAGTACATTTCCACCCGTGAGTGGGCCATGGGCATACGATGCGCAAAAGTATCAGGTATTGACCAACCACATCCTCACACAGTCTTGGAAGTTTGGGTAACCGTTCCTGGGTAAAGGGCTGCGGTATGCTGCTGGTATGCTACCCTACCTCATAATATGTTGAAGCTGCGAAAGCAAACCCCATCCAGAAACTCTGCCCCGTCACCTCCTCATCCTCATGCTCGTCCTCATCTGTTGCGCCTGCACGAGCGATCAGGGTCTTTGGTTTGACTCCCATCCTGGTGGGAGAGACGCTGCGTGAACATGTGTGAACAGCTCACAGCTCTGAGTCACGAGAAGTACAGAGTCACGAGCAGCACGCTCCGATCAAAAGTAACCAACATACAGTATCATTACCCAATGACAAAGCAAGTAGATTCCATCCCAGTCATGCTTTTTCCCCTTAGCAGATCAGATCGGTCACTCTTCGGTCAAAGAATCCTTCTCCCAACTCTCAAAACGGTCGGTACGGAGTAGCTCCTTAAGCTACGCACGGTGTCGATCGTCCATCGCTCATTAGGTTGGAGGCCATCGCTACGAACGTAACAAGAAGCATCAAGAAGCTACTAGATCTACTAGTAGCTCCTGGTGTCCCCCCTCAGTCTTCGACGCACGCCTGCCGCGTCCGGCAAGCACCTGGACTCGGGCGCCGAGCCATCCAAGGCATCGGCCAGGGCGCTGAGCCGCGCGGCGAACCTGGCCCAGGCGCTGCGGGGGCCCGCTTCGCGGGCCTGTGGGGTACGGAGCGGTACAGTGGGGTTTTTGGGCCCAGTGAAGTTGGCAACTGAAGGATCAGGATAGGTGACGATACTGCGTGATGAGAGGTGATGGTCACAAGAGCCCATGGGAAGAGGAACACTGATGAGCAACTAATCTATTTTCAGATCCCCAGTGTTATGGCTCCGAAGGGAGCTGGAGGTTGTCTTGATTACGCCAGGGCACGTTGCATGCTCCTCACGTTGTTCCACCAGTCTTTCTGCCATGGGCTCCGCCAGCAAACGGTGGCTGTAAGGGCCGAGGTGGCTGTAAGGGCCGAAGGTAGGCTACTCTGTAGGCTATATGTTCAGAATGTTCAAGCATCAAGGGTCTTTGGCTTTGAGCGATCTTCAAGCAATCCTATACATAGACACAAGGAAAGGAACAATTCATCTATATTTACCTCTCTCACTCACTCACTGCACATCTCCCTTCAACCTCTCAACCCTTCAAAATCCTTCAAAGGTGGCACATCACTGCTGCATGGTGCTAACATGTGCTAACAATCTAGCTAGAGGATCGACAATACTGGCACCAGTCTGGGGTGCTGAAAACCAAACGCTGCGGAATGCAGTCCTTGCTCAAAGTCTGGAGACGCCAATTTCGCATCCAAAAGCTACATTGTAAGCTCTGTAGCAGTTTGTGCAAGCATCATGAGGGCATCCCCAATTTCGGAAATGCATGGAAATCCAGCTATTGGGTGTTGGTATATTCATATTGTACCCCTACTGCCAGACTCTCACAGCCCTGCACGGTCTCTTCGTGGCCGTTCGTGGCTCGGCCGTGCACTCCGCCGCCACGGCACTGCGCCCCAGTCCCTCGCTCCCCTGGTCCCGGTTCGTGCACATGCACTCCCTGTGGGTCGACCTTCGAATCTTTATCCTTCGGTTTCTTGGTCGACCATTCACATGTTGGCCCAATCTGAACATGGCGTGGCAACGATTCGGGCTCCGAAGCCCGCGCGAAACGCGACGTAGAACCTCCTGGCTCCCAACTTTTCGAGCCTTGTCAAGACGAGTCAAGTCGTGCATATCAAAAAACTACTGGAGGAAGTGGCTGCAAGATCTGCTGGATTCTATCAAAAGTCCTAAGTATCATGAGGGTTGTTATGTTGGACTATACATGATTATACATGGTTATACTATGGCCCACTGGGCAACTTAGTATCACTTTGGAGAGGTGTCAGCAACATGTAGGCATTTAATCGAGGAACCATTTTGTGCCTAGTCAAGGATCAGTATTCTGTCCTGTTACATTGTAGTTGAAAACAATAATACAGTCTTCAACAAAGCAAGCATGAGTCTGTGCGAGCAAAACTGTTCAGCTATCCAGCTATCTATCTATAAATCTATCTATCTATCCATCCTTCTATGTATCTATCATCTCAGTGTTTACTATGTTTATGCTTGTTTATGTGTCACCATTTTGCTCAAGTGAACTACTGAGCCAAACTGGCTCAAAAGCCCGCCCCGCCCACCCTATATTCATATTATATATATATACTGTATATTTATGGAAAGGCCATGAAAGTTCATCTTGCCTCCACAACCACATTTTGACAAAGTTGCAACATCTTGTAATCCGTTCAGCGCGCGCAGCTTCCCGCAGTGCGCGACTAGCAAGTGACAACTGTAAATAGCAAAGCCGTGCAAAGCCTTTGCGATTCAATCATATTCAATCATCATCGGAAAGAATCATGAAATATCTGGGATCAACACCCTTGCGAAAATCACCCAAACATCGTGTTGCCACAGCCAAATCCCCTGTGGATGGACGCGTCAACAAACAAAACTCAAACTGGGGAGTAATCATCCAAGTAATCTCTGGTAAGTGGTCCACCGTGTTGTCCTGGTTTTGCATGGTTTTGCCTATTCTCACATAGACACGCTGGCCCGGGCTGTTGAAGGGACATGGAATTTGACAGTCTCCATATGTATCCATCTTTGTGTAGCAAGCAGCAAATCATATCTCTTGTCTTGGTCGGTAGAATCCCACTACTCTAGCTCTGCAGGGGAACTCTCTGAGTGTCTGAGTGAATGCTGCACTATGTCAAGCACCTCTCGTTGCAACTTTCTTGAATTGAGGCATGCAAGATCATATGGCTCGGTCAGCCAAAAAACGCTTGTAGCAGCTTGACACAAAGAATGTCTCTGCCAAGCGCGCAGTTCATTTACATCTTCATTCAACTCTCTATGCACCCCGGCTGGTTTGGAAGAACAACTTTCTGCATCTCACTCCATCAGCATCTCTACTCCCAAGACCATGATGTGCATTCATGTGTATTGAACATGTTGCAACACCGAACGGGGCACAGCGTCAACGTAGCAGGAGCGGACACTCGGTCGGCTGCGGTCGGTGGTTGACTTGCCCGCTGTCGACTTGCCCTTTCGATGTGTCAGGTTACATCTTGAGCCCACCTCTCTTAGTCACATGAGCGTCCCTTCAAGCGACTCAACAAGGAAGAAAACCACGGCATAAAGGTGTGTGAGATGCAAGTTTTGAGTTGAGGGTGACTTGACCACACACCCCACTTGATAGATCTTGTTAGTACAATTTTGCCTCTGGGGTACACTCCAAGTGCCACTGCAAGACTATGCGTTCAAAATCATTCAACACTATGTGGACATCCAATAATGCCCCCCACTGGATTTTTGTTATCAGTCGTGCGAGGAGCCTTTGCTGAGCTCTACAGGACATGAATGGAATCATGGGGACGGCATACACTGTCTACTTAGTTCTGCCGGCACACCTGCTTAAGTGGGCTTAGCTTTGCTCTTCCCACAGACTACGCGTGTGCAGGGCAAGTCAGCTCCGAGGTCACATGGCTGAGGTCACCTGAACAGTGGGTTGAGTTCGTCGTTGACCCATGGATCGGCCAATAGCGTTTCAAATCGAACGCCACGCAGCAGGGGCTGACTCCTCAGGAAACCTCAAAAGTGTCCGCCAACTGTGGTCCCCGCCAGCTGCGCCCGGCAGGGGGTCGGAGGTAAGCGCATGGGGAGGCCGCAAAGCGCCTGAAGGGACGTGGACGTGGACGTCACCTCTGTCAGTTGAGACCCAGCCGACTGGGCAGTCGGTGATGCCAAATGGTGGTGTGACATGTAATTCGTCTAGATTCCAATCAACGAACATCCCCGCACCAACACCCACACTCTCAGAAAGAGTCTTACATCGGGCTGTCCATGTTGTTGGAACCAGCTTAGTAGCCTGAATTGTGACAAATTGAATTACACATTTTGAAAACTACTCTAAAGTCCTCTAAAGGTACCAGGAAAACATCCAATTATGATTGTGTATGAAAAGAACGGCTATGTCACCTCAAAAATACATGATCGCTGCAACGCCTTCCTCCGTCAGCAGAGTCATGATAATTTACAATCCCCGGAAACGACTGCAATGGTCACTATCAAGAAGAGATCTTCTGCCCTTGGTATTTCTTCAATAAAAAAGCAACACATACTAAATCAATGAATATGACTAAAACTATATACTCGCTGTATCTACTACGATATACTACGTATATATATATATACTCTTGCCATGCACGATTTGCTCCAAAAAAAAGAGGAAAAACAAAACCAACAAAACGCTGCCCACGTCGCACAAACGTCGAAAACGGGAGTCGCACCCAGTTGAGATGTCCTTTCGGATCACGCACCATGCACACGGCAGTCCTGGTGAAAACACGGTCGGTTCGGGTCCCAGTGCCGGACAGTGGTTCCATCTACCACGTATATTCGACGGTACGAGCGGTCGACCACATCGGAAAACAACAGTTGAGAAGAAATCAACACAAACTATATAAAATATTATAAAATAAAGAAAACAAAAACTCGGCATCTCATGCAGGTGAGCCGTAGACTTCCATGATCTGCAAAGCAGCATGTGTTGGATCGAAACTCTGAGGCGCATACTTCAAGTCTGGCAAAGGACGCACCTGACCAAGAGCGCTGAGATCGCTTTGAGCCGACTCCAACAGCAAAAACGACATGATGACCTGCTGCTACCAGGACTGCTGACGGAGCTTTAGGTCTCCAATCGCTGCGATCGCACAAAGAATCAAAGGCCAAAGAAACGATCCCGGCCGTGTCTTCTGAGTGCTAAGTGTTTATAGTAGTCCCCAAATAAATAGAAATGGTGTCCAATGCATTTTTAGATATGTTTAGTAGTGTAGTAGTGATCTACTAACTTCATCTAACTTCTATCTATTTGGGGACCACCACTATCAGTGTTGAACATGTTTGAGCCGAATCACCTGTCTGAATCGTTCAAACTGGTCGACCAGTCCAGAAGGAGAGAGATCGGGCACAGTTCCCGGCAGAGTCCGACCAGCGCTTCACCCAATCATGGCTCTAGAGGCCCTGGAGATACGCCAGGATGGACATTTATAGGGGAAATAAATGGAAATAGCTCGTCCACGATCTACCACCTTAACACATGGATCCACGTTGAGATGTTTTTAAAGCCTACCGCCAAGATCTCCCAATCTCGCGGTAAAATCCGCCTGCACGGCCTCCACTGGCTCCGCACATGGCGCAGTGGGTCCCGATGGCGCGGCAGGTGCAGGCGCCTTCCACGGGAGATGATTGATCATGATTGATCATTGAGGGTGCATTCCCTGTGCCCAGTGGATGATGATGGTTCGTAAAGGCCAAACTCTTAAAAAATCGTGAGAATCTCTCGGTGGGAATTCCAGAGAGGGTCATAGACCCTGATTCTGTAGCGAAAAAATTCCCTCCAGGATGGTGAGCAATCGTTAGTTTGACTGTTAGGTCGTCATGGGATGTATGGTCCCACCAGACTTCAAACATCCAGATCATCACATCGACCCGAAGGCATGGGGGCTCTTCGCTTCCTCGGATGATCCGTTCGTTCGGCGACTCTTCACTGGGGGCGTTCACATGAGCGGGCACCGGCAAGCTTTTCCTCATGCGTGCCAAGCACTCCTTCGAATGCTTGCTGTTGCCCTCAGTGGATATTCACCGATTTCGGTTTTCTCCTCACTTCAGTGTCTATTGCCAATGCTGTTGCCCTGCAGTATGCCCTGGTCTCTGCCTCCTCCCCGGTCATCCCACACCATGAGTCGGATGTCTGGGGCGTTTTCTCGGTGGGACACCGGTTCCCCCTGGGTTCCGCACCTGCTTTGGCTTAGGCCTGAGCAACATGGCAGGTCCAAGGTTACTTGAGAAAAAGACGCCCAAAGCGTCTTTAACTTCGTAGATCCCCACGTCAAGTTCCATGTCGAGAGGAAGACGTGCGGGCTCAGTATCTCTTTGGGGGACCACGATGTCCTTCCAAATGTTCATTTCGGCCTCGTTGTCAGCATCCGGTAAATCGTTTTGGAGGGCAACCGTCCGGTCCACTTCCCCCCCCCAAGCCCATCAGACCGGTATGTTGTTCTTCACTCACTGCACTGCACCATGCGGTCTGTGCCGGCCGCGGTCGCCTGGTGGCCTCGCGCCTCCGAAGGTCTTCAGCCCTTGCCTGAGCCAAACGAGCCGAAGCCCAAACGGGTTGAAGATGGATGAACATGGATTATCCATGATGATCCATGAGACATCAGAATCATGTCAGTGTGCTTCCAATGTGTTCACAGTCAGCCTCCAAACATGAGCCAACCGCCAAACAGGAATCATTCGGAATCATCGAAAAGGACCTGTTCTGATTCATCATCTCAGTTCTTCCCGTTCTCAACTCCCCTCAAATTCCAAGGCTCCCCAGCCGCGTTGTATTCTTCCAGAGAGATTCGAGCTGCCACTCCATCTCCACACACACTATCCACGACCGTCAGGCGCCTGGCGTTGTTAGATGGCGTGGTTGGTGGTGAGGTGGTTGGAGCGAAGAAAGAAAATCCTTTCCCCAAGGTGAAGCATGGAACCTGAAAGAATGAAGATCGATTCCGCCTTTGGCAAGTGGAGGGTATGGAAGAGGGCCTGGGCCTTATATCTTTTCTGCTTTCACCCGAATCTGTTCATGCATGTTCTTATTTGTTTCGACGCGGTGCCGATCTGAAGCACCCATCACCAAGTCCAATCCCAATGAGAGCAGATCGGCTGGAGCTTCAAGATGATCTCGTCCAACCTCTCTGGGTGACAGCCGAATGTTGCTGCACAAGAAAGAATTACAGTAAACCCTATTGGGAGAAGGTGGGAGAAGGTTTGGGTGATGAAAGATGGGTCACACAAACGTCTGTGTAGCTATACATGTATGTTTTCTCTACGTGGTGGCTATAGTACCCCCGGACTTCAAACAAACACATCCGTATATGTGTTCGCAAGGCAGGCATAGCGGCATTCAAAAGCCCTCCGTACCCCACCGGCTCCAAAAACAAAGTAATGTTGGGCGATTTCACGCTTGATATATTAACCACACGGGCGTTGGCTTTTGGCTCAGGCACACCCGTCTTTCGGCTTGGGGTCTGCATGTCTCAGTCTCAGCCCTCCGCCACCGAGTTGCTTCATGTTGCTTCACCAGGGATACCAGGGGTGACCGGGATCCACCTTCATTTCGATCCCACCAGGCTGGTCGGACCAGGCGGCGCGGACGTTGGGAGTCGGGTGAACTGGGTGCAATTGATGTCGGGTGAACTGGGTGGGTGGATTCGGGGGGATGGATTCCTAGTTCACCCAAGTGAACTTATCCATACTTATCCACTATATGGTATTCACAACTAGGAATTCCAATTCCACATACTGAGTGGTCAGAACATTCGCCCAAGGTTCTCCCTGGAAGAACTCAGGGAAGCGGAAGACACTTTGACCAACACCTCCAGAGAAAGCTCACTGGAGAAAGCTGTGGGCGGCCCGGCTTGAGCTCGTTCGCATGGTTGGCCTAGCGGAGAACCCAAGAACTCATCGGGAAATCAGCAGACCTGTGTGGACACTAGAAGTGCTGAATTTCCGGTGTCCCACGTGTTTTTCTTCAGAAGCCAAGGATTCTCAAACCATCGCAAACCTTGAATTCCTGGGGCCCCTAGACTAGGCCTTCGGGTTGATGAAGAATGTCGAGAATGGTTGCTCAACAGCCGACTTTGTTGGATTTGTTCCGAGTGAAATGCCTGGAACGTCTCGCCCTTTCTGCTCATTTGCTCAAACGATCCCCATTTGATCCCAAATCCATTGAAAACGATCCCAACGGTGAACCAAACGGTTGTTTTTCCGACGTTCGCCATAGTTTGCCCGCCGTCTGAAGACGTTGTGTTAGTCTGGATCTGAGGTCTTGAAGGTCATGGATCTCAGGTTTTCAGGGCTTAGGCTTTTGAAAGGCCCTAAGGTCCAAAGCCAGGGCTTCGGAGCAGAATACCCTCATGGAGTCCATGGAGAAGCCCGATCCCTCATGGCTCTTGTTCCGAATCACCGGTCGAGCTCGGCCTCTTGACGAAAGGCCACAGAGCAGTAGCTTGACATGAGAGCACTCACCTCGTGAGAGGGCCAAATGGATCGAAACCATGAACCCACTCCACTGCGAGAGGAGATGCAGCAACTGTTCGTTCTCATGGATACGCCCCCCGCGAGACTTGTTCCCCTGTGTTTGACGAGAAAAAAGGCAGTGTGACAACCGTGAGTTGGCAATTTCAACACGGATGAATCACACCTGTCGACATTCCATGTATGTCATATTTGCCGATCAGTTGGGGTGGTGCCAGGGAGGTCAATGGGGCGGCATAAATGGCAGTCCCATGGAGTCTTTGAATCACAGTTACTCGTCCCAACAAACGAGACGTCGATGGAGTCTGGAAACGTCGACTGCTGCGCAGCAGTAGCTGCTACCGAGAGATGAACCACTTTGGATCATGCAAGATCATACATCTTCCTGCCTACAGGCTACTGTATCTCGGCTACCATCATGTACGATTGGTTGACTCGAAAAAGCTCCCCCTCGACAATCATGATCATCTGCACATCTATATAGATATATAGTCAAATGACGTCAAAAAGTCATTTGAACAGCACGGTCGGAGCAGACAATATCTGTTGCCACTTAATCCATGCCCCAATATACCTTAATTACGAATTAACCCTCCCACACAGCACCTGGCTTTTTGCGTGAATTTGTTTAAGTCCCAGGGGTGTTACATTGGACGAGTCAAATAAACTCTACCCCATTGCAGTGAAATGAACATTCAACTCGATGAAGCCTGGAAACGTCAACTTTGATTCTGGTGCGACTTAAAAGTGAGTACAGTCTGAAGACTATAACGTTCCTATAACTATAATAACCAGAACTATAACAATCAGTCGAGACTCAGTCCTCCATGGCCCTGGGCAGGGGCAGTGGAAATTGGCTGTGGGGTGCGAACACTGCCCAAGCAACCAACATGTTTGCCGGTTTGTTGGGATGGTGCGATCCACGGTGGAGTTGGAGGGGTTTCCATGGGTCGTCAGCCGAAGGCTTTGAACTGTTGGGCACTCAAGACCTCCAACCCCACCACCACCGACGCCCGAGATCCACTGAGACTCCAACCTCGCCGTACTTCGCGCCCCACAGACCCCGTCGGACTGCCCCGACGCCAGGACCCACCTGCGGTTGTGGACATGGCGCGAGTGGCAGGCGACAGTGGCGGGGGCAGCTTGGAATAAGTATGGCACGTGGTGAGAGGCTAGAAGAATGAAGCCGGCCTGCTGGCTGAAACATAGGTTTCGTATGGTTTCGTAAATGTGGACTGGAATGAAATTGGACACCGTGAATCGCATGCCCGAACAACCATGGCAAGCAACATCTCACGAAACCCATCAAAGCCCCAAAAAACTACTGTAGATCAAACATGATCAACATAGTTCACGCTAAACCATGAAAAGCCCGAAACCGCTTCACCTTAGATGTTCACCTTGACTCTTCGCATCGTCTCAGCTTCCCAGCCCAATGGATCAGCACGTGCTTGGTGAGGCCACGCGCACGCCTAGCTTCGAAAAAATGGCATGACATTGCATGGACAATCGATTTGGCATGTGGATTTTTGAAGTCTCCAAACCATCCCTCGATGTTGATCATGTTCCCTCTACCAAGTCTGGTGGGTCCCATCTTCATGCTGAGAAAGCCGTGCCAGCAGCCAGCAGCTCAGACTGACTCAGATGACCCTGTTCGTCAAGCACCCGTCATCATCGTTTTTGGCAATTTGGCGACCAGTCAGTCAATTGAACACATATGGCTATGGCTGTGTGTGTGTGTCTTGGAATAGGGAGACCAGTCAGTCAAGACCTCCAAATTTGAACCCCTGGAAGAAGGAAAATAGACCACACCCCGGTGCTGGAGGGTTTCCCTATTGAAATGTACACCCACATTCTTGCGGGTCAAAGCACCGTTCACAGCGCTTCAACTTCCCCCCCAGGACCCGCGGACTCGGAACCCCGACCCATCGCCGGGTGGAACGCCTGGAAGACGAGAAAACCGAAGGCGCGACAACACGAAAACCACTTGGTAGCTCGTGATCCTCAAGAGATTTCACGGACTTGTCCGAAACTTCATCCTTCTATAGATCTTCATCCACCAACTGCTCCCTTTGGGCATCGTTGAAACATGTTGAAACTGTCTGAGTACGCAACAGTTCTGACATGGGAGTGGGTGGCGGCGATCCAGCCCAGGGCTCATTTGTTTTGGCAAGGTCCCCTGCACTCCTTTGGAGTAACGATCTTCCGATCAAACCAGCGAATTTGGCTGGAGATAGCAACGGTTTCCATGCAAACCTTGTTGCGCATCATTGAATCTGTAGTACTTACTTGTAGTCGTATAGTATCTGCAGTCTGCAGTCATATATGATACAATTTATACAAAGAGTTTGTGCATATCCATAAGTGTGCCTTAAACATCAATATACTGTCAACGGATGTCAACGGCATCAGTATGTCAACGGATCTATGGGGCTTGAAGGACCCAGGTGACGTGTGACGGCAATGATTTAATGAGTGATTGCACTCCTGGTAGAGTAGTTAAGATTGCTCAAAGCAGTTAAGTGTCAGGAGTGCAATCAGTCACTACTCTACCGGGTCTCTTCCAATGTGGAAGTGGGCAAACAGTGTCAAGCCCCCCTTGAAGGCCACTGCGATTAGTTCTATGGCTTTGCTCTTGGTGCAACAATGCATTACATACTTGTGACGGCATCGGCACATGTTGCAATGGCTTTTTGAGCAAGTTAGTCACCATAAATAGCAACCTTGAAGACAGCACACTAAATTATGCAGGACATCATTCCGAAGACATCTCTGAATCTATATAACTTTGGGGACAGACTGATTCAGAAATTCCAGAAACCACCTCCGCAAACCGCAAACAGTCTGAGCATCTCTGGGCATCCCCAACCGAAAGAGAGTCGCAACAGTCCAAAGAGGACCCGGTCATGGCTCAAGTTGGCCTGGCCAGTCGCGGAGATATCGTCATGCAAGAAGCATCCGAACTGCCTGAAATCATATAGTAGTAGTGGTCCCCAAATCGATAGTGGCACCGTTTCCAATACATTTTCTACGTGGGGACCTCCAAACGTCTATCTATTTGGGGATCACTCTAAGTCTATAGTGGAATCTAGGCAATTTGGAGGTAGCCTTCATGACGCTGCGCGGAACACATCGACTCGGCTCCCGCCGCGCGGAGCCCGCCGCGGCGCTGCCTGAAGCTCCTCAAAGCCGCCCGAGCCAGCGGCAAAAAGGCAAAACCTGCGCAGCGACTGGTGAAGCAACTGATATCCCCTGATGGGATGCACAGGGTGCGGTGAGCCAAACATGACCGTTCCCCTTCTCCGTTCGGAAAAGGGGAATGCGTTTGGCTCACCTCAAAATCCTAAAGGTCGCGAAGGCGCTTAGGCGAACTTCGGGGGTCTAACTTCTGCACCTCAGACCCTCAGAAACCCGGCAGGGACATGTTGGTGGATTGGCTACGAGTGATCATGCGACCAATCCATCTTGATCCCCCCCAAACCCACCCAATCAGTAATCCCTTGTCTAAGTATATAAACTTTTTTGAAAAATTGCTCAGGCGGGATCTGGAAAGCTTGGGACCTGCCTCCCAGGCTCAAGGAGCAGCCAATCATAGAAGCCCTCCTGGGCCACCTCCTGCAACGCCTGCGGTCTTGCACCCGGCGGTCTTGTGCCCGGCGCAGCCGGATACCAATGAAGACGTCTGGAACGTCTAAAACTGACCCGACAACCCTAGTCCAGACCTGATGTAGGGGTGTGTGTGTGTGTGTACTATGGAGCATGTGGAAGATATGGCATAATGGCACGCCTTTCATTGGCAATATGACATAATAGTCCCGGCAGCTGGAAATAGAAACGGCATCGAGGACACTGTTTTCAGCTCTGCACATAACATGTTCAAGCGATGCACAAACACAAACAATTTCTGGCCTGGTCCAGCGAAATCTCTCGTTCCTCTCGCTGTGGCCTTGTACCACGTGAATCCAAGCTGGCAACGTGGACTTTCAAACAGGTGGGACCCTAGAAACCACAAGGAAATAGACGGTCCCGGAAGACACATGTTTGCAAAGCCAACTCGCAGGGACAGTTATAGTGAAACTGTTTAGGATGTTGTCCACTCTCAACTTCCACTATACTAGAGAATTTTGAAGAGGCTATTTCAGCACACAGTTGGCCCGAAGTCCGCCACTTCCAAAGTCGCTAAGCTACACTCAGTTCCACACTCGGCTGGCCGCGCAGCCTGCTGCGGGAGATTTGGCCATTGGAAATCCTACCAAGTCACGCCAAATCATGTTGTTCGTTCAGTACAGATGTTGCATGAGGTGATCCTGCCAAAAAGGAGGGCCTTAGGAAGGCCGGAAGGCACTGGTTCCCTGCAACAATACCCAGCACTGAGCTGCAAAGGAGTAGGAAACAACCCACGCAGAAGCGAGCAAAAAATATTCCAGTAGTAGTAGTAGTGGTAGTAGTAGTAGTAGTAGATAGTAATAGTAATAGTAATAGTAATAGTAGCAGTAGTAGTAGCAGCGGCGAAAAGCAAGATATTGTTTGTTTGCTTGCTTGCTTGCTTGTTTGTTGCTTCAGTATTGTTTTGTTGTTTTCTTGTTCGGTTTGTTTGTGTTCTTGTGGGCCGTTCCAAAAACGCTGGAGAAAAATAGGGGGGGAGGAGGGCGCAGCGGTTCGCCTGAAGCATCCCAATACAGGCTACAGGTAGTTTGCATGTAGGTCTTAACTTTCGGCAAGCTAATATGGTGGCCGAGCTCAGAACGGGGTTCTCACCTGGTGGCACTTACCGTGTTTTGCAAAATACAAGCACGCACGCACGCACGCACAATCAATTAGCTATGATACATGAGCAGTATTTGTGTGACGTGGTACTTAACTTGCTTGGTTGATGCGTTGATTCCTTCGAAAGCGTCAATCAACTGGATGCACGTGCCGCAAACGGCGGACCCATCCGGTGAACAGGTCTTCCAAGCCATCTCCCCTCGAAGGTCAAGGTCTAGGCCCCACTCAAGCCATCGTCCCCGGTCCATGCGCCTCACACGCAGACCGCCGCACCGGCCGTGCCGTGGCGCCAGAACGGCGCGCGGGACGGCGCTCGGGCGTGTCAATGCTCGGCGCGCGGAGCGGCTCGTGGGCACGTTTCTGGGAGAGTTCCACCTGGCATCAATGGAAGGTGGCAAACGCAGGTGAAAGTAGAGGTCTGAAGGGGATTCTCAGCTTTTTTGTGCTGCGCCTAACCCTTCAGGTGTGGCACCAAATGCGGTTGCAAGATTGGACGGGCTTCTCAAGTGGCCTAGCCGAGACATATTAGACTCATTGTTCCAGGTGTTCAGTCGTGACAGCGACATGTCGGATATGTCTGGCTTCATGTGACCTGTGTATGTTTAACATTTGGAGACCCCCTTTCTCGCCCAAAATTTGGTACGCTGTTGGAGACCCCCCCTTCCTCCCTGTGCAAAAAGCATATGTAAGCCTAACTACACCATATTCATTTGAAATGGGCATTTGGTATTCTGAAAGGGCCTATTAAATAGGCCTATTATTGTCGGTCTCCCGGTCTCCGTAAACGACGACTGGAATGGACTCGGTACGACTGGAGCTGACGCCATGAGAGCTGCTGACGAAGCTGGACCAATTCATTGACCAAGGGATACTCACTTTCCGTCACTGTTGCTCTAAGGGATACTCGAAAATCGGAAAAGGCAATTGATATCAATTGATCCTTTCCGTAATCCTTTATAATCACACTGTCACCAAACACATGCGTGACTGCATGACTGAAAGAATCACGAGCAAGGCATCTGTCTGCCCCTGAGGCAAGGGTGTCAATTCTTGACCCCCAGCCCCACCCGCCATACCTGTCTTCTTAGCAGCAACCAATGCCAGTTGTACACTACCATATGCCGCGCATCTCTAGCTCAATTGGCTGTGGGTCAAAACCGGGCTACCTGGGTTGACCACCAAAACTGAACGGAATTGACTTTTGAGGAGGTCAACCTACCCTGGTTTGGGGATCCGGGTTTTGATCCACACAGCCCAAGACCCGGCCAACGACCCGGCCAATCCGTCTTCGGAACTCGGCTGCCCGGACCATACTCTCGTACTCACTTTTCAATGCCTCCCAACCGGGCCCAAGACTGCCCAACTGTCGAGCGTGTGAGAAACAGCGCACAGTCCAAAAACACTCCACGGCGTGACATAGGAATATCAAGAACTATTGAACCTAACCAGAGTGATATCTGATATTAAAGTGGTACCTGCAAATCCAATCGCTGTGCTCTCAGGCCTTCGTTGATATATTGGTGGCAGTGAATGCTCTCGGTTGTTTGGTTGCCTCAAGAATATATCATCGATCAATGAGTTAATTGCCATTCCCAAATAGTGGACGAGACAACATGAGAAAACAATATCTTCCAAACCAGCCAAACAACGATATTCTTCCAGACCACCCGGGTGTAACAAGAAGTTTCCAGATCACCCAGGTGTCTATGACAGCAATGTGCACATCTTCAGCCACCGCCACCGCCTGCAGCGAGTAGTATTCCATGTGGTCCGTCGAGAAGACCGGCAGGAGGCGCTGCGAAGACCGAGAAAAGCTCGAGCAGATCGAGCGCCCGAGCTTAACGGTAGATCGATGGCAAGCATTCCGTTTGGCCCAGTGGATTGATAACGGATCATTTCTCAAAACTGCATGGCACAAAATTCCGCTGTCGTTGCCATGTGCCAAAGCCACGTGCCTTGCAACGGACCTTGAACCTCGACGAAGAGTAACCCAAAACTGACCCAGGGAAAAAGTCTTGGAAAGGACATAAAAGGACATGTTTCTAATTTTATACCTTTCTTATGCATGAATGTAAACTAACAAGAAAAACCAAAACATGTCTTGACTCAAAACCCTCCAAGCACCGGTCTGACCTGGTCCAAAGACACTTCTCGGACCGAAGCAAACGAAGGTGAGCACGACGCTTCTCGCCTCGCAGAGGTGGTCGATGGTGAGCTCCTTGCTGCAGGTCACCTGACCGGTGCCCGAGTTCATGGACTTTTGAGTTCTTGGAGAAGCAAAGAGAGTGGTGACCAATGACCATCATGACTCCAAGAGGTTTGGTCATTGGAGAAGTTCAATGACCATGACTCCAGCTGGTCTCTGACTCCAGCTGTGGTCACTGACTTCGAAGACAAGTGAAGCCTCTCAAATCCTCAGAAGTCGGAATTTTCGTGACCTTTCCAATTATATAACTTCCCTGGTCCCTGGCAGGAACCTATCGGATAGCCTATCGTCTCACTTGGTTTTTTCCAACTTCTCAATCAAATGTCCCACTGAACCAGGCTAAGATGACTGAAGTCACGCTCGCGCGACAAATCCCAGGGTTTGGAGTGGCAGGACCCTCTGCCCCACGCAGACCCCGGGTCCCGCGTGCTTACGTGCTCCCGGTGGCCAGGACGTCTCTACCACAGTTTCCAAACCTGCGATCACCGAAATTCGACAAGTCTCCCGCCAGTGTTGGCTTTTGAGATGCCCCGTATAGTATAGTCTATCATTATTACATAATATATAACTATATATATATATGCTGGATTATGCTGGATGGCTCTCTCCTGACGTGTTCCACCGCCCCGCGCCACTCGGGCGGTAAACCCCAACACTCCGCCTGGAGGCTCGCATTCACTTCGCCCAACTCTCTCAGCACCTGAGTCCACCGCGCCCCCGCCGCTCGCATTCACATACCCCCGGTTGCACCGGTGCACCACGCACCGGTGGGAGGGGCAGATGGTCGCCATCACCGACATGTGCTACATGGGGCAAATGAAGTGAATCTACACCACGGAGTCAATCCAAACACCACGGAGTCGATCCAATCCAATTGAAAACATGATCTAATATGCGATCCCCACACTGCATGTGATAGGGACACTCACTAATGAAATCAGTATACTATAGATCTGCATGAATCAGAGGAATTTGAGCAATGAATACACTTATAACATCTTATATATATAAGTATATTTATATAGTTATTGCGAGTGGATCTTAATCAGCGAAGTTTGAAGCTATCACTGACGATCCATAAGCGGCGTAGCGTCGGAACGGAAACCGCACCTTTTCTAGTCGCTTGATCCTTGAGCCAAAGTACATATGGTACATATATATGTACAAGTTGCACTGTACGTGTCGCTGCACTTCCATTCGCAGTTATATATACAATACATAGACTATCATAGACTTATAACTTGTTAAGAAAACAAGACCCTGTTTCTGCTTGGGGTGCCATCTAGACCATTTGTGAGCCTTGGATGCTATACCGCATATGTTTCATGAAACATGGTACCTAGTAGACATGTCAAACCCTGCAATGTCTTTTCTGTCCATGAAAGTCCGGTCCTCCTGCAAAGTCCGCCAACGTGGACGGAACGCGAAAACCCGGCCGAAAACTCCTCGTGACTCGTCGCCGAACAGTCCCGTCCCGTCCACCTCGGTGCTGCGAGCATTCAGCAAACCACGTTGGAGTGCCTCGGCTCCGATCGGAAAATCATGAAACCAATTCTTATTTTGATGAATGGAAGTTCCTCCAAACACGGAGCAGTTCCAATCATTTTTTGATGATCTTTGTGAGAAGGATTTCCCATGTCCACACTTGTGGCTGGGCTTCGTGCTGGTGTCCTGGTGCCATTGAACTGGATCAAAACCATCTTGGTTCGCACCTGAACGCCAGCAACAACGACCAGCAACCAAAGTATGTTTAGCGACCTTAGGTGCATGCAGAATCTCTTCCAAAGGTCTTCCAAACCAAGCTTCGGTCAAAGGCCATGTAGGAAAGTGATTGTCTCTGTCTGGGGTTCCCTGCAAAAGTGCCTCCTCCCACCTGGAATCGCAACAAAGCCCAGGCCACCTGAGGTCAAGGTCATTGAAGCATCGTTTTCCCCTCACATTCAATCTGAAGATGCCGAGCCCGGCCGAAGCCAACAAAAAATAAAAGAATATATATATCCTGGCAAGAGACCCCAAACAGTGTGTTTAAAGGCCTAAGGTCTAGAGGTGTAGACGCAAACCGGTCTAGAGATCTAGTCGCAGTGGGTTCCATAGAGAGGTGAGGGTGGTGATGATGGTGGTGATGGCGTGATGAAGGTGGAGACATGGTGATGGTGGTCGTGGTGATGGTGATGGTGGCGGCGATGGTGGTGGTGATGGTGGTTGTGGTGGTGACGGTGACGGTGGTGGTAGTGATGGTGGTGATGATGGAAGCGATGGTGGTGATGGTGGTGGTGATGACTGTGGTGGTCGTGGTGATGGTTGTGCCACCTACACCAGCAGACTATGGAACCTGAAAACATGGACAAGCTGCCGTTCCCAGATAGTACTCTGCAATCGCCCTCATTGCAGCAAGAATCTGGGCATGACGTCCAGTGAACTTCAAGCCGTCACGCCCCAGTCTGGACCACCACCCTATAGATCAAATTCGACTATTAAGATTGGAATATCTAATATCTTAGCTGTATTCGTCAGAAACCTATGATCAGTTAAAATATGTAAGACTGTCTATAGATAACCTAGCCTCAACCTAACCTCAACCTAACCTTTAACTTTTGGAGGTTAGGGTCGTTGTAAACACAAACAAACTGCTGGGCAATGATTCTCCAAAAAAGGCAGACCTCCTTTAAATAAGCTGTCCACAATGCTTCCCAATATATGCAATGATTTTCCAATATATGTATCTTCTCTTTTCGAATCTTCTCCAATAGAAAAACTCCAATGAATAGTGGCTGCGCACAGTGGCAAAAGGCTCATGTGGCAAGATCAAGCCAATGGTCTTCTTCTGGTTTCCCTTGAAAGGAACTTGAACATAAAAGAGATGAGGTAAAGAGCTACTGAAGTATTTTTCCACATCCCTGTGCATGTTGTTAGGGTACCTGCCACCTGTGCCCAAGCCAGCTAAGAAGTCCAAATCAGGCAAAGAACTTTCAGACTGCTGCAAGTGAGGAGAAGCCTCGCTGGCCAGGTCCTGGGCCCATGCCCAATCCTTCAGCAGCTTTCCAGCCAATTGGCTTGGTATGGCCTGGTTGTAGTCTCTCATTATTCTTCTCATCAGCTTCACGCATTCTTGCCATCCATGTCCCAGCCGAAGCACAACACTTGCAAATTGTTTGCTGCATTGTGGGTATAGTCATGACACTGTGGCGCATTCCACAATATGGATGCATTGCGCTACGGAACTTGTGAGTTGACCTGGCTGCCAGGTTGTTTTTGTAATAACAGTAAAGCAATGCAAGCATCTCACCGCTTTGAAGCTGTAAGGGTTGAGGCGCTTTATCATGAACAACGCCTGCAATACAATTTTGAACGGGTTAATACCACTTGCATTCTCTCCAATGTTTCCTTTACTCTCCACATGACACTCTCCAACATCACATTCTCCAATATGACACTCTTCAACATTCTCCAATATGACACTCTTCAATACTGAGCCAGATGCTCACAGCAAGCAAGCAAAGAGCATCTTTCTGCCAGCTGTGTGGTGTCTCAGCTGACTTTGCAAGAGCTGGCTTTGTGTCAGCGATGGCCAAAGAACCTGTTTGCCAGGTCTTGGTTCATATTGGTAGCTTCTTCTAGGCACAACCATGCTTGCCACCCAGCCTGAAATTGTGTAACTCTCCAATGTTTTCGTTGTCGCCATTCATAGCCCCTGCTCACCACATAGTCACCAGGATACACAGACATAGCATAGTTCCCAGCAACCCAAGTGAACTCACTGCGGTCTTTCAGCAGTATGTGTGGCACAATTTTCATTACACATAGGGCATGTGTCAACATTGCAAGGAAAAGGATTTGAGAGCTATATTCACAAAGGCAAGAAGCCACCTTTGGCTGGTCGTTGATCCGGGTATGGATGTAGCCCACAATACCAGCAGCCATGACACAGTGAGCAATACCAGCAGCCTTTGGCTGCAACAACCCAGCTGCGAGCCTGAATTTACAAGAATATCCCTCACATTGCTTGCACTACAGCACTGTCGAGTCAAACCACATCTCTCCCATACGTGGAAATAAAGCAGTCTACAACACATACAAGCTCCTGCACCCGTCACGAAAAGTCGACTTAAAATCACCAAAGCACGAGGTTTCCCTGGCATGCCACAAAATTGTGATCACCAAGTCTGAAAATGCGCACGGCACCACAACGAGAGCGCAGTCTCGAAGAACACCTGCTCGGGCCCACCAGATTCTGCGAGCCTGCGCAGTCGAAACGCACGTCGAAGATCTCGAGGTGAAAGCACCTCGATCAAACACCTGTCCTTAACCCCTACCGTAAAAAAAACCCAGTGTCGCCACACTGTTTGGGGAATAAAAAGAACAACAACATGAAACACTGGACATGAAAGGCAAAAAGATTGCAAAGGTAAAGGACATGAAAACGTGGAACCTTCTGCAAATCCCAGATCTAGGTGGATCACACTGCGGTCGTCGAGTTGCCTGGCCAGCTCCTGGCGAGTCATGTGTGGATGAAATAGGATGAAATACCACCACAGTAGACCAGTGCCACTTAGATTCACTTAAAAGGTGGTTATGGACCCCCCCAAACCATGCATGCCACATGGTGAGGACAGTTTCGCAAATCTGGCTACATTCAGTGGGCATGGTGCTGGCGGAAAAACTCTCGCGTTTTCTGAAAACGGGCTGCTTCATGATGGTCTTCACATGTCTTCATGCTTCCACTCTGTTCTACTCGTTGACGAAGTTCATTGGATAAAGCATGTGGGACTAAATGATGTTCTGAGTTCGGGAGTCAAGCATCATTTACGCTCTGAAACCTCCCAACCCATCGGACCAGTCGTAGAAGCTGACCCAAGTTCCCTCCTCCACTCCACCAGCTCCACAAGCCAACAAGCTGACCTGGCACGTGGAATGACACCCCGGAGCGACACCGGACCAGCAGTTCCTCCGGGGAGCAGCTGGACGTAAACAGACGTAACTATACGATTAACCAAACCAGGTGGAACAAATAGTACAACTAGAGGTTTACATTACTGGCGGTCACGTTAAACCATAATTTACAGTTCATGGTTACTCAGTAAACCACTATACAACTTGGGTCCAAGAATTTCACTGTGGAACAAGCCCACCGTCCACCAATGGACCAATGGATCCGTTCCAAACATGGCCACCCAACGTTCGACTCGACCGCAACACCATGGCCCTCGACCCTTTTTTCACTGTGGAGGGTCGACCCTGTCTGGCCAGAAAGCGCATTTGGGGACAAAGCTATGGGTATGACGCTGGGTATGTATATCTATCTATATATATATAAATATATGTAACAGTAGATGATGATGGTTCATTTGCAGGCCGACATCTCTAAAATAGTGATGCTCTTGTGTACCGACTGTCATGTATAATACATATGTATGTAATGTAAATACATAATGGGACATACCCAAAGTATGCCGTCCATGGTAATCTGTGCTGCTTCCATACCCCTATCATGTTGGCTTGGAGACCCTGAAAATTGAAAAGCCATGAAAGCCCGATGACCTGATCAAATCCTCTTGAAGGAGTTCCCACTATCTAGCTCACGTGCAAGTGTGATTTCCCTACAGCAGGGCACGAGAATTTGAGGACTCGCTCAGTCAGGTGTTGTTACAACCAAAGCTGTATCTTGCTGGTGAGCTTACAATCTCTCCGCGTACGGCTACAGCCGCACATCACCGACTCCCTTCCCCAATCAGTCGTCTGGGCCCCGCAAAACCCACGCACCTGTCCGGCAGGAACATTGCTGACGGTGTAGCTAGGAGCTCCGTAGCTGGTGCGCAAGGTCTTTCTCGGCTGAGGCCTGAAAATAAAACAAGTTCTGAGCCACAATCATCGCCATCAATTTCTTCCTACTACTCACCATCACTCACCCAAACCGAAAACCTAGCTTCGTATGGTTTACCCAGAACTCGTCGACCCCCTCGTGGCATCACGCGCCTCTCTTCGACAGGTACTGCTCGAGGTGCTGGAGCAGAAGCCTCGTGGGTTTCCCACGAACTGGAGTTGACACTGGTTGCCCAATTGGCTAACTGGTCGTTCAAATCACAGGTAAACCGTTAAACCCATGTAAACCCCATACCTGGCAGCCATACCTGGCCTGGCAGCCCTACCTGGCCATACCCACAATGGCGAACTGGTTGTTCTCAGGTCACCGGCGCATGGCTGAGCCGCGCAGAACGGACCAACGAGTGGCGACCGTGGCTCGCCGAGCGGAGTTACTTGGTGTCCAAATATAGATAGTGGCACAGTGTCCAACACATGTTTAGCGGGGATCTACGAATCTACGAACCGAACTTCTATCTATTTGGGGGTCTTTTTGTAATACTATAAAATTCGATGTTCTTGACTATTGACTTGAGATGCGGAGCTCGTACCTGCATCTCACAAACCAGTCTGTGGTCTGCCGGCCCAGCGGCGAAAAGCGGCAGGGGCTAGCGGGGCTGGCCGGGCGCTGGCCGGGACCACCAAATGGACAGCCAAGGAGGGGACTCTTTTCGCAATCGCCTGGGAGCCCCCACTCGCACAGTGCGTGGGCCACGAGCCACGGGCTGCAGCCGGGCCTCCGGGGGGGAGCAAAGTGGGTTATATAAAAGAAACAAATAGAAGACACCCTTACCTTGAAGATTCTTGAAGGGTATTTTATTACGGTATTGTTTAGAATAGGACAGTGGACTATACCCGTGTGAAAAGAACCTTGCTTGGATTTGGATCAGTTTGGATACCCGAATCTGCAGGCAACGTGGGTAAGGGAAGCGGCTTCCACAAATATTGGGAGGGCATCCCATGAATGGTGACTCGAAGACAACCGACAAAAGGAAAGGATCTGGTGCGATGGATGTGAACTTCATCTGCATTCGACTGCATCCCCCGGTCTCTATTTCTGTTGCCACGTGTCCCGAAGATACCAAGGCAGGCCTGGGCAGCTTGCAGCCATTGGCAGCTTTGGTTCGCCATGAGGATAAGCTAAGAAGAGATGAGGGATGCAATCTTGGCGCAACGTGCTTCTGTTTACTGTTGCTGCCATGTTCGCATCCTCTTGCTGCTCTTGCTGCATGAGTGCATCACAGTGAGTCCAAAGGTATTTTCATCACTTCCCACCGTAGGCGGCATCACTTGTTTACTGGCCGACCTGTGCCAATCCATGAAGCCAAGAAAGGAAGTTCCCGCCTGTCTCACCGTCATCCACCATCCGGTCAGTCAATTGGACGGTGAGAATAAATATATAAGTATAACGATAAACAATCACACGCAGGTGCAGCGGGTGATTGATGGATGTGAGGCTGAAAAGAAACAACCACT
>CAXAMN010024295.1:243163-254131 GCA_963970005.1 Durusdinium trenchii | reverse complement strand
TGATTGTTCCCACAAACTCTGACCCAGTATTTTTGACCGTGTCTCATGTAATTACAAGGTACCACCCAGTGGATACCTTAGGGCCTGCCGCCACAAGAACATGAATGGCAGTCAGAAACCATCGGGCCCGACTGTACCTGCGTGGCTTGTTTAAAAGAAACAACAATAAAAGAAACAACAACAACCACTGCTAGTCAACCCTTTCGCAAACAGCCATGGACACTGTAGGGACCCCAAACCAAAAGCCACAAGCATCAGCTCACGTAGGCACCAGTTAGGCGGCACCGATCTGTCATCTTGTTCTCTAAGCAGCTGGAGCTACCAAAAATTGATGAACAACACAATGAGCCAATAAGCTGCGAATTGATCCAAAGAACGAGAGAATTCAAAACAACATGTCACACATTGCCGGTTGTTTCAGTGACACTTTGGGCAGCTCCAGCGAGCAAGCACGGGCAATCCTGCCGACTGCCAACACTCAGTAAGTCTTCAGGATATTTCAATCTCAGAATGCCGATGTCCGATGTCGATGGGCAAACGTGCCGGGGGTTGGAAAAGCTGGGCGCGCGGATCGAATCGGATTCGTTGGATCGAGTCGGAGTGCGTTGCCCGAATCCGAATCGGAATCGACTGACAACGTTTCGACTGACAAGAGCCATCCCAAAAACGTCTTCATAGTGTCCAAGATGTTTCTAAGTATAATCCCAAGCCAACCCAGGCCTAGGGGCCTAGAAATCCGGACTATCCCCAAGCATTCCAAGCCAAGCACAGCCGGTCCCAAGTGCGACGATCCGACACTCGCTTCGACCACCCGATTCGACGATCCGACCCAGCTGAAGACGTCTCATCGTCCCAGCCCAACAAATTGGGTCAGCTTGCATCCGAGCCAGGTCTGATAAAGCCACAAAGAGGCAGCACCACCCAGTTCGGGTGGTTATTAGATGGAAAATACCTCTTCAAGGGGGGTCTAGAACCCACCCTTTGGGTGGTGCTGATATGTAAACCATTACAAACCCTAATGTACACTGATTCTAGAAGTCAAAGGCTGATGCAGATATCAGGCAGGCTGCGCTGATTCCAGGTGCATTCTGTGCGCCAGAAGTGAGCAGAATCAGATTCAGCCCCCCTGAATGGATTCTTGACGCTGATTCTGGTAGCTCGACGCTGATTCCAAACGCTGATTCACGTAGCACAGCTCCGCAAAAGAAACATCCCGAAGGGCATTGATCCTCAAGACGGTTGCTCGTAGGTACAAGTAGGGCAAGAAACCTCACAAATCCAGGACATACATTGAGTCTAGCTTCTAAACATACCAAAAAAAAACACAAAAGTCCATCAGTCTTCAAACTCTACAAAGACCATGAAATGTTGTCGGGGATAGAGGGATCTCACATGATTTCACAGTGGAAGAATCCTTCTGCCAAGGTTCGCCACGAATCCCTTGCACCCTTCCGGGCCCTTCCAGGCCGTTCCAGGCCCTCCAGGATCCGAGCTATCTTTAGACCTTCTGGTGCTCGAGCACAATTCTACTCGTACCTGCAACGAGCTCAACGAGCCTTGCTTTCGGGTGGGCAAAAGCCCAAAGTGATGTGTCTTCTTGGAGAGAACTTTGGATTTACAGTTAAGGGCGGTCACCGACCTCTGTGCACACTGCCTTGGGGATAGTTTTGGAGCTCAAGGTAGCATGTCAAAGATCCTTGTGGCTCAAATCCAGGGGTGATCATTCCTAACCGCCAAAGAACTACACCGGATGGGGGGTCCCGACGTCTTTCGGGTCCCGTCTTTCAACGAGCCGCGAGACATGCGGCAGCTGGTCGCGTCGATGGCTTTGAGGTCGGGTCAGCTGAACTGGCCCTGCTTGGATAGCTTGGGATATCTACATGGATATCCCCCACTCCAGTAGCAAAGACACCGTCGCCAAACCAAGAATTCTCAGCGGGAAAATGGTCTACTGGATAGTTTGGACCTGTTTGGACTATTCCTGGGTTGCCAACAAATTGTTATTCAAAGTCCATTGGCCTCCACTCGGTGCCACACCCCGCTGAAAACTGGACCCTGAAAACCAACCGAGGACACCAGTCTTTCAGGGTGCCATTCGACCCGGGTCCATGTGAGTAAACTCGGGAGTGTAAAGGACTCGCGAACCCGCGAGTCAGCGCCCGGTGAACCCTGCTGCACCTTCTGTCCGTCGCTGCTTCCAAGTGGAGAGGACTCGGTGGAGGTGGAAGCAAACGTTTAAGAGGTTCAATGGCGGCATATGTGTTTCTCCCAAGTTGGGTGGTTTAGTAGTGGACCCCCTATATAGCGCGACATCATGGGGTGCCGGTTTTCATCTGAAACCATGGTATTTCGACCCAATTCGATGGTTGGGTCGGCAGCTATATTATATATATATATATATGTGTGTGTGTTGGTTCCAGATTCCAGGGATGGTATGTTTTGTATTTTGGTCATGAAGGAGTCTGTGAACCCTCACGGAAGACCCGTAATTTGCATCCATGTGCCATCCACGTCAACCATGGGAGTTCCAGGAAGCGTTTTTCTGCAGGAAATATGTTTTTTTTTCCCATGGTAGTTCTTCCCGCTCATGACATGAGCCAATGAGTCATTCATCAAGTATGAGGCAGTTCCGTTGAACTGCTGATCTTTGGAGATACGGACATTGACAAATCTGCGTGGTACATTGTGCAACCGCGATGACCACCGTGCTCTGAGGACATGACACACTCTGGGCCAGTCTTTGCCTGTGCAACGTCTTAGCAAAGTCATCAGCACTGAAGTACAATATCCCTCAAATCTATTCAAATCTCAAATCTCTAGATGCTCTTGGTGCAATCTTGGTGCAACAAATGGCAACCACACATGTCACAATACCTGTACAAGTGGTTTGGCTCACTTGAATGTTCACTTGCTGTTGATTATTTGAATTTATTTGAATGTTCAAAGGCTTCGGGGCAACTTCACTTTGAGCAAGTGTTCAACAACTTTTGGAGGTCTCTCTCTGCAAGTGGAAGTCTTCTTCTCGTGGGAAGACCTTAGGAAAACCTTGCACGAGATGTCAAAACACCATCTCAGCTTAGCTGAACACAGTAGGTTGGACAACTACACTATACTACACTACATCATCTTCAAAAAGGACCTCTGGGAAAAAAAAAAAAGTATTATCAGAAGAGTTCAGGCTCAACAAAGACCAGGAATAGGACAAGCATTGATGAACACTTAATGGAGAGTACAACAACTAGTAGTTAAATGTTTGCAATTGCTCTGGACTATCCCTCCTGAATACTACCACTACCGCAAAACAACCATTTGGTCCTGACGCGTCTGCACTATAGCAGCTATCGCTCCGCCTCGCGGCCTTTGCAGCGTGGGTGCATACTGGAGCAACGGATTCCCAGTTGTATCTGCGGGGCGGTCGGGCACCGAGGGATGCCCCAGGATGCCCGAGCGGTGGCCGGCGAACGGCGGCGGTCTTATGTAGTATTGATGTGGAATCGATCAGCTAAAGGTAGAAAGGAAGCCGGTCAAGGGAAAGAAGCCTTGTTGTTGCTGACACCAGGTTGTCTATAAAGCTATGGAGAGTGAATCCTTGAAGAACAAATTCAGTGAAAGGTGATACAACATGTCGCTGTATGTCATTTGCTTTCAAGGATATCATGTGTGGCTGAGCACTCTGCAATTTCAAGGACCAATAGCAAAATCAAAAGAATCAAATTGAGCGACTGCAATGGGGTCAATTGTGGTCACAATACTACAAGTCTTTGGATGTACGTAAAACCTCCAGGCTTTCGATGTTCAGCAGATATGTTGCATATCTGTGCTTGTCAGATCTTAACAGTAGAAGCGCGTTATAGTTATTATAGTTATAGATCTTAGCTCTTCGGAAGGAATTGTTGAGGCAGTGTTTGAGGACCCCTACCCTCTAGAACTCTGGCGGCTCGCGTTTTGCACAAGAGCTGTGTGGACATTGTACTTGTAATGCAGCCACACAAAGCAGGTCTTGCTCAAGTTCCTGAATCCCTGCGAGCTCCAAACATTTCCAAACCCTCTTCCTAGAAACGAAGCTAAACGCACAAGCCACAGCTTTGAAGGACTCCCACATCTTAAACAGAGTTGAACAGCGAACCTCCCAGCCATTCGGCAGCCTTGGTTCTTACTCTGCTCATATCCAAGGCAGCTGTCGTGCTGTTGAGGCATGGCCTGAGCCGTCCAGGGAGGCATGGCCACCGCGCAAGTCTATCGCACTCGCGCGTGAATGTTGGAGTACTTGGTGGTCTGGGCAGACTCTTGGCAAACTACTTCTTCATCAAAGATCCAGTGTCAGGCCAGCTGCGGCCAGCTCTTCCCGAGTCGGACGGAAGTACCAGTCTTGAAATGTCTTTAAGGCTCCTCTGCATCCAGCCGTGAAACCACGCGACATACGTCTACCCCAGGCACCCCCGCACGGGAGGAACACTGGAGTGTTCCAAGAGCCGAGCGCCGCAGCGGCGCCGCTGCTGGCGATCCTCGATCGAGCGTTTCGCAGCCCACCGGTCGTGCATTTCGTGGTTCGAGCGCCTGGAGATGGTCCTTTTCTATACGAATAGAAGCGATATGAAGAGCGTTGACTCGAAATCACCCGATCTTCTTCTCAACTCATGGTTTCTTCGTCACCAAATTGGTGCAGCCACACATCGTTCATCAGCATTGCATGTGTCGGCAGCCCGGTTCCAGCCTGTGGTCTCCGCCTGCCGGACCTGGCCACGGATGGGCACAAGGTGTGTTGCCTCGTTTTTTTGGCTTTCAAGTGGATGGTCGTGGGGTCATGGCCACTATCATGAGCCGATGTCTTGACAGGACCAAATGATGGGTAATGAGTATTGCGTCATTTGTATTATATTATATATATATATATATTAAGTAACTCTATATATATAGAGAGAGAGAGCAGGTTTTATTGACCAAACTAGAACTCATAGACTCATAGGCCAAACCACTCAAATCCTTGGATCAAGTTGCCGCTAAAGGCTGTGGACGGGCCACTTCAAGATCCTACAGGCCACAAAACAAAAAGGCGTTTTGCTCGTACTTTGGCGCCGCGCGGTCGCAGACGTTCAAGCAGCCTCGTGTACGCCTGCTCGCTGCTCTGGGCCGACGGGAGGGGTTCACAATCTGCCGGAGCCAGCGTGGTGCCCGGGCTGGCCTCGGCAGCGGCACGGAGACCGAAAAAGATATGTTATACACCAGGATCATCCTGTCTGGCTGTCCTGGCTAGACTACCCTACCCTACGTAAACAGGTCTCCAGACAGGGCACCGGAAGTGCTAGGAATGTTTCTGAGTCAGCCTGGGACAGGCACCAGCGCATCCATGTCATCCAAAGAAATCAGCATTGGCTCCTGTATGGTCGGTCGAGGAGGGTGGTTGATAATGTCGACGTGGGATTGATCAACCCCCCTACAAGGTCAACAAGGTCAACAAGATTTTTGATGGAAGGTTTGGGAGACCACATCCCCGTAATAAAGATGATGACCTGATGATGGATGATGAGATGAGGACCTGGACCATGGATGATGAGATGAGATGATGGATCATGAGAGATTGAACCATGAGAACCAAGAGAGCTCTGAGTGTATTGGCATCACAATAATTAAAATAAACAAAAAGCAATTATATTTTTTGTCTCGGGGAGGTGGGCTTGATTAATAGGGGGGGGTTCTGGAGGGTTTCTGGAAAGGAACCTCCCCCTGATAAGAGATCAAATTAGTTTAATATTGGAGGCTCCAGCTGGGCTTGATTAATATGGGGGGGTTGGTTAATCCTAGGTTGACATTACCCAAGATGGCTTGGGTTGGGGTCATCCACCCACAGTGCCACACATGGGTGGAAGTGTATTTTTCGCCAAAGGTTAAGGTTGGTGTCCCTTGGTCCCCTTCAGGTTTCGCATCAAGAAGTTTTGATGTCTTTTCAGAGCAATCGCCCTTTTAAGGTCTTCCAGCTTTGAGATGGGGTATGTTTTTTGTATTGAACCCCCCTCCTCACTGGAATTAGTTGCTTCCTACTTGCGTAACCACTTCCTAGTGCCATCGATTACTTCACTCCCTCCACCCAGTGAAGGAAAACAGAAACACATCAACTTCACAGCGTTGCCGGCCGAAGTCGCCAGGACTTTCCCACCACATTCCACAACTACAGGCGGGTTCACCACTTCAGACCCGCCCGAAGTCCAACCTCGAACCAGGATGAGCCGGGTCCAACCTCTCGCCGCCCGCGTTTTTCGCGACCCTTCCGGACGCGTGACCCGCCTGTGGCAGGTCTGGAGAGGTCTGCCAGTCCTGGCGAGTGACACCCCCCTGAGCTCAGCAGACTGACACAGCTTGCAAAGCTCGGGAGATCACAAAGTGTTTGGTTTGCTTCGCTGGTGTTTCTTCGGGAAGCAGTGAAGCAAAGGGAACAAATCATTTAGCAGCCAAGTATAGGTGGAAAGCGTGGACGAGTCACATGGACAAGTCACAAGTTTCGATTGCACATGGACGAGTCACGAAACGCGCGGTGTTCAACGGTCACTGGGGTGCAGTGACGGTCGGTGTGCATTGACTAGGAGGAAAACAACCTAAATGCATGGAATATATGCCTACATTAACCTCCCAAACCACCCCAATGTAGGCATACATGGAGCGTCTGGGATAGAACAAAAGGACCAGTCAACCCATACATGTCGCGTTTGGGGTGCCACCTTCAGGTCGTCATCGCGAACCCAACGCATGCGAACGCTTTTCCCGAACCGGCCGGCCCCCCCGAACGCCGCAGAAAAGCCGTGTGGGAGCTGGGCGTCTCAACCAGCAGAAAACTCCCCCGCGTCCGTACGTGTCAGCTGTCCGAACGTCCGAAGCATGGATCTTTGTAGCTCTCTAAACGGCACCCATTGGACTACCCCATTGGGCCAGGGAGGTCATGCTCTTCACCATGTGAGGCCTGGTCCACCCCATGTTTCCCCTGGTTTCTTCCTTTCCGCCTGCACCCCCGCGGCGGCTTGGAGCACGCATCTCGAGCGGGCTTGGCTTCTGCGGGCGCTCGATCCAGCGAGCCTGGCCAAGCTGGGTCGCATGCTTCAGCAAGTACAGATACACGATACATAATTACATTGGGTAATTGGGTCTATCCTAATACCTGCAACCAGTTCAGTTGCAGGCCTTGTTCGAAAATAATAGTTGTTTACTGACTCGTGAAAGGTAATAGAGCAAACCCACACGATCCATACTTGGCCTTATCTGGTTAAAGCTTAAGGTGAAACACCTGGATCCACTGGGCACTGGGCACTGTGTGGCCACTGTCGTGTCGACACATGTCCGTGTGGTGACGACCTCTTGTCGGCACCCCCAAAGGTGTGGTGGTGCTTGATGCAAAAGCAGCCTGCTGGGTGATTGACAAGTGGTTCATATCGTGTTCTGTGTCGCTTCCTGTTATTGTTTCGCTTTCTCATCGCAAAGGAACATGTGTTTTGATCTTAATTGAAAAACTCATTCCGAGCTGCATCTATTTTTTGCCAGGGACTGCAAGACAGTCAAGCGCTCGTTCAACATGGAGTACGTTCAACAAATGCGACCAAACAAACCAGCCGTCGAAAAACGTGTTGCACATGTCTCTCAACGGGGTTCAAATCTGGATCCAAAACAATTGTGGACTGCAAAGGTCCAGTCGGTCCAGTGGTCCTGCAAACGGTCACCACATGTCACCACCTACAGTATTTGTGGCTGTGCCTTCTGCGTGGAGACTTTGCCTTGACACAAAACTCTCCAAGTGGAATGGCAAAGACACTCGTGGTGCAATTGCAGGGAGAATCCTTTCTGTATCAAGTGAAAGGATGGAGACGGTCTCGTTGAGACATAGTGGGCTGGACCCAATCTGTGTAACATGTTGGATTAAAAAACAACTGCTGATGTTGAATACGATCTCACGCTACTCATATACACCTGGCTGGCATTCTGAAAGATTTCTGAGACATGCACGCATAATACTATTGACTCCTTATAAGTTTTAAGAGTTAATTATTGACTACTTATTGAAGCTCCTGAAAAGGATTGAAAAGGCATTGTCATTGACTCTATCAATTCCAGGTGATCCTCTCAGTTCGGAGCCCAAGAAACCACGCGAAAACCGCCGGACTGCCGCGCGTTCCGGATTCTGAGAGACGGGCGACAGAAGGAGCCAGGGCCAGAAGGGTCAAGGCCAAAGTTGGAAGCACCTGGTGCGACTTGCTGGGAAAAGCGCTCCATCAATGCGATGGAGCGCAAGATCTGCGCTCCCCCAATTTCTCATCATGTGTGAAACCAGCCTGAAGAGCAAACATTTAATAGCTATTAAATTAATTAGCCAGTTCACCAGTTCGTTGAACTCGGGTTGAGAAGCTTTCCGATCTTCATCTTCTGCAACTTCACTTCGATGCCTTTCGCATGGCTCAGCAACACATCCGTCTCCCGTGATTTCGACGACGTCTTCAGCACCTGACTCGGTCCGACCGGCTCGGTTCCCACGTGACTCGGTTCCCACGCCGTGGCACGTGAGCGCTCTGGCACCTCAGTTCCACCGAACGTCGAACCGGGCGGCCGAACGCGGGGTCGAACGCGGGGTCGAACGCTGCTCCGGACTGATCCACTGATCGGAAGGATGTTCGGTGAGCGACGAACCAAACGAACGTCCAAACACGAGCGACGAACCTCCCCAACCACAAGCATGACACGGGTTCTCCTCCCTCCAATCGGAGCTTCTGAACCCGAGTCTCTGAGGAATGACGACGTGGCTTTCCGCAGGACTCCCATGGCCTTCCCGTGCCTTCCTGGGCTTTCCGGACACATGGCCTCGCAGGACTCGCGGGACTCGTGAGCTGTCGACTCGCCTTGGTTTTCGACGTCAAAGGCCGGACGTCGAGGACCCGAAGCGCGGAGACGTTGCGCCAAGGCGTTTCCTGGGGGAAGGACCATGGTCATGTAGCCCAGGCAACAAAAACTTTGAGCGGGCTAGCAGCTGAGGATCTTGTTGGCTTGATATGGAATATAGTGAAGGATAGTAAAGGCAAAGATCTGCACATACAACAAAGTTCCCCAACCAACTACAGTAGTACTTCTGGTCTTGTTCAGGAGCGAATGTGTCACCTTCATCTGCCTGGAAGCCTCATGACATTCATGGCTTCCCTGCTTGTGACCTGTGTTGCCAAACAAAAACGGCAACAAAGTGAAACACTCTGCCGTCCGGGCTCTCGAACGGGTCCCGCGGGTTGGAACCGGGGAGAGATGAAGGTCGTGTGGCAGAACTGGAAGACCTGGGAGCCGCGGCGAACTGGGAAGTAACAAGCATCGTTTTGGGGCGTTTCTGGCCAAAATGCATACACATCATACAACAAATGCACCCCTTGGGATTTTTTGGGGGGGGTATGATGTTGTGATGAGATGTGGACATGACAAAAGAGAAAACATGAGACAACAAGATAAAACAAGCATATAATCAAAGACAATATAAACTTGAACTTTGAACCAGTGTCATCCCCTTTCCCAGAACTCCACCCACCTCCGGTTCACCACGAGTTTACCAACACAAGACTTCCACAGGGTCTGGCGGATGAAAATATGCTTCACCTGCCACTGCTTCGTCCCACCCGCTGCCCCCCGACTGCTTCAAGAGATGGGGCAGGAATCACCAGCGGCGAAACAGACATGAGCATGGGGCTTCCCAGCAGTGGCCTCTGAAAAACTCATCCCAAGCCACAGGATGGTTTGGGAAATGAGAACTTGTCTTCCATCACGCCAAAATGTGGCTATAGTATGCTAGTATGCTTGTGTTTCATGGGTGACCTATGCTGAAACATCGGTCGGTCATTGCTTCTGGGTCTTGTGTTGGCGCTGTTGGAGGTCTTCCCAAACCTATCATTTCGATTCGCTTGGGTGCATGATTCGATGGGTTTCACGCGCGGCATCTCTGGTTCTTTGAGTCTTATTGATTGACCCGACCCCACATCGAAACAAACCCGAACGAACTTTGGATCATCCCAAAGTGATCCGAAACAACTCGTCCCAACTTCCAATGCTGAGGGCATCTGAGGGCAGCACCAAAATGCCTAACAGGACACCAACCTCAGCATGATGGACCATCTGATTTCTACGTGGCATTCCAAGTCGCTCTTCCACCACAGGTCCAGACCTGTTCTGGCTGCCAGGGCTCCCCCCAATGCTGCCCTTCCAGGAGAACCATACAGCACAGCACAGCTGCTCCAGTCGTCATTTGTTTGCTCCAGTTGTGCCTTCTCTCGCCCTTCGGCTTCTCCGTACATGGATGGAACACTTATTGCGCAGCATTCCACTGTCACTGTGGATCCACATACCTTCTCAGAAGGTACTTGGACCCTCCAAGCCTACATAAATAGTCTCCAAATACCTTCAACTGAGGAGGTACTTGGATCCATAGGGTGTATCAATATCAAATTGTGAACAGTCACTGTGCTGTTGGCACTTGGCAAGTGTTCTGTTCGCATGAGTGGCGGACAAACTTCTTCGTGTCTCCAATGCCAAAAGTCTTTTTGGATTGCCCCGGCTGGCCCCTATCGGTTTCCAGTATTTTGGATTGCAAGCAAGGACGGGTATCGGTATAGGGTTGGCCCCTATCAGTTCCGCAAGGTGTTCATCAATTCAGAACACATCATTGCCCATACTTCAAGGCGGCTCACTACTAAAGTACAAGTACGGAAGTGTTGTCGAATGCTCCCATGGCTCACGCTCACGAGCAGCCGATGGCCCCCCAGGGCTCCACCAGAGGCATGTGTATCAAAAAGAAATTAATTACTGAATCAAAAAATATTATTTACGTAATCAACAACAAGTTAATTAACTAATCAAAAAATACTTATTTTCCTTTCCCGTCTCTTGTATGCTTGCTCCTGGTCCACATGGTCGTCCTGGTCCCCTTGGTCCCCTGGTCCCCTTGGTCCCCTGGTCCCCTTG
>CAXAMN010024295.1:128318-242337 GCA_963970005.1 Durusdinium trenchii | reverse complement strand
TTTTTTGATTAAGTAATTAGTTTTTTATTGATCCCCTTGAATAATTTTTTATTGATGCGATAAATAGTTTTTTTTTGATACTTCACCCTCCACCAGACCTCCACCCAGGGCTCCGCACTGCGATCTCCGGTGGTCTCCGGCTCCGCGCCATCGCCCCCCTCAGTACTCGGCCCGGAGCTTCACAACTCACAGATTCGTCTGATCCATTTCATCTTGCACTTGGTGTCGAACGCCCAAGGCGGAAGGGAATCGCCCAAAGTCCAAAAAGGTACTCACCCAGATTCAAGGTGGAGGAATACTTTGGCTTCGAGCCAAAAGGTCTGGATGACGGGACACATCTGGATGAAGCTCAGGACACGGCACAAGCACAAAGAGGTGCTAAGTTTGAACCGAATTTCAGATCAGAATTCCGCCCAAAGACCCACTGAGCCCCTGAATCAACGAAGCCAAAGCAGGCAGCCACTAACCTATTGCTTCAACTTCAACATGCTTCAACCAATGGACCTGCTTCGCATTTGGAGGCTGGAGAAGCCCAAGTCTCGCTCCTCTGCAGTTTCCGACCGCTCTACTCAGCCTCTGCTGGAGGAAGTCTCTTGGCTCATGAAACATGACATGGAACTGGCTTCTCGAGGACATGGGGTGCATTCTTGCCCCCCGATCCCTCGCTTTCAGAGGCCCACCTCGCCTGGGAAATCTGCTAAATCCTCAGATGGGACCAGCAACGGCGGCCAAACCCAAAGCAAGGTACAGTAGATCAATATCTGCCTACAAGGCTCTTGGTGTCTTTATCAGGTGAACATATGTTCACGTACTTTGACATCTGTTCCTTTCTTGCATGGGGTATGTCGCAATGTGCGCGCTAGCGTGCCACATGCAAAACAACAACCAATTAAAAGTTCACAAAATATGTCTCACGTCTGGACTTCTGCATGGAACATTGTCACTCAAAACGAACCATAGAACATACTAGATATATATACTGACTATTGTGATTCATTGTGCATGAAAGAATGATTTAGGCACACGGCACACGTATATAACGTCACAAACTCATGTTTGGTGTCTCCATCGGCACTGACAAAGACTTTCCAAACGCGTCCGTTGCCCATCTGAAAAAAGACCACACACAAACTGCACCTTACCTGCTTTTAGATGCCTGTAGCGCGTAGTACAAAACTTCTCAAAGTTATCAAGCATCTTTGCTCAACATTGTTCTTGAATTGTCAGCATGGCTGCAAGAACTGAATGAGTCAACTTGCCATGTGAGTACAGAGATCCCCTTGGTGTCCAGAAGGCCAAAAGTACTCTTTCCTTGGCCCTGCCGGCCCCTATCGGTCTCCAGTGTTTTGGAATGCAGGTGTCCTTTCAATCAAGGAAGGGTATCGGTATGGGGTTGGCCCCCTATCGCTTATGCAAGGTGTTGATCAATTCTACTTTCGAGGCACTTCCAAGGACCAAACATGCCAGCGGCAAACAGTTCCGAGGACATTGGTGACGCCATCTTGACGATCTTGGGCCTCAGGATGCCTAAAGCTCAATGAGCACATGACTATAACATAGGCCTTTAGATCGACCTGAACCCTCGTGGAGCTCCGCTGTTCAGAGGCAACACATCCCCCGACCTTTCCAGAGGCCACTCGTCTCGTCTGCCTTTCCGTCGGCCGGGAACGTCCTCTCGGCCACCCAACGCGATGCACGTGAAATAGGTACTGGAGCTTAATTCGACTCGCGCCTGTGGAAAAAAGAGGCGGACGTGTAGAGATGTAGAGAGAAAAGGCGGCCAACATGGCGATGGGTCTCAGGATCATGGTACCATATTATATTGTATGATAAAATTGAATCCTTTCAACATAAAGCAATATATTGTATACAAGGGGAAAATTAGTATTAAAATCATGACTGTTGCATACTGTTGCTGTAGATTGGGAACTTCTTGCCATTGAACAAAAAGGCCCTTGAAGACTCAGGCCTCTTGAACAAATGAAAGATTCTTGAACAACTCCTGCAGGTCAGATTAATGACTTGACGGCTGCCCCATGAATACCTCACGCGAGGAGCATCTTCCATATGTGTCGTATCCTCTACCCTTAAAGGATACGCACCACATAGCGCCATGGATTCTGAGTGGTTCGGGCTTGGGATATCAACTGACTCGTAGCTCGAGTAAAGCGACAGGTACATGACCGAAGTACCCAACCAATCGCAGTCAGAAACCACCGGCTGCCCGGCTGCCCATCCCATCGCAGTCATTCCCCGCCTTATGGGCGACGCAGCTTCCAACTGAAGAGGACTCAGCGGGAAGGCGGCTCAGTTTTCAATTGGCTGATTGTCGAATCGGTATGAATCGGATCAGCTCCTATGTGAAACCCGGCCTAACCATCACATGGGTTCATCAATCACGAGACTCTCGCTATTGCTGGAGTGTGCCGTCTCCCCATTGCATCAGTGCTGCACTTGATGCGGAGCATGAGCGTGGTCGTCCATCGTGAGGTTTCACTATGATCGCTCTGAGGACATGACACATTCCGGGCTGGTCTTCGTCTGCACAGAAGCTTTTGCACACAGGAGTCACAGGAACAAACACCTGTCACCTAGTTGTTTGGTTTATATGGTATTCAAAGGTACACATGTGAATTGGAAAATCACCCTCAGCTAAGAAGCGTTGATTGGGGGTTGTACAGAGGGGTAAGAAGATGTAAGAAGCAAACACCATCTCTTGAGCAGAGAGCACGACAGTAGGTTACACGACAAGAGCGGGAGCCCAAACAAAACAACAAAGGAAGCAAAGCAAATGAACGCCGGTTTGTTCGCCTCCTTCGAGACAGACCGGCATGACTTGGAAAGTAGCACACCGTTGCACATGTACGTCAGTCTGGGATGATTTATGATGATTTCACGTCCAAGGAATACCTTCACAGCCAATGAAGTACTGATTACTGCATGAGCTCGAGATGATTGTCACCTGGCTTCTACTCTACTGCCGATTCATAGATAAGCAATTGCTACCCCAATGGAAATGCAAGGTTACAGTGCAAAGGGAATTGTGTCTGAATTTGATCTGCACAGTTTTGCGCGGATTAAACTATTTGTCTGAGTCTGGTCCAACTCTTCTCTGCACAGCTATAATACTAAATATACTGTATATGTGTATCTGTATACAACTGCTTTGGAAACAAGGCAAACCTTCTGGGCCATTCCAGATTCTAAATGTCTCGAACGCAAAAAAAAAAAAACAGTATTGGTTCGGTCCAGCTGCCTCCGATTTGTTACGTCCCCAAGCCGATTTCTTCAGGGGAAGCAACTTCCAACTGCACAAGATTGACCTTCTATTCCTTTAAATCCGGCTTCTGGAGATTCCATTAAACCCATTGTTCCGCCAAACCCTTTCAAACATCTGGGCAGTTGATCAATCAATGTACATAATGTACGTTATAGAATAATTAGATCCTGCACCGTGCTTTGATTCCCTTGCTCCTCTCCCAGCTGCGCCTCGCGACCCTTGCACCGTGGGCGCATGCTGGAGCAGCGGATTCCCAGCTGAATCTGCGGGGCCCCGCAACGAAACATGTGGTCACCCCTCGCCGCCCTCGCCCCTTTTGGTTGAATTTGGAAGTTATTCTGGCAATGGGTGACACCCGCCATCACTGATTGTCCTGATGTTGATTGGCCCAAAATGCTTTGGCTTTGGCTGTTCGGACAGTTCGGACCGAATCTCAAGAACTAAGCTTGGGCCCCTAAGAAGCATCTTTTCAAGCTGCTTCCCATAGAAACCCTGTTGGATTTTTGCACTCCCCAGGTCATCGAGCGATTCCGGGAAAAAGCTGCCAAAGACAATGCAATATTCTAGTGTGTTGCTCATATCATGACTGCCTCAGCACTGTGAGATTACAAGGAAATACCTACGGCAACATAATGAAGCAACTGGTCAACTGCTCTCCGATGCAATAAGTCTCAAATTTTGTACAACCCACACTCCGCAGCAGGACCAAATCTGACACTGGCCTTCAATGTGTGATTTTCCAGATACAAAATGACTCTGTGCTTGTCAACATATATAGAAATCATGGAAAGGGATTTACGAGAATCTAGCTGAGGAATTCGTAGAATCTGGTGGTGGCCGTTGAGTAGTGTTTCTGAAGCACACAGCTTCCCGCCGCCAAAGGATGGAATCCCTTCAATTCCCTCCTTCTGAAGGGCTAGTGGCTAGTGACTGGCAACATGTTTGGAGACAGCATAGATGGTCATCATCTCCCAGCGGCCACGTGGCCGGCGGCCTTGGTTCTTACTCTGCTCATATCCAAAGCAGCTGTTGTGCTGTCGGGCCTGAGCCGGTACGATAGGGACCACCTGTCACTCTGCATCGGCATCAGGAGTGGTTGGTCTGTCTATCTTACATTATGTAAAGACCATGCAGTCTTGGCCTACTTCATCCAACAATCCATCCCATGTATATTTGAAGTCTTGGAGTACATCTTGACACCCCAAGCACCGACTCCCGAGCCCCCGCGCACTTGGGGTGTCACACTCCGGGCATGTTCCAAGAGGCGGGCGCCGCAGCGGCGCCGCTGCTGGCGACCCTCAGAAGGTGTTCAGGGAACGTTTCAGGGAACGTTTCTATGTCAAGCCATCAAATCCAGTCGCTTCTTGGTGTCAACCTCCCGGTTTTTTGGGTGGCTCTACTACGGACTAGGGTGACATAGGGTGACTAGGGACTGATCATTGGCCTGTATGTCTTTTTTCTTTGTGTACGTTTGCAGTTGTGGAGCTGGTTGGTCTACCTACCGCACAATATATATCCGTTTGTCAACGAAGCCAGCCATAGAAGTGGGCGTACGGCGTGCGGAGACTTTCCAGGTATGCGTTGAGCTCATGTGTAGCTGATTCTGAGCTTTGGATCAATCACACCTGACGCAAAGACACACACACACACACACATAGTTTTAAACTATATAGTGTGCATGCAATTTAACACTTTATACGTTACACATGTTTTTGCTTATTTATACTTATATATACACTGTATATATATATATGTGTGTTCCAGACTTATATGAGCGTCTGCTAAAACGTACTGTCAAGCAAAGGGCAAAGGAGGTTATCGCTTTTGAGTGGGTCTATCGCTTTTGCAGGTCTTAGCCAAAATTCCTGAGATTCACGACGGCTCTTTACTAAATGAGTCATTGCACGTTTTGGCGGTTGCTCACATATTGGGCCATTGGATTCTATTGTTTTTGACCCAGCACCCCACGGTTCCGAGGCCATCCCCCCGGTTCGCCGGCCTGTGGTCTCCGCCCGCCGGACCTGGACGCATGGACGCATGGACAAAGGCTTTGAGCCGCTGATGGCTGGGGGCTTGTGGGGTGATTGAGTCATGTCCAATGTATCAACGAGTCGTATATGTTTTGCATGGGTTTTTAGCTTTGCATCACATACAGGGAACCTGCACATGGGTTGCAACCAAACCTCAGATACCAAACCACTAAAATCCTCTAAACTGCCTGGGCTGACGAAAGGTAACTGCCTGGCCTGAAAGATGCTGAAAGATCCTTTGAGCTCAGCAACCCAACTTTGGGGTGGTCGAACCTCCCTACCCACCACTCTGCAGAGGTGCCTGGGCCTCGTGTACGGCTGCTCGCTGCCTCTGGCCGGCTGGAGCGGCTCGGGATCCGTCGGACTTCGCGTGGTGCCCGGGCTGGCCTTAGCAGATCCCAAGCCCAGCTGCTTGGGGATCTGAGTTCCTCTTCTGAGTGAGAGCAGTGCGGGTCAAGAAGACCAGGCCCTTATTTGAGGTTATGTTTTGATAATTGTTTCGATTGTTTTGCTTCTCAGTGTTTGAGACGGCTTCAGGTCGGTGCAAGTTGTTGTTTTGCCACTTCAGACTGCGTGCCTTTCCTCATGAGTAAGCATCAGGTAAGCCTGGCACCAACTCATCCACATCCAAGGAAATGAGCATCGGCTCCTGTCAGGTCTCTCGGGCAGTGGATATCTTACCGCTGGTTCTCTCGACCAGTCGTAGGAATATGGGTGACAGGCACCGGCGGCCAGCGGGCCAACGTGGATGGCCACCGGGCCCGAGTTCGCATGACCATGTCAATGCAAAGACCAAACAGGTGGTGAACTCACGAAACGCTCCACTGAACTCATGGTTCGCTTGTCAGACCTGGTCACCCACAGGGCTTGATTTCTTTCGCCGTGGAGGCTTTTGAAACCGATGTTTTGTTCCATGCGGAGCCATGTTGCCGACGTCCGAAGGAAACGGTCCACTGACCCTGTGGTTGGTTGGGGAGCATCGTCTTCCGCGCTTTTGACCTGTGTTGCTGTTTGTTCGAAAAGACCAGTCAATACCCCTTTGCCCCTGGCGAACATTCCGCGCACCCTGGCGCGGATTCCGCGCATCCTGTGGAGGCAGGAGTTCTGGAGACCTTTGCCAGTCCTGCAAGGAGTTCGAGTGTTTCTTCTCTCACCTCCCAATAGTCAATAGTCCATGGGATGCTTAGTGGATCTTCCATGAGATGTTCCTGGAGGGGTCAGGTGTTGGTATTCAAGTGAATTGGGGAATGATGAATGACGATGAAGGCATTTCCTATAAAATTAGAAAATGAGTCGCCCAGCATCATGGATCAGCTTTGCATTCTCTAGTGAGGAAGAGCTTCAGCAGTAGAAAATGCCGCACTTGTGTCTTTTGACCCATGTTTTGCCATTCCCAGTTTTGATGTTGTATTTGTCAGTTTCATTGGTTTCTCATTCCTTAAGTAAACAACTATTCTTAGAAAATGCATATGCCTGACCCCTTAGGGTTAGTCCTCCCAGCCACGATTTTAAAGAATGGACCGTATTCGACAGACGTGGACCCCGCCCATTTTCGTTGTGGCCTGTCCGCCTACAGAGCTCAGCATATCCAAAGCATTTCTTTTTTGAGCTGTCATTATAAGGTACAAAAACACAGCCACAAACATAGTAAGGTTTAAAGAAAAGCAACGAAATGAATCGAAATGATACTTGTTTTTCTGAGCTCAGATCAAGCACATTCAAATTTCATTGATCATATAATAATATACGGTACTTGATCTGAGATGCCCAAGTGCTGGAGATTCTCGTGGACCAGCTGGGTGGCAACATCAGTTTACGCACGAAGGGACCTGGTCTGAAGGGGCCTTTGAAAACCACACAAAGGAAATGAATACCATTAGTCTTGGGGTGCTGCAAGGCATTTGCCCTGAGATACCAGAGCTTCAACCCTTCATGTCATTTCCTTCATGTTCACCGTCAAAGCACCATGCCCCAAACCGCGAAGCAGGGGAAGTGCAAGAGCTCCACCGCGCACCGCCAGGTACGTAGGTGGAAGGGCAAGTCTCTCTCAAGCTTGGATGGAAGAGGGAAAACTAGACTACTAGACACTCTGACTCACTCCACATGGAAGTGGATGGCATGGCGACTGGCAAGACTATTGTCCTACTTATTGTCCTACTTATTAGAGTCACTCTATACAAACACAAATAGGGATTAGTTCCGCTTCCATCGACGATCGTCAACGTCGATCCTCGAAGCCTTCGAAGACAGTCCTGTCGATCAACGGCGGCAGCGGTGGCAGCTTGAAGCACACATCTGGAGCGGCTTTGTCCGGTGAGCCTGGCCAGTGAGTGGTTTTTAGAGCTGGAGCCTGATGGGGCATGATGGGGCATAGAAAAGAATCAACAAAAACAGCAAGTAGGGAGATTCATTCCCGAAAAGCAATTAATGCATTTAACAATATTTAATGTATTGTAATATCATTTAATAACTGATGTGGTGCAAGACTCACATTCTTCAGCTACTGGGGCCAACTTGTTCCAAACAAGGATATCCCGTATCCCCAAAAGCGCTGGAAAGATCTGGAAAGTACAACCACCTACAAATTCCAGACAGGGCACCCCGCGGTGTCGGGTCCTGGTATTGATTCTTGATTCTATTCCTAAGCCTTAGGCCAGTAGGCCAGACTCGGCTATCCTCCATGGAAGTAGATATCAACCTAGCTGCTAGTCCCATGGCTGTGGGCCTGTGGGTGTGTGGGTCCATGGTGCTTCAAATAGGGTTGTGTCATGTTGTGTCTATATTCTTGTCAAACTCCCACAACAAAGTGCCAACCTGCAAAGAATCTAGGGTGGTCGACCCCAATGGTCACTCTTCTAGAAATCATGCAAATGTGTTTCTTTGGTGGCTGTGGTGGCTCCCTCATGTCAAAAAGGAACATGTGTTTTGATCTTGGACTGCTGTGTGTAAGAAATTTCATGTAAACGATTCCTCAAACATACTCCTTCAAGGTCTTCAAGTGGAGGACAAACAACTGCGACCAGCCCAACCAGCTTGCACCCAGGCTTCAACTCTGCTTATGCCTTCCCAAGGAGCCCAAACTGCTAAGGTCCAAGTGCATTGCTACTAGTAGCTTCTTGTTACTAGTAGTAATGCCCTTCTTACTAGTAAGTAGCAATGCCCTTGCTACTAGTAGCTTCTTGCTACCAGTAGCGATGCACTTATTACAATGCTGGTGACATAGTGTCAGCTTGCGGTCCCACCACACCGCTGTTCGGTGACACGCTCGCCTCGCCTGCGTGGAGGCCTTGCCTCGGTACGCACCGTCTCTATTTTGGTCAATGCCTGTTCCATTGGTACGCACGTCTCCATCGGGTCGAATGCAACGATCTTGTTGTTGTGGGAATGGTTCCATCAAGTGAAAGGATGGAGATGGTCTCTTTGACCATGGCTTGGACCTTGCCAGTCAAGAATCAGTAGCCTGTTGAAAGAACAGCTGCGGACGCTAGATATGCATGCTGCATGCATGATTCAGTCAACCCTCCAGCATCATATAACATCATGATACATCATGTAACTCCTCCTTGGATCGGGTGCCCTACGTATCCTACATGGGTCAGGAGGTCCGCAAGACTCCAGGTGGTTCCCCTGAGAGGCTGACCGAAGGAGCCAAGGCCAGGGTCAAAGCCAAGATGGGAATCACCTGGGAACAGATCGTCGGAATGCCCCCGGCCGCGTGTCCGGTTTGCCGTGTGTCCAGTCCGCCGTGTGTGAAGACGCCGCACCCAACGTTTGTGGCAATGCTTCCTCTTCAAGGGTATAATTAGGCAAGCAAGCAATCTTTAACGCATCATATGATCTAAAGTGGGTCGCGAGATTCAAAACCAACCATAACTACCTTTAAATATGACTGCTGGCATACGGGCGCTGGCCACTCGGCCCCCACGCCGCCACAGATGCAGATCGCTCTGGCACCTGAGGAGGACTCAAAACATGTTCCAAGTTTGGTGTGAGGGCCCTGTCCAAGCTCATTCCCTAGGGATCCAAGTGCCTTCTCAGAAGGTGCGACTGGACCCTCCAAACCTGCATAACAGTGCCGAACACATCACCGTACCTGAGAAGGTACGACTGGATCCCTATATAAAAACAGGCCACAAAGCTCCCACCTCGCTCCAGGCCCCTTCCGAGCTCCCCGGACCGTCGCGGCGGGTCCCGTCCCGCGGGACCCCCCCCGCGGGACGGAGGAGCGGTCGAGCCTTAAAGCACGTCGGGGATGGGCGAAGGAGGGATTTCGATGGATTTGGCAATGGCAGGTGCCTAAAGATACCTACCTACGTCGATCCCTTGCAGCATATTTGGCATCCCAAAGCCGGTGAGGAGAGTGTCGATCGTACTGTAGCGTCGTCCGAAGCGTCGTACTTGTCGTCGGGTTCTGAGGATCAGACAGTGGCTTGGTGTGCTAAGAGGTTCTTTTGTCAACCGTGTTTCAGACCTACTGTCGCACCAAGATCAACCTTCCAGAAAAGCAAGTGGAGAGGCAGCAGGCCAGGCCAGTGAGTGACTTCTCCACCTGTCTCCTCACCCATTCAGAAACCTTGTGTTGGACGCATGCTCGAGGGTGGCCAATGGTACACGCATTATTGCTTGAGAGAGGGTCGGAGTGCTCCCGGTGGTTGGACCGCCTCGAATCAGGTGGGGGAAGAACAAAGACTCATTAAATCGAATAGATCCTTCCAACATGCTCCAAACGGGCCAGAGCATGGCACGCAAACTGAGTCATAGAGTTCATATAGGTCCTGAGTCTAGGAATCCCACTTTCAGGCTCAGAGATTGGATTGGCGTTTGGACAGATCAAAATGAGCTATGGCCCATGGCCAAGACCTCATAGAAAAATCATGAAAAAAACATTTGTACTGGATGGTGATATTCACCGCACGGTCTTAGCAACACCTCAAATTGAAGTCAGGTGGCTGCCGACGGGTTGGTTGACGTGATGCTCATGATGCGCTACCCTTTCTGCGCTAAACTGGGTGAGACATCTTTGGCGCTTCCTTCCAAAGCGCGGCCTCTTGTAAAGGAGGGGCTTGCGCACCCGCCCCCACCACCCAAGTATTTCCAAAACCTTGCAAACCTTGGTTGATCTCGTATTTCTCGAGCACGACGATGTTGCGATGAATGTTAATGCTGCGAATGGATCCAACCTCTGTAAACTTTGGATCAGAGGATCTCCCGATGTGCATCTCAGAAACCAAATCTTTCAGCTTCTCAATCCATTGGTAGGCATCAGCGTTCTCAAAAGCAAACTGCAGATCCTCAATAATGTAAACACCACCGGGCGCCAAATGAGGCCAAAGTCTTCGGAAGCTTGCAAGCTGCATGCGGCCAACGTGACTCCCATCATCCACAATGATGTCAAAAGGAGGTACCGATGACACCAATTCATCCAAAAAGCTCTGATCTTCTTGGTCGCCGAAAAAAATCGAGGTGATGTTATCCTCAAGCCGACTCTTCATTCCTGGATATGGACAGCACTCGACCCCGGTCACACGTAGGTCCCGACCAAAATAGTCTTTCCACATCTCTAGCGCCCCACCGCTGCCCAAACCGATCTCCAGCAAATGAGGCCTCCGCCTGCGAAAATGCTGCAAGTGCCGGTGGTAGACTTCGAAATAGTTCGGGCTCTTCGTAGCAAGCAAACCTGGGCGGGGTGAGCCTGAAAGCTTCATACTGTTCTGACCAGAATAGATCTCCCAAGATCTCCCAACCACCACAACCACTAAAATATGATTCAAGCATGACAACAAACCCTTGGCCCATAACCACATCGTCTTTTTTTAAGAAACAGCTTGAACCGTGATTCGAACCGAACATGAACCGGTGAACATACGCTTGAACTGCATGTGATCGTCCCGGAAAAACAGAAACGATCCAAAATCCGTTGAACAACGACTCTCCCCCTCAGCCTGCGCGATGCGAATCCCACCAGTCCACTAAGGGATTCTGGCTGGGTGCCCAGGAAGGGATCTCTCGCGCCAGGCTGAGCCACTTCTTCAAGCGAATCTGCGCCGAGTAGGGACCCCAACTCCCAGCTGTGGTCCTACTCCCAGGCGCGAGGAAAAGACGCGGCAGTAGGCTGGCAGAGAGAAGGATGTCGCCATCGAGGACGGACAACGGGAGGACAAAAGAAATGATGCCCGACTTCTGGAAGTCTTCGCAGAAGCTCTTTTGGTATCCCAGACTTTGGATCTGAATGCAGATGGAGGTGTTGAACTGGAAGGATTCATGTACCCAAACCATCACTTCACAACGCAGTCGCTTGCTGGAAGCGACATGAACCTGCGGACCAGGCCCTGGCCAAAGCCACCGTACGTACGCTGGTTCTGCAGGTGTGGAGGCACTAAAGGACACGTGGAAGCACAGCAAGACATGTCGAAAGCTGCCCACCCGCCATAGCATTCTCGGAGCCTGCAGCTCATTGGGACGTTTTGATCATTTATGATCATTTTAGATCCAGTGCGAGCATGTGCAAGCAAAACTTCTTCCAATTAGTTCCTCTAGTAAATTTTGGGATCGTTTGGAAGCACTGTCCTGGTTCAGAACATGTCAGAACAAATGTCCCTTTCTTATCTTTCTTTGCACGAACAGGTGATCGTTGCCTTCCAGTAAAATTCGCATCTCCAGCCCATTGGTGGTTCTTCTCAAGCAGTGTTCCGTTCGTAGCTTCTTGTTACATCTTGTTACTAGTAATGCCAGGAGCTACGTTCGTAGCAATGCCCGTCCTTGCTCCGTTCGAGACGCGTCTTGTTACTGCTTTCATGTCCATCGATCCGTCCCTGTGAGGCCAAAGACGCACGAGCGGCGGAATGGGTGGGTGTTACGTGGCGGACCTTGGCGTCGCGCGCGCTTCACGTTCTGTGGGTCCCGCAGGTTGGAGCCGCGGAGAGATGAAGGTCCGTGCAGAGATGAACTGGAAGACCTTGGCCGCAGAACATCTGGAGGTCTTCCACTAAGCAGAACCGTTGGGTGGTGGTGTGTGTGTTTTGCTTGTGTACCTTCCCAGGTGCTTGGCATGTCTCCTTCATTTTGGTAATTCTATTGCAAAACAGCATGATTGAACTTATATAACTTACTTGCACACGTTACATCCTGTCACCACACTCTACGTTTATAAGAAATCCCCTGTCATTGTTTAGTTAGACAAATACTTTCAGGATGGTCAAACAATCAAATCAGCGTCACCACCCAAGTCAACTCTTGTCGAAAAGAATCCACAGCAAATCGCGACTGCGACTGGACCTGCTGGTTGAGTACTGTTTTGCCCCCAACTGGTGGGGCCGAGCAGCTTGTTGACTTGGTCCACCGAACAAGCGTCTGGAGGATCGACCAGGTGTCTGGAGGATCGACCAGGTGTCTGGAGGATCGACCGACCTGCATCCTCACCGGGGCTTTCAGAGTTCGGGCGCCACCGCGAACGGCTTCTTCGGTCTTTGGAGGTCTCCTCTTCTCCGAGGACCGTCGGAGGATGGGCAGGCTGAAGACGCTTCGTTGATCTCAAGCATCTTTAAAACCTATCACCCGTCGACGCTCCGTGAGTTCACAGGCCGGTCCCTCCTCTGGTCCCTCCAAACCAGAGGGGATTGGTGCTGAAGGTCCGGACGAGAATACCACCAGAGGACTCCGGAGGCTTCCCCGGCCCCGTTCCACGGAGGCCTCCGGCCAGATCGTCCTCGCTCGCTTCGGTCCGTTACACCCGAGGGCAGCACCCAAAGGCCAAACAGGACACCGACCTCAGCGATGCGGCAAGCGGTCCGGACGACTGAAACCTCTTAGCAGGTTCACTCTTCCCACCCCCGGGCCCCCGGGGCGGGTGTCGAGAATTAGATGTTTCCAGCCCAAAACACAAGAGGGAAGGCAAAAAAACTCAGAACACACGGGACTGGGTTGCTGCAACTCCTGCGACTGGGTTGCTGTTTGTCTTAAGACTTCTCCCTGTGCCTTCCCGGTGCCAAATCATGGAACACTTGGGCGCACGGTGAGGCCAATGTGAGCAGCCGCTAGTTGCTCTTCATGGTCCCAAAACGCCTCCAGCCCCCAGGGCTCCACCAGACCTCCACCCAGGGCTCCGCACGATCTCCGGTGGTCTCCGGCTCCGCGCCATCGGCCCCTTAGCTCGGCCCGGAGCTTCACAACTCACAGATTCGTCTGATCCATTTCATCTTGCACTCGGTGTCGAACGCCCAAGGCGGAAGGGAATCGCCCAAAGTCGAAAAAAGGCACTCACCCAGATGTCAAGGTGGAGGAATACTTTGGCTTCGAGCCAAAAGGTCTGGATGCGCAAGGTCTGGCCAGTTGTTGCATCTGCCCGTTTTTCGACCCTCAGAATCCCTGAAACCTCCTGAAACCCATTGAAGCATCGCTTGGGATCCGTCCGTTCGGTCCCTTCAATCGCCTGCTTCTGGCTTTCCCCACCAGCCAACAAACCCACCGCCTGCAAACCTTGATCAAGTGTTGAGGGATACTGAGTGTACGATTGATTAGTGGTGCTGAAGCCTGGTGAATCCTGGTTGCATGTCCATGGCATCCGCGCTTTTAGCTTTTCTTCGCAGCATTGAACTGGAGTCTCTGGCCATTGAGATGGCGCTACCTGCAGCCAGAAAGGCTCTCGGACTCGACTGGTGGTTTTGTGGAGGTGCAGCTGGTTTGTACCAGCATCAACCCGAAAACATCATTGCAGCTCATTGCATCAGGCCCCGTTTCGGCTTGAACTCAGCTAGGCTATCGAGTTCGAACGGCAATGCGGAACGTCTTCCTCGATGCCAAACCGAAACCGTCTTCCGATGGCCACTCCGGCGGAAAGTGCCGTGCCTTTTTCCGATGGCCACCAGCGGAACGCCCGCGTACTCCAATGGCCTCATCCTCAGATGAGCGATGGCTGCTTTGTCTAGAGTCTAGATAATTGTTGCTGAACCTCTGAATTAGTCCGATTACCTATTTCCATGTTTGTCTCGGCTCTTTCTACCTATTATCTATCATGCCGTGCCCCTATCCCACAAGACTTTGGGAGCTGGGCTCCCAAGAGCTTTGACACCACATCCCACAACAAGACATCCCAACAACAAACGTTGATCCAACATGATTCAACATCCACTAATCCAGTGCCCCCTCCCTACCCACCCACCCACAAATCCACAAATCCATACAAATCCACTTAATCCACCTCGATGTTCACTTCGCCCAGCTGCTCGCCGTTGGGCCCCAGCTTAGCCTCTCGGAGGTCCAAAAACTCCGCTCCGCTGCCCACCTGCGCGAGCGGAACAGCGGCTGGAAGAGAAAAGGGACGTTCTCGTTGATCCAACCTGTTCTTTTTGTTCGGAGAACGTGAAACCTTTTGAAAAGGGATCATGTCGAATCATGGAATCGATCTGTACAGATCAGAAGGGTTCCAAGAGACTGGAACAAAAGCAGAACGACTTTTACTAGCCAGGAAGGACAGTCTGCAGAATGTTTAATGAATGTGAGCCAGGTACTCCAATCGGGTGATCCAATCTGGAAAGTCTGATCAATCTGGATCATGATCATGACATCAACGAACTCTCCTGAACTCTCCTCGAAGGCTTTAGTGTGGCATCGTTTGATCGGCTTCAACCACACCTTGCAAACGCCACCGCGCAGCTGCAACTGGCCAGATGGTGTCGGCAAAGCTTTCAGCGTGTGGATGTCCTGGGATCATACGATTGCTCTTCGGCTTAAGGGCTCGTCATGCCTTTGGGTTGGAGGCCATTCCTTTTAGGTTGGAGGCCATCGCCATTAGGTTGGAGGAATTTCCATGAATTTCCTAGTAGGTTGGAGGCCATCGCTATCAGGTCGGAGACCATTCCTATTCGGGCTGGCCATTAGGTTGGAGGCGATTCCTATTATTATTAGTTGAAAGGTCATATATACTACCTTGAATTCCATGAAGTGGGATGGCTTTTTGACCAACCCTGGGGCCAACATCATGTGACAGGGGCACCCAACTCCTTCCTCCATGCCGCACCCCGACATGGATCTGCTGGTACTGTCTTTCAGGGCCAGAAAGACTTCCTTCTGCCGTTGAAGGTGTTGCAGTCGAGGGCATGCATGTCATCTGGGATGTATGAGAGTCAATGATTTCTGATATTGTACATGATTGTTGTCTGGTACAAAACCCCTCTGCAGGTTGCTATTGGTTGCTATTGTATTGATTGCATTGAAGGGGACCTCAAAAGGTCTGGGGCCCTTGGGGTTGCTACAGCAGTGCATCCTATAGCAGCTAGCTGGAAAGCTAGCTGAAGAAAAAGGATGTCCCCCATTCCCCAGCGCAGAAGAGGATGTCCCCATTCACGAGGACAGGACGCAACAAGAACATCACTCGGTCACTCGGCTCAGCCCAGCGGCCGCAAACAACAAGCTACATTTGTGCGAGACCATCGCGGCCAAAGTGGCCTGGCGCAGCCAAATGGCATGGTGCTGGTGATGGCTATAGCAATCACCAGTTAGCATTCAGCATGTTCAAGCGCTGACAGAATCACTTGTCATTGTCCGTTCTTTCTTGGATACTATAACAATTAATGAAATGCTAGTACATGGAGGGTTTGTGAGGTCTTGAATCATAGCCACTTGGACGAAATGAACCCAAATGACCTGTGTTGACCCCAAAAAGGACGCCGCACACGGGTCCTCAGCGCCTCTGCTCGCTGGCTGGGGCTGCCACACCCGCGGATGCCACTGGCACCTCTACGAGAATGGCCCACGGACAGGTTCGGTTCGGACCAAAGCCCGTCGTTCGAAAACCAAAGGTCCCCCGGAAGCAAAGGGCGAATCCGCTGGAAACCCATTTGAGCTTTGATGTTGGCAAATGTCTGGCAAACCCACTTGATCCACCCTTCCAGGTCCTGTTTTTTGTGGCCTAAGCCTGCTCACCTCAACTCATTCCCACACCTCGTGGGGAGCCTGGCATATTGGGGCTTATTGTGGTGGTCATTGGCCAAAGAACTCCTCGCCCAGCCAACTCTCTTCGCCTGGCAGCACCAGGCCCGCTCCTCTCATCGTGGACTTTCACGATCTGGGAGTGAGTGCTGTTTCTCCTTTTGAAGGAGAAGTTCGACTGAAGCTCTAGCTGAATGTTTGGCTGAAACTTCTGAATGTGGGGCTGTCATTATTTGCCCATATCATATATCTATATTGTTATGGTTATGATACAAGGTATTTAGTATAATACATAAGTGGAATATGTCGCAAGCTTTCCAAACCCAGGATGTAAAAGGAAACATTGAACAAACTCTGCCTCCCTTACCCTAAAAGTGTCATGGAAACTTGGGCCTCTAGATTATCAAGAGATGATCATAAAATGCTTTGCTAATATAAGCATAGGTATGCGTAGGTGTCCTGTTGGCTTTGAATTTATTCCGTAGTGAAGCCATCTGCTTGGAGGTCTTGGATCAAATCTGGGCACGATGTTCGTGTTGGGGGACAACACATGACTTGGTCTCACATGCCTCACTCACACTATCCCCAAATATCCCCAAGACTCTCGGTCTGGGTGGACTGGACCAGACCACCAGCAATTCCAAGCGCTACTGACCAACCCAGGCGCTACCGTCCTGCCAACCAGGCGCTACTGACCGCAGAGCCAATGCCAAATGCATGGCCTCATCGACGTGGATCGACGCGTCACGTTCTCACGACGTGACCGGCTCACGACGAGAGACGTAGGATGACGTAGGCACGTCTCGCCGGCGAAAACTCAACTTTTTTGCGCTTGGAGAAGATCAAGGCCCCAAGGGTACACGCAAGGCCTCAAGGGTGCATATCAGGACTTAAAACATCTCTTAAAACCACTGCTACATGCGAAACCATGCGAAACCCATTGGTGAGGCTGAAGCCTCATCTGCAAAAAAAAAGCACTGGGCCCTTAGGTTCCAGCAGAGCGTGATGGAGACCAGAACCCGATCAGCTGCTGTGATTGCAAGTCCTTAGTCATGTGAGCCCATCTGACTCCGCAAGAAGAGCCAGTCAGTTGTAAATGGTCTTAGTCTTGGAAGAGGGAGTCCTATATTGGAAGAGGATCATTGGCGGAGCATTTCACACCAGAATGATAGCGCTAGCAAAGCTCCCTGAAACCAAAACGTCCACCAAAACACAAAACTGCGGCAACTGCAACATGTATATATATATATACAGTATTTGTATATGATTATATGTGTTTTACATTAACACAGAAAAAGGGGTCGTCAGTGTGACGAACTTCCTTCGGCTTAAAGCTCTATTGGCAGGTCTTCCATCCTTCCAACTTCCAACCGCTGAGAAGATCGACGCTCTTTGGCAGCTGCACCCATCTCCTGCAGGTGATCTCATGTGAAGCTCAAACATCAAAAGTTGAGTAATGTCGGGACACATTAATTAGTACATTAATCAAATGATGTTTATGTAATATATATATAGTATAATAGCTGTAATGCCCCCCTGGCCAACATCTTTTGCACCATAAAAAGATCCTCAAGTCCTGCCTGTCATTATCTTGTCCCACTGCCGTCCGACCCTCTTGCACCTTTGGACCTGAGCATGGGGCTGGGTACCTGCAGGGCCTGATGCCCACGACTTGGAGAAATTCATCCTGGCCCCGCCTCAATGGCCTCTCTGTTTGTCAAAGCCTTGGTACTTGACCAATAGCCCAGCCTCAGCATCGCGACGAACACCGATCAGGTATCATTGGCCTCTGCTACTATATATAGTGAACAAAAAAACACTCGCGGAACCGCAGCTTTGAGTCATCTCGCCTCTAGTCCCGTACACCTTTGATGAAATCCCCCGCCGCCGTTGAGAATAGTTTGAGAAACAACAAAATCGATTGTTCAATATGCTTTATCAAATAATATTTCTTTGACCCCCCCACACCCAATGGCACCGGCGCCGTTCCATCGCTTCCTGGCTGGAAGCGAACAACCTGTCTCGGCACCCCACGGCGTGTCGTCGCCAGCCACCGAAACCCGCTCAGGCACCTCTGACTGCACCAGGGGGGGCCAGCTCACCGTCTAAGTCCTCAAGATCAGACATGATCGTGTGGAATTGGGTCTTTTGGGCAATAGGACTAGAATGGACTAGATTATGGCAATGGATCTCAATCATTTTCTCATTCAACGAGTGGGACTGCGAGCCATTTAAAGTGACATCCTTAATCCTGACTTAATTAATGACTTCCTGACTTCTATCATGTGATTCATCTGACCTGCTTCTACGCTTCTGAGAGTTTACGACTGTTCTTGTGCCGGCCAAAGTCACTTTTCAACGATGCCAAAAAAAACAAAAAAACACTTGTCGCAGCTGACAAAGAGATGCTCCGATGTGATGGAGCTGAACCTCCACAAAGTCAGGTGACCAGGTTTCGGAATGCCACCCGTCCTCAACCACCACAGGCTTCGCAGGCAATTGGTACTTGGCCTCAAATCACATGGTTCATAGGCGTGAAGACACAGGTGTGTATGGAGTAATAGCACAACCTCCTGCGGCAATGACCCCCAGATTTCGGTTTAGAAAATCGACCATTCTACCCGACCAGGATGAGCTCGACTGATTTCGGGGGTCTCCCTATACACCACCCACACGGTGCATTGCTGGAGTCGCTCCGAGTCAGTCCGCTCTGAGCTCGTCGCCAGCGCAGCGTTCACCGCGTCACCCGACCGGTGGGTCACGGCCTCGGTGCGTGTCGAGCGCGTGGGACCTGAAGGAATGTGAAGGACACACCGGGTGAAGCAAGCCATGCAGCGGCAACAATGGAAAAGCACATGGAAACATCATGGGTGGGTGAAATGGTATTGTGTTTTATGTATTCTATTGTTTTATGATGTTTTATGAACCTCCATGAACCGGCACCCTCACTGGTGAACTGAAAAAGTGGACCATGTGAAAGCAGAAGACAAGGAGGGATTTCTTCGGAAAAGGGCGTGAGACCTCCATCTTCTTTCGATCTTTTGGTTCACGATGTTGGTGTATCAAACCAAAAGCAATCATGTTAAATACACTCCAGCTTCTTCAGTTCGTGACCTTTTGAAGGTTCCTAAGTGACCCTTAGGAGACTTAAGTGACCTCAAACCAGGTTATCAAAAGGTCACTTTGAAGAACCAGGCTGTTAAATACTATATATATATATTATATTGTGTATATATAGACATCCGACCTCAGACCAAGATGGCGCTTCTCACGGGTCCTTAGGTCTGTCTCGGCTAGGCCTCTATACAGGGCACGTTGTGAATATAGGTGAAGCTCCTCGATCAAAGGAGTGCGTTGAAACCACTCACCAATCTACTCACATGTTTTGAATCATTTTGATCACCATAAGTTCACCTTAAATTGTTCTCAACCCTTTAATGTATATACCATGTGGAAGAACAGAAATGCGGTGATGGTCGGACCCAACGTTCCGATTCCGCGTAGACCGCAGGGCTTCTGCAGCCGGGCGGCCAGTTTCAGGTCAGTCACCTTCTGCAGCTCTGCCAGCTGACCCTCATCCTGACCAAGTGAAGGGTGGGCCCCAGAAATCTCTCTCCGTCTCTGTCTGCTCTGTTTGACAAATCGAGTCCGTCTCCCTGCGCTGTGCGGTCGACCGCGCCGCGTTGCCGCGCCGCGTTCCAGCAGTCATCCACAGCCCGACCTGACCGTCCTGCTGAACCAATGTCTGTGTTGTCTCTAAAAAGCCACCAAGCAAGCCCTGACATGGTTGGGTTTGCATGCCATAAAAATTCCATCCTGACAGGGTCAACTGACTTCAGCATACAACGTGCATGCCACAACAAAACTAGGTCAGGTGGTCAACCTACAACTGATCTTGGCAATGACTGCACTGCACCAAGTTGTGCTGTGCCAGTGATGGCAAAAGGGAACACCTCCCCTCCAGTGTTGGGTTCATGTATCCTGTATCCGAACTCAGGTTCCATCCTCACATTTGGCGGAACGGTCTCGCTTCTCACTTCTTTTCTGGCCATAGCAGAACTCTTTTCGATCGACTGGCTAAGTCAGCTTTGGGCTTCACAAAAAACAAAAATCTTGGCTCGAGATGGAAATAAGCGCAGATTCGGACGAAATCAGCGCACCTTCGGGTTTTGAACAAACACGCGCCGGACAAATGACCTTGGACAGCCACGAACATCCCATGCACAGATTGGCGAGCTGTTGCAGAAGCTTCAACACGCTCTGGACATTGCAATGTCCTGGTTGGTGCAACACACTCACTCTGTGTGATGATGGCATGGTGCCTTTCGTCTGTGCAATGATGGCATGGTCTGCGTGCCCGTAGTCTAGTGCACTGGTGGTCTATTCTGTTCCGTGGTCAACCACGGTCTCCGGGCGTTCACCCTCGGTCTCCGTGTGAGCACCAAATCGGTCCAAACACACCGTTCACCCGTCAGCGCAGCGATGGGGAAGGCGCAGGGCTGACGGTGACCGAAGCAATAGCCAAGCCAAGGGACCGGCCAAAGAAGCTTCTTCTTCCTATAGTAGTAAGGCCAGGAGCCGTCGTTCGTAGCCACAAGACCCCAAGCCAAGCGACCGGCCCAAGGAGCTTCCTTCCGATTTGATCCGATTCGGATCGTTCCGATGCTGAGAACACCTGGAGGAAAGGAAGCATGTGGAGATGTGCAGAGGGTGTCGTTTCTTCCAGGATCAGCTAGCCAGCTACCGTATACGTCAGTTTCCAGACTTTTTCCATGAACTTGGCAGCTGTAAACACCTCTGCCAGGCGTCCATCATTCAACATGGGGCATTCATGGGCATTCCAAGGCATTCCAGGGAAATCGCTTCTTTTGAGCTACCCCAAAGCAACAACCTTCAGAACTGTGAGCGACACGAGCTCCACGAACCGAAGCTCTCTCACGAGTTGAACACGCGAGAACACCCCCTCACCAACCCACGGGCCGTGAACGGAAAAACGGGCCGTGGATATGACGCGGAGAAGTGGACGTGCTTTCCAGGGAAGAGAACACATCCTTTGGGGTCGCGTTTTGAGAGAACCTGAGATCCAGTTGCACTGCAACAAAGGCTGGTCTCAACGAAATCTCTTAACAATTTTCTACCCAACCTATCCAAAGCGTCTGCACGTGCTTGCTTGCTCTATAGCAAAAAGCAAGACTTCTGCACATCAATCAAGAAAAAGCGAGGTCAACGAGCTTGCTTTCTTTGCATTTCTTTACTAAGTTCTATAGTTCAAGCAGCGGTTAAATAGGGTGACAGGAAAGGCTACAGTACTTGCTCCCAAAGACATGGCGACCTGCTTGGCCAGCCCCAGCTTGGAAGCTGATGCAAAGCTCAATCATCAGGTGTTGCTCTTTTCATCTCGTTTCCTCGATCACCAGGTTTTGCTCAAACGAATCTACAGAAGGAAGACAGCCCAAACTCACAGACCACCTGGGTGCGAATGATGAAGTCAAAGGGTACCAAAGCTCCTCCATCTTCGGGAGCCCACATCTGCCGAAGCCGCCATGAAGGCACACTGCTCCATGTGCCGATTGCACCGCCTGTCCGACGCAGCTCGAGCGGCTTCACTGAGAGCCGCCCGGGCCAGCTAGCTGTTTCCATCCGTGGAAGCGGTGGAAGAGTGGGTCGCAAGGCTGGAGCGTCCACCTAGGCATCAAAAGCACATCGACGGGCGCTGGAGCGGCCTACCTCTTTTGGTGGAGTCAAATATGCCAGGGCGGTCGATGGTAGAAAGCAGCACAGCTTGCGCATCCCTGACGGCTGGCAACTCGGGACCTGAAGGGCAGCAATTGGATCGATTTCTCTTTCGTCTGAACTTGTGGTTGTCTCATTGAGCCTGTTTCACAGCGGCAAGTCTTCGATGTGGTTTCAGAGCCCAGGCCACGAAGTCGTAGTTGGTTGCAAAAGGAAACGCCCCACACAACGCCTATTGCCTGCTTCCAATAGAGGATGAGCTTCCCCAGGCGAGGGTTCCCCAGTCTCTCTGTCTGCTTTGTGCAAGTTTATCCCCCCATTACAAAGCTCAGCTTTGCGTCTTTAGTTTGAGAATGTTAGAGAGAGAGAGAGAGAGAGATCTAACACCTTGGACAGCACCCCCCGTCCTGTCCAGATTGAAGCGAGAAACAGCTCTCTCTTGGGCTTCTTCCAAAGCTGGACTGCACGACTTACAGGCATGTCACATGTGGAGCTGCTCAGCAGGAGGTTCCACCAGTCCAAGACCGGATCTGGTGGTTTCGTAGGAAGGTCCACGTAGGAAGGGCCATGGCGCTTTCTCGAGTTATGGCGGTTTTCTCTGAGATCTCACATTGATTCACCATGTCACATATACTAGCTATAGTGACTATTAGTGGGTTCATGATACTCTGCAAGGGAAAAAACACCTACACTTGATTGAGTCTAGTCGCAAATTGGAGTGCCACACAATCACCTGGTAAAAAGCAACAATCCTCTGGGTGTTAGTTTTCAAGCCATTCTTAATGAATCTTATGGTTCTTAATGGTAGTGGGAGAAATTGAGACAGGTTGTCTCCTGTTCCAGAGGCACTTTCATGGCCAAGCATCCTCTTTCCTGAGGATTCCACACAGTTTTGAGCGGCGAACATTCAGATCGTGCAATGTCGCCAGATTGGACAGGACCTGCTGATTGTCAAACACTGTGACGAGCCGCAGTGGCAGCCATAATCCTGCCAGTCCTGGCAACTCAAGTTCTGAATCAAGAATCTGCTAAAGGCCCAGAACATGTCCAGTGCGCATCCAACATGGTCCAACAGATGTTCATCTGTTCCTAATCTATTCCTCCCAGACGCTCCTTCCACACATGGGCCAAACTGGGCCGGGGCCGCGGCCCCGAATCCTCTGGTGCGACCCGAATCGAGGTCGGACCTCATGAGTCGGCCTGTGAACTCATCGGGCTGTGAGCTCCTTCTGTGAGCTCGTTCCTGCATGTTCTGCCACCCCACCTGGCTGGCCGTTTTTGCGGCAAAGAGACGGTCACGTATCGCGTCCATTCTTTTCTTCAGGACGGTCGGCAGCTTCTGTGCCGGTCATGGCGGTGAGGGACAGAGTCTGACAGACCCTGCAGGGAGTCACCAAAAGGCTCTGAGCCTGCAGGAGCCTTTGACAATTTGACGCATGGAGGGGATGGGTGATGGGTCATGGCAGGCAACCTTGGTTGACCTGCCGGCGAGACGGTCAAGCTACATGATGGGCATTTTGAAGTCCTGGCAACGAAAAGATCAACCAGAAGTCCACCGGAGAAGACATCCATGATTCCCACTCGGGAAAGAAGACATCCACTGCAGATTGCGCAACAAACATCGAAGATAACAAGCCATCTCCCTGTCTCATCAACGCTAGGGTTTCATCCGGGATGTATCTATGGGGCGCCACTGCCGCACTGCTGCAGTACAAACGGGCTGAGGATGGCACAGTATGCGGCACGACATGGAAGCGCAGACCCTTTGGAGGTGAACCCCGGGCAAATGGCACATGGCTGGGACCCCTTGGCCCTGGCCGGCTTTTCCTTGAATTGGGAAGGTCGGTCCCCCTATGTTGAGCTACGCGCCCAAATGCCGCAGAAGGATCATGGCAACTAGCGTCTCAATGAGGTTCACCATCTACGTCTCACTGGGACGAATCGCTTGGAACTTGGATCTGACGTAACGTCAAGCCGGCTGCTGCACACACCAAACGAGGTCGATTCGAGGGCTGGCGCAAGCACCGCACACATCCAGTGCCAACACCACCTCTTCATGGTGTCTTGGGTACTTTCCAGTGACGGAGCAGCCCCATGTCTTGGAGATGTGCACCGAAGGAAAAAGAATGTCGGATGTGTGTAGGGCTATGCCAAAACATCAATGCTGCCGAAGTAGTGCTGGAATATCTCCACCAATGGGAATGCAAGGTGCAAAGCAGTGTCACTGTCATCTGTACCTACGGTTCTGCCACCGAAGCGGCTTGCATCACAGGAGCTAGGAGGAGGCAGAGTTGCAATCCCGAGCAGGTCTCTGCATGGAAGTGAATCTGGAACGCTTCCGAGCAAGGTGTCGTGACTGAAGAGATTCCCAATCTGCTAACAGAATGGTCAAGCGTTCCCCCTATCGCATGGAGTGAAGCCGCTGAGGGTCCTGCATGTCACAACATGCGGAATCTGAAATCTGGGGCAGGTCACAACTTGGAATTTGGGGGTTTTAGAATGCATATATGTCTTTCCAGCTGGGGGTGTCCCTGGTCTCCTGTTTTCCACACGTATCTGCACAATCCACTGGGCATCACTCGGGGTTAGATCTTATTGTTTTCCATGTGACAACCTGTGACAACTATAACTATAGATTAAGGTCTACTGTCTCGTCTCCAGCTATGAAATACAACTCATCGAACGCATGACAACAAGCAGAATACAATAGTTGTCCACTTTCCCAGACCGTCACAATTTCGGGAGAGAGAACAGAAACTCCGGATACAAGCACTCCCGATGCTGTCAGCCTGTCGGCGCTTTCAACCATGTCTTCCTGGCCTGTCACATGCTCGAAGACTAGGCCTCTCAGCCCTGCTCATCGCCCTGCTCATAGCTCTGCAAGGATCGAAAGAGATCCAGTCTTCATCTGCTAACTTCCGGCCATTTCCGCCCGTGTTTGATGCAGGCACATGTCAGATGACATGTTTGCAAGATCCGAACCGCGGCGACTCAGAAAACCAACACCGACGTCGAGGACTGCCGATCCAGTCTGAGCGTCACCAGCAACTCCGCAAGTCCACGCACCCCCAGGAGTTGCGAGGGATGGTTTCACATCTCCAGGCGATCGATCTGGCGTACTCTTTTGGGGGGAAGGCGAAGACGTGTGGTCACGGTGGTCACGTCAAATGAAACAAAGGGGGCGCATGTGTCCCACTAGTAAACATTTTGTTGGAATGGGCAACTTAGAAATGCTCCATCTCCCATTCCAGAACCAAAGTCATCAGCTGCCGGCAGCGAATGCGGCATGGCACCAGGTCTTGTGTGAAGCGGCGAAGCTGGCATTTCATCTCTCAAAGAGATCTGACCCTGGCACACTTGGCCAATCAAAAAAGAACTCAAGGTATCCATAGGTCCATATTCATGAGTTGAAGCTCAAATTGGTTTGCGGGAAATGGGACCCCTGGTTGTTCAATCACTGATTTACCTTGCTCCACCAAGTAGTTTGTACCCCCCCCATTATTGTTGAGACACTCGCCAATTCCCAAATTCATCACATTCACAAATTGCATTTCACTTGCCTTCCAAACATGACTGCACTGCACAACTAGCCCTCACCGCAATCCTGGAATCAGATGAGACGGTGGTGTCATTTGGGGCGGGCTCGTTCGGGGCCGGTACCACGACCTGGTCTACCAGGTGCAACCAACTCAAATTGCACGCGAGTCAACTACGCCATCTCGCATTGGGCACCCGTGTTGTGAGGCCTTTCGGCAAAAGCCACACGAATGCATAGCTCAAACAGCTCACCGCCGCGCCGCCGAAGGCGCCTGTGGCAGAAAGGCAGGGCGGCGCGGGTCGACGTAAAAAGGTGCGGTTCCAAGGACTTGCGAGTCTCCCAGGGTGAGTAGCCAGGAGCCCCTAGTAGCGAACATTGCTCCTAGTAGTACGGTCAGGAGCCCCGAACGTAGCGTCCGACCGCTCCGTTCGTAGCGAGCTTCTTTGTTCCTAGTAAGGTTCGGTCCACATTGCGCATCTCTCTTCTCAGGCAGACTGCACATGGATCAGGGTTACAGACTTGCTGCTGAAGCAGAACCACCTGGCTATGGACGTGTTGGCATGCCTCACTGGCCTACCCCTCCTATCTGCAGATTCACTCCAATCCCAGCTGCGAATCCTACCGCAACGTGCCCGGCGTCTGCGTGACGACGCGGACCCGCGTCGTCACGCGCTGGGAAGACTCTTCGACTGGGACCCACATCAGTGGTTCCGGCCCAAATGTGGAGACGGAGCGCCGGATGATGCATCACAAACGTAGAGTTTTCGCTACAGCTGACAGGGTTCGGTTGAACGCCCAAAGATGAAGATTCTGCTCCCAAGTGTTCCTCCACATGGTCAGGTGCCTAGCAGGCCCGACTAAACTGTAGCTTAAGATAAGTTGATGGGGGCCCATGGCCTTCTTGAAGTCCAACACTGCTGAGGCACCTGAAGTGCAATTTTCAGGTCTGAAGCCTCAGCAACTGCAGCAGATTTCTCATCTCCTGCACCACCAGAGTCACCTACAAACTGCAATGTGGAGATCAGAAGTGCTTACTCCCGAACCGTTCACGGATTCACACGCCAACACACGTTCTCCGCCTTGAACTCCTGCCTTCTCCTGCCGGCTCCGGTGTAGCTGTCTGCCTTGACCTTAACCGATCTGCCACCGATCCAGGCCGCGCCAAGGTCCACGAGCGTGGCCCGGCGCAAGGACCGCCGCGGCGGCGCATCCGCGCGGCGGGTCCGGCGGGTCGCGGCGTGGATCAAGGACCGGGGGTGATGAAGGAGCCAGGACCGGCTTGGCTTGGAAGGCTTAGCCTTGGAGATTGGGTGAAGACCTATGAATCTGAAGAGTCTGCGAATCCGAATCAACCAGGTGGAATTGGGGCGGAAGAGTGGTGAAAGGTGTAGTCCAAAGCCAACGCTTTAACTTTATCTATTCCTGAACTGTCTCACCAATTTCATAAAGAAGGAAATCAGCTTCGAGGTTGTAGCAACCAAACATTAAAGACACCTTGTCTTTTCTCAACTGCCACCTTTTTTCTCGGGACCCCTGGCTCCGGATTGCACATACTGCGGCATCCTGCTTGCACAAATGACATGTCAAAACGAACTAAAGGAGCCAGACTGAAGACTCAGCAACCCAAAGCTTCTTGAGCTCCTGGTCCTCTGCCAAAACCAATTTGCAATATCAAGCTATATATATATATAAATTACATTAAGACAGTGCAAGAACCGAGCATGAAACACCGGCACTCCTAATCATCGAATCGAATCTATACTTGAAATTACTTGAGGTCCCATTCTGGTGCTTGATGAGGCACGGAATCGCCTCAGCATATCAAATCCAGACTGGTAGTCTAGCCTAGTGCCGTCTTTCAAAGAACATGGCGCCGTGGAATTGAATCAAGATTGTCCAAACCACTGTGGAAAGCCGAGCAAATCAAAGGCGTCGTTCCTCAGAGACTCATGTACTGACTTGGAGTTTCCGGCAGTCGGGAGAAGGGATAGAGTTATAAGCACCCAGGAATGGACGACTGTTGTTTGAAACAAACACGGAACAGCCAGCTGCAGCTTTATTCACCTACATCCTACCCTGCTGATACGCACGCGTGGGGAATTATTCAGGTGCATGGCTTGGTCTCCTCCCAAGCAGATTCCATGGGCAAAGGCCACCGTCTTCAAAAGCGCCACTAAAAGGCACGAAAAGGCGCCAAGCGTGGAAGCCAAGCGAAGCAAAGGAACAAAAGCCGTGGCCGGTGTCGACGTGGTGACTAAAATCTTGCTACCAGGATGATCTACCCGCCCTAACTGCCGGAAACGGTCACACTCAGTCGTTCAGCCTCAGGCTGGCCCGGAGAGCTAAGCAGAGGTTTCTAGCAGGGGAGGAAGGAGCGTTTCAGTGGCCCAAACCAAAAGCTTCCAAAGGTTCAACCAACCGCGGCAGTCAAATGGCAGTCATTTCCTGTTGCCTGGCCTGCCTATCAACAACATGCTATTGAAAGGCCTAAATCTGTCCTTCTGCAGCCAACTGCAGCCGTTCCTCGACAAGTGCCGTTCCGTTGGTCAGTGGGTGGATCTCTCCCCCTTGCTCCGGCCAAGAAGAGCAGCATGTTAGCCGGCGACAAGGTCCAATAAGCGACAAAGTCCAGGAAGAAGAGCAAAGTCACTCCATTCCTTCTGAGTCAGACCCTCTTGTGACCGACGCCTCGGCCTCCGCAAACAGGGCGGGCCGAAGAAAAAACCGAAGGAAGCACCTGAACCACCGGACCTGGACAACCACGTGGCGTGGCACAAGACTCTCGCACTGAGAATGGCTGTGGGTCCTGGTAGCGGGAGACCTTGCTTGACCCCCCAGGTTCTGAACAGACTAGACTTCGTGGGACATTCGCTATACGGTGGACCAGGGCTCCAGGTGGGTCACCAGGGCTCGAGGTGGGTCATGACCCATCCCCAGATTCATGCCTTGGCTTCATGATTCATTCAGTGAGACCGGTCCCCACCGGTACCGGTCCACCATACGCTGTCGAGCTCAACACCTCACAAAGTCATCATCCTTTGATCAAAGGATGGGCAAGTCGCAATCACGACTTCCCCATGATCCGACAGGACATTTACGCACACCGCTTGCAGTAGAAATTCGGTGTCCAAAATGATTTAAGCCCAGGCTTGGGCTGTTGCACAAATCAACGGAAAGTGGTCCAAACCGGCTGGGCTTGGACGTACCTGTCGACCATTGAAGCTACTGAGCAGCTACTGATCCCACGAAGAAGCGTGACATGTATTCACTTTCAAGTTCCAAAAAGCCCAAGCTGGAATTCTGCTGTCTCTACAACACGAAATCATGACCTAACCTGCCCCCCAGTCAGATCCCTAGTCTGGCAGTCAGCCGGAAACGCCAGCGACATCGGCTCTAAAGGAGGCTTCACCCGACCTGTCCACACAGAAGGAAGAAAAAGGCCCATGAAATCCGGCAGAATGGAGTTGCATTGGTGAAAGAGTTGTTTCTCCTCATGGAGATCGTCAATGATCGCTTCATCTGCTATGCTAAGACTGCTTCCGGAAGGACAAATGCTAGAATCTCTGGAAGAAGAGCGCTAGCAAAAACACACTGTGAGAATCTTGGAAATTGGTGCAAGTTCGAACGTTTGTATGCGGGCTGGTAACAGGGCATCAGACACCTTCCTGTGGCATCCATAATCCACTCCTGGCTGCCTTCTGAACAAAAGCAACACCGATTGCTCCAAAGACTATGCTTTGGCTTTGCTCTTGAAATCTGCAGCAAAGAAGCATGGGCAGTACAAATGCTCTGACAATTGCAGCAAATGAAAAGCCGGCTGGCCGCCAACCCTCGGGGTCTTTAAAATCACACAAGCCCAATGAAAAAAGAACAATGAAACAAACATACACCTTTGTAGTGGTCATCTATCTTCAACAGCTTGGAGCAAACCTGTAAAACGACTGTTTCATTGGCAGCACTGGAATGAGAATGCTCTGAAACCCACCCGTCGTGTATGCCAACCGTTTGTTGGATCCCCAGCACAATTCAACTCTTCAGACGCTGACCTTCAGGTTCCACACACACGGCCTGGGAAAGTTGGAAGAACTCAAGCCTGTTCTAGTAAAGCCAATCTAAATGACCCTAGGGCTCCAACCACGTCCTCAGGTGGTTAGAGCCCCTTGAACCCACCCCAACCACCTTCGAAACGGAGGTGGTTGGAGCTAGGGTGAGATGATTTCACACTTGGCTGTGGGTCAAAGCCACTTGACCTTGATTGACCTACCGGCCATAGTCGCTTGACTGTTGCATGTGCAGCAGACGAATGACAAAAGCACATGGATAAGCCAACTCTGTGTGATGGCTGTCTTGTGAGATCATTGTCAGCAAAGTCTGTTATTAAACACATGTTATATAAGATTTATCGAACAATTTACTCGCGTGCTCCAATCATCAATAGCTGTTAGCCTTTGAGAAAAGAGAAAAGTTAAGCCAAAGTTTGTGCGTGGTTGACAAATTCCAGAACAAGTCCATCAATTGAATGATGCAAGTGGAACCGGCTTGTGCAAACTTGCCGCGTGCTCCTCACACAACATTTATGGTCACACAAGTGGCAATGCAAACTGCTTAACTTTGAATGAGCACCTTTGAAGGATAGCTGCTTCAAAACGAGCAAGCAGCTAGATGCTTTTCTATCGTGCCTTTCTTGCCTGTATGCACGAGAAGACCCTAGCACTGTGACGTTTTAGCTTCCAGAGTTTGAAGTCAAAACAGTTTGAAGGCTTGCAGTGACACAAAGCCACTCCCGTTTCTGTTTCAGAGGCTCGGTAGACCGGCTTTGAGCCGGCAACGAGCCACATGGAAGCACCAGGAAGTCGTTCTGCTCTCACATGAAAGCACCAGGGGTTCTGCTGCCAGCATGAAGGCTTTCTTTCCGGTCAGGAGTCAAATCTGCTTTCGACATATTTTGGGGCTTACAACTAAGGCCTGGAGTCAAGTTACTACAAATAGTTTCTTTTGACTTAATAAGCTAAGCTGAGGCTTGCGTAGTGTGGCCTAGCGTTAACAGTGGTGCCATAATGGTAGCAGTACTAAGCTAGTAGACAGCAAATATACACTAAACTGGGGAGGACTAAGGGTTGCATTGGTGTTGAGGGGTGGTACAAAGCGCTTGAGCAACCATTAGAATGATTGTGTTATATTGTTTTATCATGTTTTATCTATTTAGGCTTCATTTGTTCATTTCCAGCTGTTTCCAAGGAATGGAAATCAGGATAAGTCAGGGTACTACGTCCTCTGACAAGCTGAGTTAGCCTATTGGCTTATCATTTTAATTAACGTTCAATGTTAAGAATAGCGCCCCATCATCATTCAAGAGGGCCTGGCACCATCGAGTCCAATCATTTGGGCCAGTGTCTACCGTGGCACCTTTTTGATGCGTTTTGGTTTTGTTTGGGCTTTCGTTGAGGCTTCGTTCCATGTCACTCCATTCTAGGTTCTCAAAATTCTGAAGACAAGATCATCAAAACGAAAGAACTAAAGAGTCCCAAGAGGAGGCATCGTGTTGCATTTTCCGGCTTCGTCTTCCAATCCCTGTGCTAATTCTCACTCCCTACGAGCATTTATACAGAGCTCTGTGCTAGCACAGGGCGTTTAATTGCTCGGTCACTTGCCCCCCACACATCCCATTTTGCTCAGCAAATGGGCTTGTGAGTCGGACCGTCGGACCTTGCGTCTTGGGCTTGTGAACCGGACCTTCGCAGCGGACAGCTCGACAGTAAGACAGAAGCAGCAGCAGTCTCACATGACGGACCTGGCTGATTCGTTCAGACTGCAGGTGGACACACACCGCAAACGACCGCGGTCGCCGACCGCGGTCGGCGACCGCATCGCCCAAACGGTTTGAGACAAGGCACTGGGCATGTTGGACTGATCTGGAATCAAAGGCATTGGCCCAAACTGGAGAGATCAATGGCGTATTGAAGAGCCACACTCTTAAAGGCTCAAGTGTTCACCTTCAGGTTCCCCTTCACCCACGGTAACCCAGGCTTACTTTCGCCAGCACCAGGGCTGCGCGGTCGTCGTAGCCCGAACCGGACCTCGTCGTGGCCACGAATGGGGGACTCTTCAAAGGCTGACGCCGTGCAGACCGAAGCGGTCGCTGGGGAGAATGCGACGACAGGCCGAATTCTTTCAGAGTTTGGAGGACAGACCCGTCAAAGATCGTGGTTTTGTTGATGATCTTTTCCGGTTTGGGCGCGTGTTCAAGTCGTTTGATTGAGGCACTTGAGGGCAATGGTGCAACCTACTGAGTGTTTGTGCGCGTTTTCAAGTTGTTTCATTGAGGCACTTGAGGACAATGGTGCAACCCACTGAGTGACATCCGGTTTTGACTGGGCCCAAAAGTCATAACCAAAGGACGGTAAGTGACCACAGGCTCTGGTCAAGTGTCAAGTGTTGTCACTTTAACAAATGTTCCTTTAAAATTATGTTTCTTCAAAGAAAACCTTGTGGCGTGTTTTGGCGTTTTCTCTTTTACGCACTGCCTTTTTCGGCATTTGGTGGGAGGAATGCACCTCGTCACAAGATTTCCGGATCCCAGTGCAAGTGCCTCATGAGCACACCTTCCGTTTGAAGTTGAAGGCTTTTTGGCAACGAGGCAGCCTAAAAAACCCAGATGCACTATGTTACGTTTGCTCCCAAGTGTCAAACAGCGTTGAATCAGCCAACTCTTCCCTTTAGGGTGAGTTCTTGCCAGCAAAAAAGAGATCCCAGAAAGGATTCCGGTGTGCCACATCCCACATTCGCAAGGCGACTCTTCTCACATGGACGCAAACGTGAAGTAAACTCTTGCGGAGGTTCCTTGGACCATCATTTGCACAAACAGGTAATGCCAGCTGCTTGACCGGTAGCTTGACCAGCATCTTTGGCAGCAAATCACTCAGCTCCCCCCCAAAGAAAAACGGTCGACCAACTCCAACTGGTTGACCATCGTCCAAGTATGTCCAAGTCAAGAAAATGCTCTACGCGACTGCAAGCAGCTCTGGCTGATAAGAAAGCTTGTTGCCGAGTAGAAACTGCAGCAACGGAGCACAAACAATGAAGCCATGGGGATGAACCAGCTCAACCATGGCGCTGGATACTGCAAGTAGCTCAATTCAACGTAAACGTCTTTGGCTGTGCGTTTTGGTTTGGAATGGTTCTGCCTGCTTGTAGTTTCAACACTTGATGAGTGGGACTGAACATTGACAGTGGTCGTCCCCCATGAAATATCATGAAATCCCCCAAGCTGCAAGGTTCTTCTGTGTCAAGCGAGCACCTCAACCAAGCATGAACGCAATCCTCGCCTCAGCGAATGCAAGAAAAATGAGCCAAAGGATGTTCAAGCCACCAGATTTGCAGGAACATCTATATAGGAACACTGATCAGCAAATGTTCTGCCTACTTGGAACACTTGAACACATGATCAGCAACCTCGCCTACTTTTGTCCCTCTTTTGTCCGCTCCTTGGCAGTGGCAGTAGCAGCGCCAAGCCACGAGCAGGACACCTGGAAACATCCAAACTGAAGGTCAGCACAGCAGTTCGAACGTTCACATCTTCACATCTTGACTGAAGATGGTCCGCTTTCGTCCGAATTTCCAAAGCCCGCTATCCGCAGTCCTTTTCTTGGGGGGGGGTCCCAAGGGAAAACCGTTTTCTTCCGAACCATTGAAGAGGCCAATCAAAGCCCGTGTGGAATGGTGTGCGCGAAGACTCAGTTCATATGCCTTGATTTATATAGTCTATGTTGATTTCAAGCAGCTTGACCCACGGATTTGTCTTCCGTTAAGACTTGCGACGACAGGCAACCACTGGAAATGTAGATTTACTTTTTTTGTGAGGTCCTGAGTAAGGAAGTCAGCAAGCAAATAGTGAACATAGGTTGGGGTGTTCGTGCAACATGCGGAAAAAAAACAATCAAAAAGTGATTGCGGAGACATAGGAAAGCAAAACATGGACAGGACAATAGTGAGCAAATAGCAAGAAAATAGTGAGAAAATAGTGAGCATACTGACTGACTGACATATTGTGAAACGCCTCCCGAAACGACACGTGACGTTTATATATTGGGTTTCGATTCTGGATTGCTTTTTGATCACATTTTGGTCACCTTTTTTTTTTGCATTCTTCTTGCTTTTGGTATCCAAATATTTCAATCACATCACCTCTTGGATCGCTTTCTGCTCACCTTTCCGCTCACTGTTTTTTTGACTTGTCCCCTATCCTGCACTCTGAGATTGCTTTTCGTTTGCTCCAACTCCTACTCCGAAATCACTAAAAAAACCCTCAGCGGTTGGCTGGACTCCATCTCTTAAGTCTTCCGAAAAGGTTCTACGCGACTTCCGAACTAGATACTTGACACATCTTGACACTACGCTCAACATACCGGCACCAAGAATTCATCTGTCTTGTCTGCACAATGTGTTGACAAATTTCAAATGCCACACCGTCTTTTCTTGACCGTCTTCGTCACACCACCTTTTGACTACTTTGGTGGAAACCAAGCCCATCAATTCAGTGAATCCTCCTTCATGGAAGCCCGTCTTCATGAAACAAGAAGGCATGAAACATCCTAAAGACCCATGGCATGGGGCCTTCATGGTAAGCCGTCGACCCCTTCAAGAAGAGAACAGGAACGAACTCTACAGGGTCCCACGCCCGAACATCGTCATTCTTCACCCCGGCCCTTTCTGCTGTGATAGAAAAGCATGCCCTCATGGCATTGATCCGTTCCTTTGGGTTGCAACAGGTTAGGAAAATAGATATAATATATATATATATATAGTGCCTCTATTTTATAAGTTATAAGTCATTTTATAGTCTTTTCTATATATAATATATCGATCCGGTTCATGTGGCTTGCCGCGCCTGTAGCAGAAGATTGTCTGCCGAGTTGGGCAAATCGGTGACCACGGTACTACCTCCTCAGGTCGTTGACTCGCGCACCAGCGCGCGGCGGTCGTCACCGTCACAGGTCGCGGTGGGCGAGGTGGGCGCCTTGAAGGCGAATGGACCCAGTGACAGACATGCTTATCTTGATCAAAGGGCTACTTGGCGATGTGAATGTCTTGCTTCAGGTCTTTGGTCCAAATGGACAGTCTGCTTGGGTCTAATACCTGTGGATGAGGATGGTTAGTAGAGGCCTTGTTCAAACACGATGATATATAATTGTTTACTGACTGTTACAGGTCATAGACCCTAAACAAAGCAATGTTCCACAAGACTTCCTCTTTCGAGGATCGATGGCCACCTTCTTGAGGGTCCTGTCACCGGCAGGTGTGGTTGGGATAAGAAACCGTGCGCTGGTGATATTCCTAGCTGAGGATATGCAAATGGACCTGCGGTTTTGGTTTTAGGCGGGCCTTCTGCAGGTGTTCCATCTCTCCATCAGTTGACAGTAGCATGGGTTTATGACCTACCGCCTACCTCATTATGTTGGAACTTCTTGTAGTCTGGACTGGCCTTGAATGGCCAGCATTAAACAACAACTACTACTACTACTACTACTACTACTACTACTACTACTACTACGACCACCACCACCACCAACAACAACAACCAACAACAACAACAACAACATCCAACAACAATCAAGCAGCAACAATCAACAAATAAGAATAAACAACAAAAACATCAACGAACAACCAACAACCACAACGATACCAAGTACAAACGTTTGTATCAAGAAAACCCAGCACCAATGGAATGCCAGACCCATCTTCGAATCCTCGCCCTCGCCAGACCGGTTTTCCTGACGCATATCGCTTTTTGGGGCTCCAGCGGGTCACACCATGCTTCGCCAGACCACCGGCAATGCGCCCAGCCTCGCACTCCCGGTCAGAAAACAGGCGCCGGGGCGCCCCGAATCTTCAAGACATGCGGAGTTCAGAATATGGCGGTAGCCGCAGCGTCCGTTTGCTTGAAGCCCTCTTGTAAAGGAAGAATAGACCACGGGTCTTGATCCCGCAAACCAAGACCTTCACGGAACATGTTTCCTCCTCAAACAAAGAACCGCGAGAGAAGGGACTTCCAAGCCACGACAGCCCCACACTGTCGAGTTGTGCTGGAAGGTCCATCCCTTCTCTCGGTCCGTCCGACTGACACTTTGTAAACACTGAAGAGCTGGAGGAAAACGCCAGAAGAAGTGAGGGATTTGCATCCAATTGTTGGGGAAAAAGAACATGCATCTAACATCATCTAACTCCACACTGCTACTTCTGTTATCTTCTGTTCATCTTCTTTCCCATGAAATTCGCTGAGACTGTCTCCCTGGAAATCGGATCTTTTGAGCTAAAAGATCACTTCATCAGTGCGATCAGCGGCTAAAAATACCACGTTTCCCAAAACCTCCAGGAGCTGGAACGGTCCCACGCCCCATCCCCGGTCCCACGCTCGATTCGTCGATCGGGCACGGCTCGAGCATTCGATGGGCTCCCCGGGCACGCTGCTCTAACTCTGTAAAGCTCCACGAGACACCTGGGGTCTAACGCGCGAGCGAAGGGTCGGCTGATCGCGCATGCACACAATAAGCACTGGCAGCTATCCCGTTCGCCTTCAAACACCATTTAAATAAGGGTTGATCTGGTTTTGTCGTCTAAATGCCCTTAGTCAAACTACAGTAATGGTATAGTAATGGTGGTTCAGAAAAATTCAGGCCATAAATCAATGGTTGGAATCCTCCGTAAACGCTTTGTGATTTTTGTGCCAAGCTCAAAGCGACCCGTCCAACCGGCATTCCACTCCAACATTGAAACCTGGAGAATGCATCCCACACTTGTTTGGGGACAAACAACCCCAAGCCTTCAAGCTCTTCCTTCGAACAAATTTGAGTCACCCACCAAAACAGGCAGAAGGACTGTGACCATCGACGCTGTGACCATCGACGCGTGGTGTGGGACATGAGAAACGTCGGGAGCGGTCATCCCTCCGATCGCTGGTGGAGGGGGGATGACCACCTCCATTGCATGTGTCCAAGCAGAAACCAAATCCGACAGTTCAAGCCTGGTCAAAAACGGCGCTCTGCCACCAAAATGGTGCCACAAAGTTGTGCCCACACTCCATCACCTTGGACCGTTGTCCTTTCCATGGACCGTTCATCCAGGCCTTGCTGTGGTGCGGCCACGGCCAGCTTGGAGCCCTCTTGGGCGGCCTGTGGGGCCCTCTTGGGCGGCCCCCAAGAGCGATTGAAAAGTCTAAAGCTCAACACATCAACTCACATCTATATACATCTATGTGGGTATATCATGAGTTCATCAGCTCAGAAACCTGACATCTTCTACATTCTGCAGGTGCAATATGCTCCTCCTCTCCGCCTGGCCGTTTCCAGTCGAATGTTCCTCTCCAAACCCCAAAATCAGACATCGCACCTGGCTCCAGACCAAGGACGCCAAACTGCTGGCGGCCCGGCGGCTCGCCTCTAGTCCGCCGGCGGCGCGGCGGCACCGTCGTGCTCGGAGGGAAACGGCGACGCCACCCGTCGGAGGGATCCGCGCGGTGGTTTCGGAGGGTTCCGGCCGGTGGTGTTCCTCGGTGGATCCGACCGCGGTGCCTCTCGTCGGTGGGTTGAGGGAACCACGTGGAATCCACCGTCCGTCCGACTGGTCGAAGGGAACCAAAAACACCACGATGAGCCGAGGGAGTCGAGGGAACAAGGTCGTTGACGCAGAGAGCGATGGTGTGGTGACGACCAGTTCGGCAGGCGAAACGACCAGAGAAGAAGAAAAGGAACGTGATGATGACTCATTCAGACAGGGTGAGCGTTCGCTGCACGGTATCTGGGACTGCGTGATGAAATTGTTTGGAACAAAAGGTTAGACGAAACTTACGGCCATGCCCCACATCTGCTACGAACTGAAGCTGTGGTGATGGCTTTTCGCTTTGGAATGGGGCCGGCGCAAGAAAACGCAACAAAACACGGTTTGAAAGAGAGACTATCCTCTCCGCCTACCCAAATCCCTATAATCCCTACTCGGAGCTATAGTTGGGCCATCAAACCCTTCATAAACCCTTTCATGCCGCAGAAATGCAAAAAGTGCGGGGTCCACAAGGGGAAAAGAGAAGCGGCTTTCAGCACAGGACAGAACACAAGGACACCGGGACACCATACTCTGTGGAGCCCATACTCTGCTTCGTTCGCTCCTTGATCGCCTTCGCCCCCTCTGTTCCGATCGCCTTCGCCCTCCGGACTCCACACGCAGCACGCCCATAGAAAGCCTAGATTCAGAAACCTTAGTCTACCTGGCCTCAGATTTCTCATTCAAACCCTTGGGATCAAGTGTAGAATCTAGACTCTATTTCCTTATCACCAGCCGTACACGCCATACAGCCAAAGACCCGAGCTGTCATGTGGAGGTGGAAAACAAAGGAAAAATAGCGACTACGGGTCCATAACAACTGCCCCTGATCAAAAGACGCAGATCAAAGGCAGGAAGCAAGACGCATGGTGGGATGAGCGAGACGAGAACCGCCACACTAACAGAAGACAAAGGACCGCCATCACAGATCCAACGACAGAACGGCACCAACATCCGGGAGGCCAGTCGACTCACCAGTCAAAGCCTGCCAGATAGCTCGTCCACCAGCACGTGCCCGTCCACCACGGCCACTTGATCTGTGAAACGGGCCTTCACCTTCACCGCAGCAGGATCGAGCACGTCAACGGCGGCAACTGTGCAAAGCCAGCGCAAGAAAGCGGTTTCAGGAGTGCATCCACCCTGCAGTTCCCATAGCAGTGGGAGGTAGCAGATTCCGGCAGCCGCACACAGGCTCTCAGTCTGGTGTTCAACAAGGTCCAACTATCGTTGTGAGCTTATATTTCAATCCAAGGAAATCACTAAGCGTTCAAAAAGAACAACTCACTTGGCGCCCAACTTAAGCAAAGCATGCATGCAGCATGTCAGTATGTCCCGTCCAAACCGGCGGAGGAGGTTCAGCGATTCCCCCACCTGCATGGAAGACCTCTGCAGTCGGTACATGGCGCGTCTAGGCAGCGTGGTAGCTGAAAGAAAAAATCGGAGGAAGAGTGATTTTGCTTTGCCCGAAAACGAAAAATCGGAGGAAGAATGAAGTTGCTTTACCCAAACCATTTCAAAACCCATGCAAAGGAATCGTGATCTATCAGGGAGCTGGAGCAGAGCGCTGAGTTGTGTTTGGGCAGCAATGTGACCTTCACTGTGGGAGAAAGACAAATATTGATGGCCTGGCCTGAGCCACTCGACTCGAGTCTGTCGCGTAGATATTTGTGCTGTGCATCACTCTTGACATGAAATGAATGGAATGCCTGTAAGCAGTAGTTATGTAACGTGTATAATATACATATGTTTAACATATGTGCTTTCTTTATGTTGTTTTATCTAATTGTCCAAATATATGTTTATGTGATGGTATGTCCAGGGTGTTCATACTGGAACAAGCTGTGCCGGATTGCACACTCTTGAGGAGGTATCTTAATGTCGGGGTTCTGTCCTCCAAGATCCTTCACAGGGCTCAAAGTGCACACTTTTTGGTTCTGGCGCTTGTTGGCCGCGCGCTCTCCCACATGGGCTGTTTCTGAGCGCATCTTCTACATGGGTGCGGAGGGGACAGCAAAACTGTCTCGGGCTCCTCACAACATGTTGCCCCTGCGCTCTAGCGTTCCAGTTGATGGCCAAGATTCCTTTCCAGGAGACAATCTTTACCCTGGCGCTTCTGTTTAATGCTTGGTTGTGTATCTAAAGAGGATGATTCTTACGAATAAATAGAAGAGGAAGGACAGACTAATATAAATAGACTGCAACCCATTTGTTGGAGCATCATCCTTCCTCGCAAACCAGAACCTCCGCGCTTGGTCAGCATCCTGACAGGACTACGCATGGTGTTGACCACTGTGTTGACCTACAGGTATTCTGTAGAATAGACCTATGTGAGTCCGATCCGGTTCCTTCTTTTGAAGCTATGCCTGTGAACGCACACATCTCCGACACCGCTGTCCCCACCCGGTGAACAGGTGGGTGGCGACTGGGCGAAGGGTTGAGCCGACGAAGGCGCTGAAGCGCGAGGTCAGTTTCCTCGCGCGGTCAGGTCACTGCTGGGCTTCCTCATCTGCGATGGGATTGGCATGGATGATGATGCTCTGGCGGACGATCACGGGACGTGGCAAGATCATCAGAAGGGGAACTTTTCTTCATGAAACCATTCAAGAAACCAAGCCATGTTGCAAACCCCAAGCGTGAACTTTTTTCCGTGGAAATCCGCCCTCCGAAAAAGAAGAAGCAAGTCACTAGCTACGCTCTTGGGTGGCCATCCACACACGACGTTCAAACTGGGCGGCTTCGTTCTTCGGCGAACGGCGCACGCTTCTCAGAGTGCCTCGATCTTGATGGGTCTCATCGGCCGGTTCTTGGCGTTGATGGGCTCCTTGCGGCAAGGAGCAGCAGCTATTTGAATCTATTTGATCTATATATATATATGTGGACCGTCTCATTATCCCCATGTTTCTTCTGGAAAAGAGAAGGTCTTAAAGAAAAACGGTTGAGAAGGGTTTCCTGTGGTTTCCTAAATACCATCATGGGGTACCCCTTTCTTCTGCGACCGGACTCTATGGTGGCTACTCCGGCACCGAGCGGACTCGATGCACTGCACAGCTGAGGAAAACTTCAAAACACACAGTTGTGTGGGGAGAAACGTCTGGAAGAGGCGGCTGCCTTTGATCAGCATGGATTTTTATGATTTTTCGAGGAGTCCAGTGAAGGAAATCACGGCTTTGTCCTTGGGACATTCACTGGCAGAGTAGCAGGGTAACCCCTTGCCCTCGAAACGCTTCTCCCGAGATCAAGGTGAATGGAGCTTGTCACTCCTGACTCATGAAACAAATCAAAGAACACCAAACCGGCATGCCGTCATGAGAGTCATGCCATGCCGCTCCGAACAAGGAGTGGTTTACATGGACAGGCGATGTGAATTGGAGAATGAAACCGAATCTCATGAGGACGAAAAAGAAGAACCCGTTGTACTTCTCACTGACATCATTGTCCACAGTGAAGAAAATGAGATCGTTGAGGTCTTCTGAAAATATGCACCACTGGCACGAACCCTGAAGGAATCCTTTTCCATCTTGTCGAGAGTGTCTAAGCCATCGATGAGCCTCAGCCATATGGACGATGACAAAATATCCTTAGAAATAAGCATCATTAGTAAACCAATGTTTTACACCCAAAACCAGTATATATATATATATCCCTCCAAAAAGCTTTGGATAACCTCCAGGAAAGGAAGCAGGTTCCCGGCATACCCTTCTGATCCCTTTTGGCAACGAGAACAGGATTGAACATCTTTTGGGGTGGCCTCAAGTGGCCTCATGATGAAAAAAATAAAATCAGCAGATGATGACAAATGGTCTCATTTTCTGGCTGACGATCCGGCCTGCCAAAGGTGGTGTAAACACCATTCAAGTGCGGCTGCCTGGAGTACCTCTTTTTCCCACCCGAGCCGCGGCTCCCGCCCTGGTGGAGCGCCCCCCTGGTGGCGTTCATCCCTTCGACGTGCCAAGCACGGCCGATCACGCCGATCGATCCCTGGCGAGATTTCCATGGTCATCTTCTCGGGCTGCATGTTCAATCTACGAGTACAAATGATTACAGTATGCGCCAGGACTTTCGGAATACGACAAAGCAATACAAATCAAAGAAGAAACGTGGGCATTCGAGACAGTACTGGCCGGGGAGTTGCAAGAGAGGTCGCTCGTTGGACACCTCAAAACCATGAGGTGCCTGATGTAGGAACTTGCAGACCTCGCTTCTTAAGGGTTGAAGTATTTTGTCCATCTACTTTAGGTCCTAGTATATCTAGGTGATATTCATCCCTTCGGGCTTGGGGCAGCATGGCAACTTGCTTCCCGCCACAGGTCCACAGGTCACGTAATGAAGAACTGGCTGCCATTGGTGTTTGGGCCCGTGTTCACCATGGACAAGCAACCTCCGCTGCCGCAGAATGCTGCTGCAATGCTGCTCTCAGTCATTCAAACAAGGCCGCTCTCATGGCAACTTGTTGGGCGCCGCACCTCTTCTTTCGTGCTTTAGCGTCGACACGAACTCGTCCTGAGCAGAATCCATAAGCTCACACATATTCTATATACTGCAATTGACGGCCACTGAACCACAGTCGGCGCCATCTTCATCCATCGCTGCATGTTTGATCACCCATCCTGAAAAAGGCGACTCGCTCAACTATCTCAACTCCCGACTCAAGCACCGCCACGAGGCTGCGAGCGCGCGCGCGCTCTCCTCGCCTCGAAGTAGCCACCATAGATGCTCTGACCGCCCTTTCCCGTGCCCGTGGGATCGCCGCCCTGCGAAGGAACGCAGGCAGAACGGTGACCCGTTGCGAAGGAGCCGGTCGTGCCGAACGGTGCCGGACACGGGGGGCAAAAGGAACGGGAGACGCCATGAGACGCGAGATGACGTTGATGGACGTTGATCTGTGACCGCAAGACATGGAGATGAACAATGATCCATCATCCAAATGCAAATGGATGCCCATCGTGTCACCAAACAACTGCAGAACTCTAATCTCAGATTCTGCGAAAAATCACGCCTTGGTACCAGAAACTGTGTCCGGCCTGGATCATGAAACCTTTGATGTTCCGGTGGAAATTGGTGTTGTCATAATAGCCTGGCATCACACGGCAGGACACCGCGTTTCCGCTGGGGCGTGAAGCGGTGATTTGGTCGGTCGTTGAAACGATGGAAACGGTGCCGCCAAATGGCGTTTTGGGTTGCACCTCCCCAACAGGGCCTACGTTTCAATGAAAGGCGACCAATCTGGATCTATATAGTAACAAGAGGCATCACAATGCATTGACCAGTCAATCAGGTCTATGGTGGAATTTGGTTAATATCAGACACAATCCGACACAAACCCACGAACAACTTCTAATTCTAAGTTGAGCCAGTGTTCTTCACTACACAAGAGACCTCCAGCACCGTCATGCTGAATTTGTGAAAAAGATGTGTGATAGGCGATAAGTCATAAGCATCAAGACATATTAAGATATATTAAGACATATATGTATATGCTTTCCAAGTGGATCTGAGAGCTTTATGGATTTTTGAGAGTCATGCGGCCCGTAAAGTGGAAACCTCGCGCAACCGAATGGGTTCTCAAAACCTGCGAGGGAGCGCAGGATCGACCGCCTGACGCGGCCAAGGCCAAGAAGTTCTTGCAGGTCTTGGGCGTCTGAGCACAGAAGAGCTCCACCTGCGAAGACATTGCGTGTCTGGATGTCTGTCGCGACACGTCATGGGTGTTTCACCCTCGTAACTTTGACACTCATGATGTCATGGTCTGTCATAAGTGGAACCAGGTGACCTATATGTGGAACATCACCCAAAATGTTTGACATTATGAATTGGCGCCCCATGCTCGGGTACCAAGCCCTACCCAACGCCGCAGGGATGGTAGAAGTGAAGAATGACATGGGTAGTTGAATGTTTCCGGCCCCCCAAGAAATGCTGAGAAACAAAAATGCCCATCCTATCGGTCCTCTCGCTTTCGTTACTCATGTTCACTGCTCCGCGAGCGCCTTCAGCGGGCCCAGGTTGGTTTTGATGGTGAGCGCCATCCCTGCAGTTCTCGTGGGGACAAGGGTCGGTTGGTCGGGGACGGACAGCTTTTGCTTCGGTAGCCACACAGCAAAAGCATAGCTTCAAGCAAGCGCTCAAACACAGAAGCTTCAAAATGCTTCAAGTAACCTGAGCCGTTCTGAGCCTGATTTCAGAAAATTGTATTAAGTTCAGAAAATTAGGTCTTTTTAATATACTAGTGGGGCAAGAAGCCTGAACCAACAGAAATCAAAGCCATGATAGTCTCTGCAACCCGCATGCCCAGAAACATGCGGGTCGCACCGGAGCACAGCCGGGCACAGCGCAGCACGCGGTGCTGGACGGCACCGCTGTGAGCCAAGATTCTGTAATTGGCCATGCATCCAATTCCAACCTTTCATCTCAACCTTGAAGCGACGGCCTCCAACCTACAAGTAGAAGCGATGGCCTCCAACCTAATCCAATTCCAACCTTTCATCTCAACCTTGAAGCGACGGCCTCCAACCTACAAGTAGAAGCGATGGCCTCCAACCTAATCCAATTCCAACCTTTCAACATGTTCAAATCAACCTTGTACAAGTGAGGTGTGCTGGCCATGCATTCATCCGGGTCCATCCGCTTTGAATTTTCTAGTTTGGGTGGTACAATTTGCCATAATCTCGCGTGCTGAATTCACTAGCAAGGGGTGCAATGGGGCTCCTGAATCAGACATATTGGACATCACCTTTTCCTCTATCCCGCAACTCCGAATGGCTCCCGCAACTCATCTCACCAGCTACATTGGGTTCAGAGCTTCGATGGCACCCCAAGAGGGTCCTGTTGAACAGATGAGGAGTCCTACTACCAAACTTGGGGGCCCAGACGTGCCATCGAACCTCCGAATCGCACCAGCTCGACTCATCGCTCGACTCATCGCTTTTCCGCTCGCGAAACGGACCGGTCGCTGCTCGCCGGCCCATCCGCTGCGCGGCGTCGCTGCGCGGCTCGCGTGGCGTCCCGTGGTTCTGCCCGGCTCTCTGCCTGGCAGCAATGGTCTTGCTCTACAAACGCAATATCCTTACTATGCAAATGGACTCCGGCATGATGAAGTTGAAGAGTTTCAAGGCTTCCAAAGCTCCGTGTACGGAGACAAATCACCGGTAGGCCATGGATGCTTTCACAATTCAATCATCACTACTATTGTGGCATATTTGTTCATGGTTATTTTATGTTATTCCAATATTAGGTGAATGTTTAAGACCTCACAACCTCAGACTGAGCGGCTTAAGGTTTGAGTCCTTGCCACATGAGTGAATCAAAGCTCTCTCCAAACAGGACTGAGCACCAAGGCACACGAATGACAGTGAGTGTGGACCTGGGGAGAAACTCTCTCAATGGAAGGGTTCCCAACGAACAGACAGGCTGGTTGGTTGGTTGCCTCAGGAAAGGAGTCGAGGGAATGTTTACCCTAGTTACTCTATAGTGATTATTGGTATGGGTCAAATCCTAAATAAATTCTGCAATCATTGGGGAGATGGCCATCCTCGTCATGTGATGGCTGCGCCGTATGGACAGACCTGGTGTTTGATCTGCACCATCTACATCCATATGGTGCTGGCGATTTGAATGCTGCTTTGCTGTAGGAGTTTTCCTTCCTATTTGATGATTGACCCAAATTTTCAAGAATTCTGTGCACAAATGAGAGATGTCAAGAAGATGTTCTACCAGTAGGCACAACGACTGTAAGCATTTGGTCTTTTCAAGAGAGGCCGATATTGCTCTAAGATGCTCTATCAATCTGTATCGATCTTTGGGGCTTAGGGTCTGACCCGTTCGCCAGTTGACCAGTTGACCACGATCGACGCCCTGCCCTGCGCGCGGTACGCCGCGATCATCGTGATATCGTGCGAGTCGCGTCGATCGTGGTCCCGGCGCGCGCGCCTCGCGTATCAGGTCACGGCCTTCATGTGCCCACTCAGACACCCTGTCGTGGGTGGCTGGAAAGCGTCGAGTCAAAGAGGAACCCTCGACCCGGCTCGACCTCGACCCTCGACCCTGGACCTCGACCTGAAGACGCAAGGTGAACCGGAACTGGACATGATATGATGGCTCAAGACCCGACTCAGCATCCTTTCAACGGTTTGGAAGAAGAGTCTTCCTGCCAGCTCTGGTATTTGTCCTGCCATCCCTGCCTGACATGTGTCATTCAGTGACACGTAATTTTTTGTATGTTTCAAACAATAGATCCAGCACAATAAAGTAATAAAGTATATACTGCATTTATAAAACCATATAAAACCCCAACACCAGTGGAGTACAAGGCCTTCTCCGCCTTCCGCGCGGGAACCACCACGCCCTCCTTCTCCCGATGAGGCCTTCTCCCACCACACCCGTTGGGCCCGCTACGAAGCCCTCCGGCCAGCGCTGGCCTCTCTTGGGAGGAAATTTGAACGCCCAGGGTCTGCAAGGCAATCCTGGTATACCTCGACACGAGGCAGGGCAGGCTGAGGCCAGCAGGCCTAGGGCCTAGGGTGAGGCAGGCCTTCGTTTCGTTCGAGTTTGCTGCAACGTCCCGTCTTCGTTGGATTGGGAATACCATGGAATACCACTTGGCCTTTTTTTGTGGGATGTCAACACGAGTGTTGCAGCATCAAAGGATTATCGGATTGTACTACTCCAAACCATCTCATGATGTTAAAATGCCTGGAAGCTCGCCAGATTGAAACCTCTAGCCTCCAGCTCTGTCCTTTTGCACTATTGCAATTGCTTCAATGGGCCACATGGGATTACTGTGTCAAGACTCTGTCGAGAAAAACAGTGCCTCAAACAGTTTCTGCAAGAGGATGGCAAATGCGAAAGCATGTACAAGGCCAAGAATGGATTCCATTGACATAGCCATTCTTTGGTGCCGGCATTCGCATTGACTCGCAAAGCATTGACTGCTGGCCACCAAGTGCAAGCTGATCCAACTGAAGTCCATCTGAGGCTGGATCCACTGACCCAAGTAAGGGATCCTCGGCGGCTGGCGGTCGCTGAATCGGCCGAATATGAAGGTTGGAGCGGATTCTACAAAGCTCCAAATGCAAACGATGGAGAAAGCTGGATCGAAGTGGAAAAAGATCGCGCTCCCAGTGCTTCACGAGTTTTCAACGCTCCCCAATTCCAAACATGTGGGAAGCAAATGGAAGAAACATGACCACGACCGAAGAACGGTGTGTATTTGAGATCCGGGACCCACCTGGCCCTGGCTGGGTAGATTGGTCTATTTCCCGAACCTTCAGAGGGTCCCTATTTTAATACACACCCAAATGTCTTCTTCTTTGACCGCCAAAACTGGTTGCACCAAGTGCTGAAGCCATGAGCCGGTACCGGTGCCAGATTGTGCCCAATCTGGGTGCTGTTCTCCATGGATCCAACGAGATCAAACGAGTAGGCCATCTCAAAAATACGAAAGGGGAAACCCGACGGCGGAGTGAAATTCCTAGTCAGTCGTGTTTCTCCTCAGGTCAGAACTGCTTGCTTTGGACAAAGTTCTGCAAATCTGCTAACGCTTCCTCAGCAGAGAATCTCCAGCATGTGCAGAAAATACGAGTCGAAAACGCTACTGGTCTCCGCCGAAAACATGTAGCAACTCCTGCAGCTTCGTCGTGACCCTTTTTGCTTATAGAGAAAGAATGGATGGAAACATGATCAGCCCAGCTCCTGGATGCTTCATCTATAGCTATACAGCAGATGATCTGATGACCTCCGGGGAGCCCCGCCGCATGCCCAAGCAATCGATCTCCATCACCGTGATCACCCGGAGACCCTCCAGGTCCTGGGGAAGAAAGGACGGCAAAAAAGTGACGAGTGATCACTTGAACAAAAAGGGGGGCCGAAGCTCAGGTTGCAACTCACTTCTTCCAACGTCTTCAAACCAGGCGTTCGTCTGTTCGAACGTTGGGGTGCCATCCGACCGCGTTGCACCCAAAACCATCCGACCCATTCTCGCTCCGCCGAGCCGCGCGGAGCGGTCGCATGCTTCGAGAACGAGGTGACGTGCGTCTGCGAGAACGGCCCCCGAAGTGCGACAAACAGGCTGTGCCATCCACTTCCATGTTACTTCCAAGAACTGTTTAACGTTGTGACGTTGTGACTCGGATGGAATTGGAAGTCGCCAAGACTTCGGAGCAGTAACGAAAAACAGTTCCACCCGTCCTTTGTTTTCGTGTCGAGACGCATTTTGAAGAGATAGGGTGGAACAAGGATCACCAGTGAAAGCTTGGAGGACCATGAAAAACAAACAACCAGTTGAACCTTCGAAGAAACTGTTGCCGGTCAGTGGAGGCGAATCTCCGAATGATACGTGAGGCCGCGGCCCTGCAGGAAGTGGCCCAGCTCTGGCTCTGGTGGCTCTGTTGAAGCAACATGGATTCCAAATCTTCGGAACATCAGAATATTGTATCTATTTGATATTATATCTATTATACAGTATCTGTCCACTTTGGGGACACTGGTGCATTATATGACTTTACCTTATCTGTACAATCTACTGTTCTTGTTTGGGGGGGGAGTTTTGAAACAATCCGGGAAACGGAGACGGGTTTAAACATTTACCCACACATCAGCTCCTTGGCTTGTCGAAGCTTCGTCAGATGCCATCGCGCCACTTTCGCACCGATGCTCGAAGTGCTCTCTTAGCTGTTTGTGTGTGCAAGCTCAACTAATTAGTGAGTGCATACTGCGGGAAATGCAATATGTCCCTACTTGCTGCGTCCTGAATCTTTTGGCTTGACGAAGTTCTTATTGTAGGTAATTTTGTGTAAGTTGAAGTGAATGCAAACAAGGAATCAGCAAGAACACATCTTGCAAACATCTGGCCGGACATCAGCATGGTACGTATCTTGACCCGAACAAACATATTGTCGTCCATCCGGCGTGTGTCTTTTTGATGGACTGTATTGGACACCCCATCCTGCATCATGCGTAACACAACTCTGGGAGCTCGCCAATAGAGTAAACGAGTAAACACATAGGAATCCCATGGGAATTCCCACTACCTTGGAATTCTTCCGTCAACAGGGTCCTGTCCGGATGCATTTTGGCAACGCTTCTCCGCTCTTCTCCAAGCGCATCTGTACTGTTGGGCGGTTCTCTTGAAGACCTCCCCTGCCCTTTTGGCTAAAATGAAAGCAAATTGGGCCAACTGCCCCCAAGATGTTAATTTGCAAAAGTGTTTTAAAAGGCCAAACAAAACATGCAAAAAAACATTCGTGACACTCGGACACTCGGGCACCTCCGTCTCCGCCCGGTGCCAAAGCCACGATCTCAACAGCCACCATCAATTGTTCGTGCGCCTCGGAACTGAAGAAACCGGTCCACGGTGGATTTCCGAACTCACACCTGTCTTTGGTCAATGTGTCCAGACATGTACACCAGTATATAGGAACCAATGTCATTGGCAGCGGAAAGGAAGACACCGTTCTGAACGTGTCCAGACCACATGCGGGGGACTGTTGTGGTCCTCTATGCAGTGTTCTTCCTGAGAATACAATTTGGCAAAGTCTCTCTATATTGTTGTGCTTTTTCTTGTCGTGGCAAGGTCAGTCATCTGATTTCTGACTCCCATGGGTGTGTCTGTCAACATTGGTGCAAACCAGCCAATGTGATCCCTGTAGCAGCAGACATGCGCAACTTGTCATCAATTTCAGTATTTCTGCCAATAGACGTTCACCATTACAACGAGTTGCAGAAGCTTTGCGCGCACCGACAAGCGGATCCGCTCCATGACCTCATTGGCGACTGGTTGTGACACCACAAAAGAAAAAGTCCACCAAAGCATCTTCACCTGTGTCTATTTTGGGTGGCTAGTTTGAACCCACTGCTGGATAGGAAAGGACAGAAAGTCATTGAAACCAAAATTAACCTACTTCTTTTTTTTGATTGATTCGAGAATGGTGGTGTCGTATGTGGTGTCGTTTCTCCTTTGGGCTGCGGATCTGGCCGCTTCGGCCGTTTAAAAATAATTGAATAACCCAGACGCTCATGGACCCTCATATGGAGGGGTCTGGAACATCAAATTCCCTCAGTTTTGAGAGACCAAGGGCTGTTTGGAGCGTCTGGGAAAATTGAGATCTTGGCTCATGAGGTCAGTGTTCGTGGAGAATGGCTTGCAAAGTCGCTGCTACAAACACTCCGAGGAACCCGTGGTTCCAGATGACTCTTAGAGGATCATCCATGTGTTTTTCTTCCTTTTTTCGGAATGCTCACCAAGTACTAGTACTGCAAGTCATGAATTGGGAACCCTGGGACCTACAAAAGGGCATGGAAGCTTCTATTGGGGCCGTGCTGTGAAATCCACATGCTGTTTTTGGGGCGGCCCAGTTGTGACCTGTATCAACCTGTGTTGCACCTTTTGAGGCCCCCGACGGCAAACATGACCGCGGACTGCGTCATGCCTCGCATGATCTCCTCAAGGACAAGAGTCATCTGTTGGGGAAACAACTTCAGTGACGAGTCTCAGTCACTCTTCATCATTTTAACCTCATGGAGCTAAAGGGCTGAGAGACATGTCTTGATCTGCATCATGTAACTCGTTGATCTGACTGGAGCAAACAACCAACTCCTCGGAAATCATACAGCACTAAAACCAATCATCGCCTATTTCCATCATTATCCATCTAGTTGACCACTAATGTTGTGAATCCATCCTCAGGGGATCTCTGACTTTCGCGCACATCCCGCGCACATCCGCCAATCAGCCAACCCCCGTCCATGCTGAGACCACGGTAGAGTGCTGCAACGCCTTCTTCCGCGAAGACCTCCGCGTCGGGTCCGTCCCCGACCCGAACGGAGCGGCCGCTGCTCCGTCCGAAACCGTCGGTCGATGGGTTGGCACGGAGGGTCTGAAGCGAACGAATCGGGGAGGCGAACGATTCCGAACCGGTCAGAAGCGAGGTTGGAAGCGATTGGTTCTATAAGTGAGAACATACCAGAACTCCAATGTGGCTTGAGTGATCATGAGCGTCCTCTCAGGAACCGCATGCCAACAGGGTCTGTGTCTTGGACCAATCGATCTGCTGTTGTGGAAACAGGGATGCGGAAGCTCATGGTTATATTGGTTACCTTCCAGCAAGTGCATCCACGGGGTTCCGTCGAGATGCTCTACCCACCCTGAAAGCCTGCATGAACATCCATCAGCATCAATCCCTCATTCGATCTATGTGCCACTGCCTTGCGCAAGGCTGCAGTGGCATTGGGGGCCAGCTTTGCCTGGTTTGCCGCAAGTGCCAGGCAAAATGTATTTATATATTATACTATGTATAGGCCCTGGTTTATCTCGACCTACGAACTTCCTTGGTCCACAAATGACCTTTGAATGCCACACAAGTGTGTTCGGAACTTTCTATTCTTGTACAGTACCAACCCTTGCCGCAGCAAACCCAACTTCATGCATGTGGAGTAGAGCAAATGTTGTGTCTCATCATTCCTCAGCATGGGTGACACCCCCAAAAACCCGATCGGTTACTTCGTCCTTTACAAGAGAGGTGCAGGTTACAAGACGCGAGGTCCGAGGGTTCAGCCCCTCAATACAGGAGTTCTGATATTTATTTGTTATATAATATGTATAGTTAATTGTAATTAACTATATCTGAATGTGCATCGCCGCGACAATTTATGAATTCTGGGAGAACGACTGAACTGCTGATGTTTGGTAACCTCAACGTTTAAAAAAGAGTAAAACACGACATATACCAGTAAAAACAACGCAAAAAAAAAACTAAAAATCCTATACGTCCCGAGTGTGGTCTTCACGGAGGGCCATGCGAAAAACCTGCCCGATTCCCGTTCCGTCGCCTGTGACAAGGCCTTTCCTCTCACCTGGGTGCTTTGGATTCGTTATGGAAACCTGTAGCTGCATGAGACCTAAAAACTAATAGACAGCACCCTCCAACAGGTCTCCTCTGGTGGCTTTTGGAGACTTAAAAGTGGCGGGTGGTGACATGTTGGAGGGTGCTGGTAGACAGCTCCTTTCTTGGGAATCCTTGATGGATTTAGACCGTGTTGTATGGAGAAATTGTCGCTTGAGTAGGGGTCGAAGCATGACCATCTAAAAGAAGCAGGTGCTACACGTGTTTGCCCTTTTGCAAGCCAATCAGGCCCGAGGCCAACTTGAGCCAAATCAAAACGACTAGCAAAGAGAGTTCTTAGCACCTTGCCCAAACTACTTGGCCCATGAATTCGTTAGAAGGCACACAGCTTGGCCATCCTTGGCCGGAACCGGCCTTGAAGAAGCGGCCTCGTGTGCGGTCGTCCATTCGAGTCCATTCCAAGGCCGCGGCATAAGGGTACACCATGCACGTGGCCACAGCACGTGCAACTGGCCACGGGAAGCCCCGGCGGCGTGGAAGACAAAACGACGGGCTCCTTTGGGGATGAACCATAATATAAGTTATATAAGGAGATCCGCATGATACGCATGTTCCGCAAGCTCTGAAAACTCTGCCAAAAGCTCGGAGTGGAAAAGCCATGATGAGCCGAACGCTTGTGTCTTAGAGTGAGCTCGCCTTCTGAAGGAACCACCAATAACCTCCTGACTCCTAAGCTTGCCTCAAAAGGAAAAACAGTGTATGGCTATCATCTTGAAGTCGGCAGAACATGGAGTTGTTTGGAAACACTACAATTGCAATCCTCCAACTTAAACCTCGTCCAAAAGATCCCAAAAGTAAGGTCGGTTCATCCTGTTCATCCTGTCTACAGGAGGACAACTATAATCTGAAATTAGATATACAGTAAGTATAGAATCTTGTAGATTGAATGAGCAAAAGGTTTGCTTAGCATTCACAGAATGCTTCAAACCTCGGCTGGTTTCGGCACGTCGCAGAAGAATAAAAAACCGCCGGGCACCTGCACCCAGGAAGAAGGCCGTAAGTGGTCGCAGTTCCTGTCATCTTGGAGAATGCATGAGCCTTGAGAAAACAGGCATAGCATGGCATAGACTATGGCATAGGCATAGCTAGATCTCTGTCCGTGACCGTGGGGTTTTGGTCCTTTTACACTGTTTGCCGGGTCAATTTACGGAGCTCCTGTGAGCCATGTCCTGCGGCATCACAGGCTGGATCATCGAGACTGGCCATCCAGACTGTGGCAATGGAAAAATATGGCAAAATGGCTGTAGCCGACTTCAAGCCAACCCATGTTGAATGATGTTGGACGCTTCAACTTATATATATATATAGAAGCACACGAACATGTATGCGGCATTGGGTGTGGTCTATGCTTAGCCACACCCCTCTGGTAGCAAGATCCGCCAAACATTGCACTGATCGAATGCGCCTTCTTCGAGTAGCCCTGGCAAGGACACTTCGAGGTTCAAACATGTTCCAGGGATGTAGGACAAATCAAGGAGGTTGTCATTTGGTTGGACGATCATCCATTGAAACAATGCCTTTCGGTGTCCCGGACAGAGGCTGAATTGCGGGAAACATATGTCTGGGTCATGTCCATCAACCAGGATGGACCCGGAACTGCTTGGGATGATCCCTTTAATACACTATGGCGGCGCCATGGCTAGTAGAAAAATGGTGTGGTCTGCCTCGACAAAAACACAGTTTCAACAATGGTGACAAAGGGGGTTTGGATCAGCGGCAGCACTTTCGAACAACATCTAACAACAAGATCCACAGATTACATCTCCATGGAAATTATCTTTTGTCAATTTAATGTAGTCTATGTGTAGATGAGACAGGCAAATCTGCCACTTGCGTCGCTCACACGCTTGTGGAATGGGTCGAAAGCGCCGTGCTTGCGCCGAGAGAGAGTGAGAGAGAGAGAGAGAGAAAGCCTGGACGCAGCCAAAACTGCCAAAACTGCAGCCAAATGATCCCCCCTCCCAGATTCTGTAGCCCCCTAAAACTAGGGCCAACAGCCACTGCTTTCCCGTTCACGGTCCGCGGCGGTCCGCCACGGTCCGACCAAGACTGCGGCCTTGAGAATCATGCTCTTGATCCGGTCGAAGAGGGCAAACTCAATGCCCGGCTTTAAAGAAAGCACGAAATACCTCGGAAGATCTGGGACCTCGCAATATATATATATATATATACATAGTGGATTGAGAGTAGATGGCACAATCCCCAAAAGGTTGTTTATAATGTTTATATGGATCCCCTATATAAAAGACATCTTGGGGTTTGTGCCATCTACTCTGAATCCACTGTAAATCTGTGGGAGTGAAGAAATCGGCTCAGGAGTCAAGCAGGGACGGATCTTCTGACCGGCCCTGCTTGGTCACAAACACTCGCAGCCAAACCGATTGGTTGGGGGATCCCAATGGTTCGCAGCTTTTGCCCTCTCAATCTCAACCTCATCTGTCCGGGAAAAAGAAACACTATATAGCCACATCTTGCCACGCAGCCTGTCAATGACAATGATTTCAAAACCCACAGGTTACAAAACCAATGAGACTCCGCCTGAGATCCCTGAGAACACCACTGGAATATGCCAGTTTTCGCCTCAGACGCCCGACGCTTTACCAGACTTCAAGGCCATTGCTAGGCCCTCCCAGGTGAAGAGAGCCTGCCCGGGTCGCATGCGGAGCGGCGGGGCGGCCCCGCTGTAGAAGAGAGGATGCAGGGCGACCAGAAAATCCCCGGGGCGGAAACGGTTCGGGCTTCCCCGAGAAGTCGTTGAAGAAAAGCCAATGACTTCATGTCCGCCCCAAATCCGTACGAGGAAGGTGAGGTTTCAAGAGAAACTGAAAAGAAACTTGAAGGGATCATTATAAAATTAAAATAGAACTTGACAAGGAATACTTGAGTTCATAGCAAACAAAAAACAGTAAATATAACCAAAACACATATTGTATATATAAGTATGTATCAGTTATATAAAAGGACGTTGGAAAAAATGCCAAAGATATTGCCAACACATTGAAAATAAAGCCGCTGTTTCGGAGTGATCATAAATGATTCATGAAATTCATATCCATCACTCATCAACAGTACACATCTCAGGAAGCACTCGGATGATCTGCAGGCTCCCAACCTTATATGCAAGCGAAATACTATGTACACTTAAAAAAGAAAAAAAAACATACAAAAGTCGTCGCATCGCCTTATCGGCTCTGGGTGTCAATATCCAAGGGGGAATATCATGGTTAAAGGACGTGGGGTGTCATGGACCTAATTTTCCTTTTGAATGTCCGTTCACTTTCCTTTGAGCATGTATGTTCATGTATGTTCCTCAGAAATTCCTTTTCATGCCCTTTTGAACTTACAGGTTCTTTGGCATGCGTTCTTTTTTCGATTGAAATTGAAATCGTGTTTATTTCTTCATACGGTAGCTCTTCTACTGACGGCCGTTGTTCTTATGCGCAGTCTTAGTGACAGGACCAGCGTCTTCAAACATGGCATGGCAAAAAGTGTTTGACCCAATAATTATGTCTCGACAAGCCCTGTAGCCTTTTGACATGCCTTCGAGATTAATGGCAGAGCTTTGTAAGCCATGTTCCTGTTTTATTTTCTCAGCAATTCTTACTCTCCGTTCTTTTTCCTTTCTGCCTCTTCTCCTCTTCTTCATTCCTCGTCACAGCTTTTTCTAATCCAAACAACGACTTTGCGAGCCACCATGGACGTCAATACCCCCTGCCCACCCCGGAACTTCCACTGCTCCTTCCATTTCGCACCACCCCGCCCCGCCCGTTGGCGCATTCCGTTGGCGAAGCCCGCCTGGCGGACCACTTCGGCCTTGGAGATCTCCGGTTTCCGCGTCTGCAGCTGCACCACCAGCGCCTGACGACACGGGCGTGACCGGCGAGGCTTCACCGATCCGATCTCACACCGACACGGTGTAGGTCACCGGGTGTGACAGGAAAGGAGTCGGCCGTCCCGGCAAGAAAAGCACCAATATCATGTCACCAAGAGTATCTAAGAGTAGAACAAGACCTATAAAAAGGTGGACTTGTTGACCCTTTCTTTGTCTTACTAGGGGGCTTCACTTCTCCAGCCTCCACACCGACCCTCCCTGGGCCCGATGAGACGAGGCTTCGCCTCGATGGGCATGCTGATGGGCACGCAGAGCAGGTCGCCTTGTGGCGCGGCGAGGTCTCGACCGAAGCGTCGGGGAGACCGGGAACACCAACACCCATTTGGGCCAGCCCCATTAGGCCAGGAGGTCCCCCTTATTGGGCCAGGAGGTCCACCCATCTCTTTCTCCAGTTTTCTGCCGGGTCTTTCTGTCTTTGCTCTGGAGAAACTGACGTGGTGGCACGAAACTTGACAGCTGAGTGACTCAAATAGCCGCAGAGCACGGTGGCCTCAGCACAAGGGGCACAGTGGAAGCCCTCAGGAAGACAAGGCAAACGACCAAGATACCAAGATCGATTCTCCCCCAAACAATCTGGTAGGGAAATCTGCGGGCTTAGCCATCCTTAGTTTTGACGCAAAAAATAGTATACAAGTAGGGGTCTCACTGAAAGCTCGGGCCCAAGGCTCCAGACAAGACGACGAATGACATGGTTGGTTGACAGAACCGCTCTTCAGAAAGATCTGTCCTGCGTCCAAAACCGCACATACTTCTCGGACAACCTCTGCGATAAATACAACAACAATCAGTGAAGATGGAAAGGTGCGCCTGCTAACCTTTCACGGTCTTTGGCCCTGAATCCAACCGTCCCCGGCTCATCCCGGTTGGGGTTTAGCTGGGCTTTCCGGCAAACATCCCCAGCTCCTGCCCAAAGAGCCTGAAAAGGGAAGCCATCAAACACACGCTTGCCATCTCTCGCCTATCCTTTAAGCAATGATTAGTCGCAATGTCTATGGTCAGAAGTAATTGCCCCCAACAAAAGGACATGGGCGTTTCAAGGCCTCTCTCCCATCCGTGTCGTGAGTGATTCCCTTGTTCTACAGCAACAATGACGTAACAACCGAAAAGTGGCCATCACCAGGAGTGATGGCCGCTGCTGCGAACACCAGCGCCTCACGATGCCCCGCGTACCCTTAGAACCACGGCATCTCGGGAAGTCTTGGACTCTACAGCTTGGATCCTTTTTGTTAGGAGAGTAACCTAAGACCCAGTGCAACAAGACCCAGCAAACCAGTTGACAGATCCACCTACTGTACATTATTTGACAGACTTGGGCAGTCAATACTCTTGCCCCAGATGGATCATCAGGGATCTCCTGTAAAATCTCAAGTTCTCAGCGACCGCTGCAGACCTGCGGAGGAAGGATTTGATGGCAGCATAGTTCAGCACGTACATCGCTTTCTGCTCAGTGGCCTGCCAAATGGCCATGAAGGACTGTGTACATACCTGCGAGAGGAACATGATTAGGGCCTAGCAGCTCCAAGTTCATACCTCCTACCAAGGCTGCCTCATGAAAGAAAGGACCGCGTCAAGTTGGAGGAATCTGAGCTGTCTGTCAGCATGGTGGAAATCGAAGTTAAACCTTTGGAACGGCCTCCAGGGCCGAGAAAGGCAAAAGACCGCGATAGAGCCTCGGCAACGGTGCCGGACTCACCGTCTCCGTCAGTGCCGGATGAAAACCGCTTTCATCCGCACCTCATCCGAAGAATTCTAGCTGGTAAGACAACAACAAAGAAGTACAGTTGACAGTTGTTCACCTTGGTCCACTTCCAAAGCTTTCACCCAAATGGGCAAGTTTGATCCAAAATCCAAACGATTTCAGCTAAGCACCGCGCCCAAGCACGCCCTCCTAGCGTCAGCAGCAAGCAGCTGAGCAGCTTCATGAAAGAAAAAACACCGCGCACGAAATGGGTCGGCAACTGCATCTCACAGACCTGTCCTGCGAAATAATCTGCTTGAGCACGGCAAGCAAAGAGCCATCCTCAGCAGAAATCAGCAGAAACACAGCTTGACATAATTCTCATATGCACTCAAATCTGGTCTGTTCTGTGGCAGCCCAGTTTTGTGGGCCGCGTTTACCCACTGAAAAAAAAAAAAACGTTTCATCAGTTGTATTCATGTTGTTGAACCATTCCTTGCGCAATCACTTGGATTCCCTGTAAAGGATCACCTGTTGAAAAGGTGTCCTCCGCAGTGACCAGCTGCGTGCTCCCTATCTGGGATAGCCCAGATAGCCGCACTGCACAGCTTTGCAGAAAAAAGAGGCAAACCGTCACACGCCCGCAAACCATCGCAGCATGTGCTGCGCAGCCCCTCTCTTTTTCGCAGCCGCGAGCCGCTGCGAACAGCTGGCGAGCCCAGCGGAGCCATTCAGACCTGCCTGCGCAGCATGGATCGGGGCGCCTGGGCTGCGAACACATCGAAAACACACCACTGAAATGCAGTGAAATGCACTGAAGCAAATGAAATCCGAGGCAAACTCCCAAGATTCACTCCAATTTCTTCAGGATGAACCAGCGCGGGGCCTCCTTTGGATTGGTGTGCCCTTCGTTCAGTCTTCCTGGCCCCGGGGCCCAAGCAACAGAACTTCCTGCCGTCTCGTGGGTGATAGCCACCAATCATTCGATGCCGGTGTTCCTTTGAATATTTCATTGGCTCAGTTTGGGTGATCCAATCGTCCCCGCTCAACACAAGTCTGGAGTTGATGCCACCTGCAACTCTCCTGAACACCTCCCACCTTTCCGGCAAAAAAGATTCTGGCCGGCAGTGTGCTCGACTCGTACAAGTGGGCGTTAAAATTTCAGAGCGGTCCCGCAGAGAGATGCAAAATATATCATCCCTAGAGCTCCAAGTACCTTCTGAGAAGGCGTTTGGGGTGGTTTTGGAGGGTCCAAATACCTTCTGAGGTGGCACTTGGAGCACCGGGACATATACATAGAATTATACTCACATACTTACTCACATATATTTTCTTTATATCCCGCGTGAGAAATCCACCACAGCTGGCAGCTGCCAGCATGAGAGCATATCAGAGCCTCTTGCAACCGCAATCTGATATCAAAAACATTCACTCCAGAACCACAAAAACCAGCGACGGTGCCTTATCATGCTTTACTTTATCAACATCTCATGCTCTTCTGCCAAGCATCCATGGGCTCAAGCTCACTAAGCATGGTCATCTTCCTGATGAGAAACACAATTGAACATGCACCACTTATTGGACAGGAACTCTTAGTTGATTTGCTGATAACCAAGTTTGGGGCATCGAGAAATTATTTGCGCGTTTGCTCATTGCTAAATTCTGGGTGGATCACGAAGATTTGTAATTCAATGGCTAATTGCCTCCAACACGCATATCAAAACATTGGTACATTACAAGTAGCTTGTTGCCAACCAAAAGGCTCTGCAGAACTGCCAGGCAAAGCATGTCTAAACGCAAAGACACTCGTCTCGTGAGTAAACCCCCAAAAGGCCAACAAAACCATCAAAATCTAAGCAACCCAGGCTACTTTTGATAGTCATACTTGCTTGAAAGTCTAGGGTTTGGGGTGGGTGCCAGGGGGGTCTAACCACCTTCTGAGGATATGGGCCAGGAGCCCTAGGGGAATATGGCCTGAGACCGTCTGCCACACTGGATCACGTCTGGAGTGCGCTCTTGATGTTCCTCTCCACTGCGGAGCAGCCCCAAATCTGTGGATGAGAGTCGCTGAATAGATGTGCTACACTGGTCTTAATGGAGCCTAGCCTAGGAATTTGACAGCCGCATGCATGTCCCAGCCACTAAGACAACGAACCACAAGGATCACGACCACATGCTTTTCTGGAATGCCAAGGGTCGTCATCATCGCCGCACCTTCCTCAGCTGCTTCCTGGCACTTTTGGCGCTTGCAGCTTGCCTATGTACAAAGAAACGAAGCTAGCAAACTTCAAACAACTTCAGAACCCAAAATGACCCTGTTTCGATTGAGGCCCTATACGTGTCGATGGGTTTGTGCCATTTACCTTGCTTTCCAAGTCCTTGAATGTCCCCGTGCATCATCTGCATCGCCCTCCACCAGGACCCTCAGCCCCGCCTCAGCCTCGCGCTGCACACGCTGGGTGGCGGCCCATTCGGCGGCCGCCTGGGCCTCCTGGGGCAGGTCGCCCTGGTGGCATCTGTTTCAGTCTAGCTCGGCTCAGGGTTGTGGGGGGGGCACCGAATGAACAGCCCCCTCAAGACCATGCGAAGTTGAGGCTGGGACAGGTATGCTGAGCTTTGACCGACCCCAAGGTGGGCATCAGGTGGGCATGTGTGAGACTAAGGAGTCCATAACCCCATCCCATTTCACCAAAGCGGGCGCCTATGGGTACATCCCCATTTGCCACAGCAGTTCCTTTCCCGGTTGACCTCGCACTTGAGATCGCTCGAAGGGCTGAAGCGACCGGCCGAACGATCTCTGGTCCTTGGCCTTGAGCGTGGCATCCTCAGCGTCCTTCACTTCGGCCTCCTCTTGGGCCAACCTCGGATGACGGACTTCGTCATCTTCGTCATCTTCGTCCGGCCGAAGATGAAAACGTCTGACTGGTGTAGAAATCGTGTGTGTGTGTGTGACTCGTGTGGGAACAACCCCACAAGACCGCCCAAAAACAAAAAGAACATCGCGATATTCGGCCACCCTTAGCCACCCTCAGCCACCCTTACGAGTCGCACCAGTCACCTGGACCACCGTTGTTCCCAAGACCAACGACATAGGGACGCACCGTTTCGGACTCTGAGGTCGCCGCTTGAGCCAGTCTTCCACTTGGCGCTTCGCTTGGCGTCGAGCACGCCAGGTCGCGGTTTCCTGCAAGCGAACAACAGACCCATTGAACTCCCCTCAGAACCAATTGATAGCCAAGTAACAAGAAGCTAGGCGCGGTGGAGGCCATCGCGTTCTTAGGTTGGAGGCCATCGCTACGAACGTAACAAGAAGCTACTAGTAACAAGGCTTAGAACATAGAACCACTTGAGAACCAAATAACGGCGAACATCATCTGCACATCTTGGCCTACAATTGTCTGTCCCAAATTGAACCCAAACCGAACAGTTTTTGCCGCCTTGGCGGATTCCTCGGCGGCTTTGGCGGCGTTCTTCTGTGCCACCTCGCGCGCCTTCTCTTTGGCCAAGCGCTCGGCTTCCTCCTGGGGGACGATGAAAGCTGGGTCAAACAACGCTGCTTGTGACTCCAAGCTCTCAGTAAGCACCCTTTCCAGCTGTGCGGCCGCACATAAATCACATTAAGTTACTTCAACCTACTATAGCGTACTACAGTATGTAGTCTAATGTAATCTACAGGTATATAACTGTGAGTTAGGGTGCTTTGGCCCCCGCAATTCGTTGGCTTGACGACCAACCCTTATCACTCGTTGAGAAGAACTTCAACAAGACAAGCCAGATGGCCCATCGAATGCAGAAAGCCAGCTAGCTGACTAGGCAGAACTTTGCAAAGAAGACCCCCAAAATGTGTTGCCATGGGCTTTCCAACACGGACTGCACTGCGCCGCAACAGGGCGCACAACAACAACAACAACGACGACGACGACGACAACAACAACAAAGCCCCACAAAGCTGCACAAAGCCAGAGCCAAAACTTGTGGTGTGTCGGACAAATGTAGAACTGACCTCACAGAGCCACGCGTGGGTACAAAGTGAGTGTGTAGAATAGGGAGACCTCCCCGGCGTTCTGACCCCTGTATCACTCCTAGCCCAAACCCTCTCTTCCCTCAAACAGCGCACACGGCTTTGGCGACAGCTCCCAGGGTGGTGCCAGGCTGGGAGCACCTCAGACCTGGCACCAACCCTGGTCCCTAGACAACCATCCATTGGGATGGCGCGATAGGTTCATAAGGCTTCGCGCATTTCACCACAGCTCCCATCTGAGGCAGGTGGCAGGGTGCAAGCAAGGATGCGGTTCCTGAACAAAGAACACCTGTTCAGAACAAATGCACCACCTGTACTCCAGAAACAACAAAATTCAACCGGAAGGGGATTGGGGTGTGGAGAGATTCCCTTATGCAGAGTAACCCTGCAACGTTCCCGTTCGGCAAAGTAGTAAATCAAGACCATCCAAAACCGGGCCAGGGGGCCCTCTGATTCCAAAAACCCACCCAAATCAAGTCCTAGGATCTGGTCTGCTGTGCCAGCGATGTCTTGTTCCGCCGAAGCACGACGCGGCCGACGCGACGCGGGTCACAGAACCGGAAGAGGATCCGGTGTCCGCCCGTTCCGGGCGGTCAGCGAGATCCGCCGAAAGTCCGCGACTTCTTTGATGGTTCAGATCATCGCAAACACTCCATGGGACTGGAATCTATGCCGCCCCATTGACCCCTGGGATCCCATATGGCATACACGGAGCGTCTGGGAATGATAGTGTGGTATGTGAACCTACCAGGACCTACCATGCAAGATGCATGTAACGTTTCCCCCACCTGTGCAATCTACGCCCGATGCGGTCCTGCGCAGCCGCTTCGGCCAACTCAGAGGCCTCAACGCCAGAAAGTCATCAAGGATGCACCGTTGATCCTTCTTGGTCCTATAGACACAGTCATTACCCCAGTCTGCCATAGTGCAAACCTGCAAGATCCTGCAAGGCTTGTTGATCTCATCGCTTTGAGCAGCATCCCAAGATCCTATGTCATTCGACGTTGGAGTTGGGTCTGAGTCCCTTTGAGCAAATCCCCAGGGCTTGGCTGGTTGAAAACTTCCTTCAAAGGGTCAAAGCCTCAGCCGCTCTCGAGATCTGTCGGGAAAAAAGTGTCATCTCCATTCATCTCCAACTCTTCTGACGCTTCTGCCGCTTCGCTCTCTTTTTCGTGAGTTTTGGTGTGGTTTGCTCATGGCTCCATGAGTACAGACCTGTGAACTGTGCCAGGATTACGACCTTACAGTGGATGGTCACTATCGACAAGGACCAAGGGACCTTGGAATATGTCCCTTCACATCCTCCCTGTCTCAGTGTGCTTAAAACAAACCCCACATATCTTGAGTTGTCGATGTTATTTATGTCTGATTATTTCATACCCACCTCTTTGAATCCTAGGGCTCCCCTCAAGGGTTCTTGGGCTGGTGCTTCCTTGCTGCGCTTGTTTCGTCTCATCCTCCTCATGTTCCAAGCAATCCCGGCCACCGCCGTCTCCGCTCCGCGCTCCCGCGCCTCCCGGCGGAGGCCGTACCCGAACCGCGATCCCCCGCGCCTTCCGCTGCGCCATGGCCTCCGCGATCTCCCGCGCCGCCGCTCGGGCCACCTCCACAGCCTTCGCCTCACGGAATCCGTCCGCCAGCGCGAACGAGCGGGGGGGAAGGCTGGCGTGAGAGATCTCCGGGGATCTTCGGGTTCTTCTTGGGGATATTCATATATTCATACCAAGGCCTTCAAGGGCCTAAGGGGTGGTTAAGGGACACCCCTTAACAGCTACGGGGCTATAAATAGACACCCCTTGGAGGGTTATATACATGTGTACGTTACATAAATCCATATACATGGTGGTTGATCAACACTTTCGCGAACAACTTGAATAGGCGAACATAGTGACATAGGCCTGATGTCGACCTTTCGATTGACTACCATGTAATTACTGCATCTAGATCTGTCAGGTGCCTACTTCTGGATTTGTCAGGTGCCTTGGTCTAAGCCTTTTGGGTCTTTCAAGATGGGAAGTGGGAATGTTCTGTTAGTGTAACAAGCATGGAGAGTCCCGCGCGCCCACAGGTTCATCTACAGTATATTATACAAGCATGTTCAGGATCCAGTTTGCTCTTGGGATGCCCTGGAACGTTCTGGTTCTCAAAACGAGAGGACCAGTAGACGCCCTATTGTGAGATGAACCTATGAAGACAATACCCTTGCGCACTGTCAAAATATGTGGTCCTGTAGTTCACTGAAAAATGGCCCACTTATGCCCACTGGCCCTTGCTGGTCGGGTCTGCACTCCAAAAGCCGGAGATCTATTTCTCATTCTGATCCATCCTTTCCATCGTCTCACCAGGTCGCCACCCGGACCCTTGGCATCTCGGACCCTCGGTCACCTCGCCTTGGCCTTCTCCGTGACGACCTCGGCGGCGTGGCTCTCCACCCCGGCGGCCGTCGCGGCGGTGGCCGCCGCCTTGGCCGCCGCGGTGGCGGCCTCGGTGGCGGCCTGCGTCGCCTGCGAGGATGACGAAGTGCGGCCCAGCAGGATCCGCAGATCCGAGTAGCATTCGTTTTGGATGGTCTTTAGGGACTGTGCAGCACTTCGAGAAGTCTTTTAGCCGAGTCAAGAATCATAAACGTTCATTGACGGGCGTTCTTTGATCGAGACGAAAGCTGTTGTAGAAGTTGCGGTGTAGAAAGTCATAGGAAAACCATGGTGCAAACATGGGAGAAAAAAGACTATGTATTTATATATTGACCATCCAAGCATCTAGGGCGCACATTTGGGAGGGCCACAGCATCGTTTTGGTCTGCCGTGAACAAGGTTCCTCATCCTTGTTGTTTGCCATCCACAGCTGGCTGCAGTTCTGTCCTTGCAAATCGAGCAGCGAGCCTTCTGTGATGCAGACTCGATCGCTTGCTTCTTGGCGGTCTCCTGGGCATTGGCCTCAAGTCCGGATCCAGCGGCCCGACACCAACTGCTCCGACACATGGTGAACCCCGACTCAGGCTCCAATCACCAAATCCTACCCCGGGAAGATGGATTTTGAATGGATTTGACCCCTTTGAAAAAACAGAGATGGAGGGGGCCTGAGAGTGTAAAAGAGGAAAAAAACCGAACCCCGGCATTTTGAGATACCTGGGTTCGGTTCAGGAAATAGACCGAAACCTACACTCCCGAAAACTCCACATGGTGGAAGTGGATGGCACCACCATTGCATGTCATTCCTTTAAGGGCCAGGCCATTCTCCACGTAACCATGTGAGTTCCGAGTGTACCCAGCCAGGTTTTGGGGTCAGATAGATATACCAGAACCGCCCTCCATCTCCGGCGCGGACCGAGGCTCCGGACCAAGGCGCGGCCCAGCGCGGTGTTGGCCGCGTAGCGGAAGGCCGCCTCCAGTGCCTGGCTGGTCATGGTCGTGTTGCATCCAGCATCTTAACCTATCTAGTTTCTTTACAGTAAGGGCCATAACGGGTTTCTCATGAAAAACGCCGACTTGTCAATCCCTATTGATGAACGTGAAAGGGCGCCCACTTTCCCTCCCCCTTAGCTCGTGTCTTCTCAAACGCCCAATGTGGCAGAGAATTGGACCCTGCGCGGCCGCCTGCGCGGCCGCCTGTGCCGCCACCTTCGGGTCGGGCGTGCGCGTCATCGGCAGCGGCGGCATGCAGGCGCTCACCACAGCACTGCCCTGCGCCAGGCCCTCGCCGATGGCGCTCTTGGTGCTGCTCCTGTGGGTTTTGCCCCTCGCAACATCGGAGGGTGGCAAGCTTGCTTCTGTGCAGGATTTTGGGGTGTTGGCTTATATAACTGGTACAGGTAGAAATTCTTGATTGGCTTATATAACTGGTACAGGTAGAAATTCTTAACAAACTGGAGACAACAACGATACAAATGGAGTGGTGGTTGGGTGGTGCACCGTCCTCTTCTCCTTCTTCAGAATCATCCAGACAGCTTGAAATAGCTCCCTCGATGGTTTCATCACTAAAGCCTAAAGACATCCAAAGAAAGTTCAAAGACTCTGCTCCATATACACTCCTGCAGATTAACATGAACCCTGAAAACCACTGCATGGTAGATGAGAATAGTCCTACCAGGGTCTCTTTTCATCTCTTTTCAAGCTCCATCTTATTTTCCTCAAGGGGAGCTGCAAGTTAAAGTTGGGAAACAAATGCCCAAAACCACTTCCCAGCCCCCAACAGCCTCACCTGATGGCACTCTGCGTGAAGGGCACTGTAAGCTCTGCCGTGGCCTCGCCCGTGACGGTGGCACCCGCCGAGGCAGAGCGAGTGGCGTTGGCCTTCGCCGTGGCGTCCGCTTTCACGGTGGCTGGCACCTCTCCAGGGGCCGAAGGACTTGCAGGGGGAACAAGACCGCAAGGAATATGTGGGGGGGGATCTCCCAAGGAGATTCGGCGTGTTCTCATCTCATCCTGAAGGCAAGGTTGATATACTGTAATATATATATATATATTATTATATTATATACTATATATCCCGACTTTGCTGAACATCCTCTACCGATAGATCCACGGGGTTCCTCAAGATCCGTGTGCAAAAACGAATGCTGACACCACGATCAATGGGCTTTGTGCGGTACTTGATCCTCATGTTTCGTACTGGCCTAAGCATTTTCCCGGATCCAGTCAAATGAGGTCCGTAAGACCCTGTAGGGTTATGATCCAGAGGAGGGCACCCAACGTCACCTCCCCGGTCTCGGTCTCGGTCTCCGGCGCACCTGGGCCATGTGACCGCCCCGCCGGTCGGGTCTCGGTGTTGAAAGGGGGTGGAAAAACGGTGTGAAACGCGGGCCTCCGAAGTGTGAAACGCGTTTGGGAAAGTTATGGAAAGAACGAGAATATGCCATGCCAGAGTACATACAACACAGTACTTACGTAGTTCTTCAAAGTGACCTTTTGATCTCCCGGTTTGAGGTCACTAGGGCCTGAAGAAAAATCATGGATAAACTGGTCTAGACCAAATGTGACCAAACCTATCAGCGCTTGAAACTCTTGGATCCAGCCGGTGCTCCAAAGCCTGTGCCTTCATGAGCAAACCTGGGGAAACCTCAAATCTTCTCCAAATCCTTGGCTGATCCTCGGGAACGGGTGATCTAACAGCAGGGCGTTCCTGCCTGTGTTCCATCGACACCACCCTTGTTTCATTGATAATTAAGCGTCACCTGGGTTGACCATGGATCCATCCACCCCACCCAAGAACGAAAGAAGATCGAAAGCATCTGTCCCACTCTCCTCCCACCTCTCTCGGCAGCCTGCCGGGCATCCTGGTGCTCCTCAGATGTCGAACAGATCCCATGGTTATTGGCCTAATTATGGACTCCTTTCTTTTTCACGGCTCGTGTGGCTCCTGTGGTATATAAACATATATAGATCTTGGATGGTCCAAATATGATTTAGATTCAGCAGTGTGTGTGTGTGTGATTGTGTCACAATTGTTCAGAATTACTTCCCCCATCTGCCAGTCAGCCAATTGGCGGTACGAAGGTAGGCTGGTTCCTACTCCCCTGGATGAACCTGCATTGCATGATCATATATTATATTATCTAAGCCGGTTCGCGAGCGTTGCTTTGCTAAGCGGTATACTTTCGCGACCCCGCAGGAAAAAAGGTAAAAAAAGAAAATGTTCGTTTTTTACCGTTTTTACCGCGGATATTGTAGAGTAAAAAGGGGCGCCCCCCCGGTAAAAACGGTAAAAAAAGAAAAATTTTGTTTTTTTGCCGTTTTTACCGCGCGGATGCCTCGGATTATCCCGGTAACCCCGGCAACTACGCTAAACCAGCACAGTATATTATCATAAGTTATCATATATTCAGGTAAACCAGCCGCCTTCATCCAGAAAGCGGAGATCTGCCCCTCGAGATCTGCCCAAGAGATGAGAGAAAATTGGTGACTGTAGCGGGAGATTCAAGAAGATCCGAATCCAAAGGGCATGTGTAATTACCCATACCCCCCGCTTTCTTCACGAAGTCCACCCCCTCTTTGCCGCATGTGGATTCCACCGAATGAACCAAGGTCGACGTGTTACATACGACTAGATCATAGTAGATCTATACAGTACTTAGCACGTAGAGTTACTTAGATCATCAATTACACGTGGATTCCCAATGAAGACCAGACCGTTCTTTCCGAACGGAAAGGCCGCGTTTCTGCCGGCTGTCTGTCCCTGTCCCCCGTGCGTCTGACGGCTCCACCTGGAGGATGCTCCAATAGGGGTTGGGTGCCTCCGTCGTGGTGGTCACTGCCTCGGAGGCGTTCTCTGCCGCCTCGAAAAGGCAGAAAAAAGCAGACCGCATCGAAAACGCCTCGAACACCCGTCTTCGCACTGTCGACATGTGTTGTCATAATATAGGTGGTGCTGAATCAATCCATGCATTCTTGAATGATCTAATTCGTCGGACCATCCCAAATCCGCTGCGCCTGCGACTTGGCAGAGGAGTTGGCAGTTGCATTTGCCTCTCCCGACTTCCGCAGGTCCCACCCCTGGCGAGAAGACACGGTCCCGTGGGCCACGGCCAAAAGATTCGGCTCCCTTAACCTCAAGCTCCAAGTGTTCGTGGTGCAGGTGCACTGTGAGATGATGCCACGCAGGTCCGACCGATGTTGTAGGAACCTTTGAAGGTCCGGTCTGGAAGCCGAGACATGGACTGACAGTCCACAACCGAAAAAGCAACCAGAACAGTCCACTGGATCCCGGAAGGTTCCGTGATGTTCTGAGAAAAATAGAGTGGTCATGAGTCGTCAATGCCAGTGTACCAGGTACCATATACAGTACCTATTGGAATCCTATTGGTGTTCACTAGGAGGGTCTCCCTCTAATTCTCCACCAGGAACGTTAAACGGTCCATGCCCTGATCCCAGTCCATCGACATCAAAAAGGAAAACTCCACTGGGCGGCCCGACGCTCCTGCCTGAGCGGATCCGACTCTTCTTTTGTGTCAGACTTATGCATTGCAAAGGAATCAAAGGAACGATGTCCCGGGGCCAGTTGTGATGTAAACGGAAATAATATATACATGTGTTAAAGTCCATCAATGTGAGCAGCGTTTTTGGGGTGCAAATGTACCACGTTTTTCCACCACGAAGGCGATGATCAAACAAAAACACTGTTCGTGTCAATAATAGTCACAGTCTCATGATTTCTTATGCAACTGAAGTCCAAGTCAGTTCCGCATCTTGAGATTTAAATGTTTTGTGCATCAGCAATGCTGTAGTCTCTCTGTTGCTCCGTTGCAGGTCTGCAATCCCCTCCGCCCACTCGAATCCCCATGTTTCATGCAAAACCCCCACCTGACACTTGTTCACCACCACGAATGTCTGGCATGGTGTTCATTGACGAAACCCATGGGAAACCATTTTCCACCTGGTTTCCGCCTGTGATGTTCCACCAAGTCGCTACCATCACCAGCGTCACCGGCAGCAGCGTCACCGGCAGACGCGTCACCGGCAGACTCGCCGGCCTGGATGAGACCGATGGCAAAAGGTGCCCCCAAGATCCTCAATGTGTAAGATGCCTGAAACCTTCTGACCAAAACCTTCGGTTTCTGTCACAGATGTCGACTGTCAACCTAATCATATAATATAATATATATATACAGTATATATATGTCGATCAACATAAGTCAACCTAACCAAAGTGTCCGCCAGCGGCTCTTCTACATTAAGTGGGGAACGGCACCACTCTCTAAAAAGGCGAATGTAAACAAGAAGAACTTCGTCTGGAAGAGACCCACATGGAACCTGAAAACCACTGAGCTGTAGAGGAACATCGTCTTCCAGTCTGGTCCATGCCAAGCCCGGTGCCATGTGGATGTTGCTCGTTTTTATTCGTTCATCCCTTCTATTTGGTCCCCTTGTCACCGTGACCGCTCCGCGGGTAGGACACCGTGTCGTCGATTCGCTGGACCCCGCTGGACTTGGCACGCCGCACCTGCTCAGACTGGGCAGAGGCGTTGCCAGTGGCATTGGAAGACGTGGGCTCTTGGCCCGACTTCAGATCCCACCCCTGGCGGGAAGAAACGAAGGTCCGGTGGAGGTCCGCGAAAAAAAATATAAAACACTCTTCAGTTGCAATGAATCCGACGAAAATGGAATTGATAGAGGAAAAGCGACGACTATCTGAGTCAAATCTGTGTTGCATAGGTTCACAAAATTCTCAGTGCCGGTCACCTGTATTTGGTACTTTGGGACACTCCAAACATTCCATTTGGGGAGAAAGTCTTGAACATTCAGGGCAGCCCGACCGCCACATCGCTGCCTCAGCTGAACAACAAAAGTTGCAACTGCCTTTTCTGCCCAATGAACGCTGACGTGTACAGTAATTGGGGTACCTCCCATCTTATATATGAATACGAAACATGTATTCTCCTGCATGATCGCATGATTTTGGCAACACATGATGCTGATTCGGCTGGGCCGCGAAGTGATTCCATCGTCTTTGTGGAAATCCTACATCGGCTTGATTGCAGTTACCAGTTCCCATGCAAACATGATTCAGGAAAGCCCATCCGAGATGTTAGGCAAATGTCGATTCTTCTAGGGCACCATGCTTCCTGGTGTTTCCTATTGATACTATTGATACTCCCGACTCCCTTCCTTCTTCGGGTAAGGAACACCGGTGGCCCAATCTGGTCCCTCCAAGTCGCTGTTGGCAGTCGCTGAAGCATTGGCCGTGGCGGACTCCGTGGCCTGACACGACGGGTGTACCAGCAGTTCTGCAAAAGATCCACCAGGCTCAAATCCGCTGAGCTCCCCAGAAGATCCGCAAACAAAGAAACGGTTGGTTGGGCTTTGAAGCAAACATCCCAATTGGATCCTGTCCATGTGTTTTGATTGTACCTCTCAGGCCCATGTCGTGACTCGGAAAAGTGCTCGTTGGGGGTTGAGAACATGATTGTTGCATTACAAAATCCTGATGTCATGCACCTCCGCCTCGATGTTGCTTTGCCGGACAGTGGCGGTCTCCTGGTGCAGTCAAACGGCCAAACAGCGTGGGCGTTGCCCACAAAAACTATCAAAAATTAACATCTTCCACGACTGACCCTGTCACATGTCTCACCCCTCGCTCACGAGCACCACCGCGTGAGCACGGTCCTTGGCACTGGCGTGAGCACTCTTCGTGCTCACCGCCTTCACCGTGACTGTCTTCTCCACCGACATCCTCCAGCCGTTCAGGGCGGGCGCTCCGGCTCGCCGGAACGTTCCCGATCCGATCGTTAATGGATGTGCTGCCCGTTCCTCCCCAAAAAAGGGGCACCAAAAAGCCGGCATGGTCGCAATCTGAACATGTGACATCCTGATGAAACCGGATGTTCTCCTTCAACTTTTGGGATGCGAAGACAGCAGCACCTGCATTCCTATTCATCTCAGAAGCACTGCTTTGTGATCCACTCAGTGCCAACAGGTTTCCCTCCCCACACCCCTCACTCGTGTTTTCGGCCTCACATGGGCATGGGGCACCGTGACGCGCACCGTGGCGCAGGCCGGGCCACTGACCGCGAAGGCCTTGGGGCAAAAGGCCTCGTGTCGCTCCATACCTCGTGCGGCTCAATGGGATGACCCACTGCGGAGAAAGGTATGCAGGTCCCGGGGGGGGGGCGGCTCAATCTGCCAAGTAAACCTGCACTTGGTGTGAGGTATCTGCAGTCTTGTGGAGTGGTGCCCCCAGATCCAGTGGTGCTGGCGCGAGTGGAGATACGGAACCTGCAATGCTTCTATCGAAACCTTGTGTTGGGGGGTTCATCTACCTTGTTCATCTTGTTCTGTGACCTCATGACTTTGCCCACTTCGCCGACTCCCATCTGACCTACCTGGTCCTCGAAGTGCTGCCAAAGCGCCCCACTGACAATGGTCGTTGGGGTCGCAGTCCATGCACATGGCCTGACAGGCAGTCCATGGGCCACACCCAAGTCGAGGGGTGTCGCATGGTGTCAACATAGCCTAGAAGTCCAAAGACTATATTTTGACCGGCTGAAGTAAAGGAAGTTCCCTTTCAGGTCCCCTAAAGACCATTCTTTTTCTAGTCTTTGACTCCCAGGGTATATACATGTCTAGTTTCTGCCAGTTGAGAGGTTGAGACCCGAACTGGGACCTTCTAGTGGTACGGAATGGTACATCCCTACACCTCCAGTCGTACCTCCTCAGGTTCAATATTTAAACCCTCCTGGCACATCTCCACCCCAGTCCCACCGAACCGACCCGGTTCGGTACGAAAACGGATGCGCCAGCTCCGACATCGCGACGCCAGCTCCGACATCGCGACACCCGTGGCGGTGGCAACGAAGACCACCGGAGAGAGCACCACAACAAAGCAAAAAGCTCATGAAGTTCATTGAAGTTCCTATGTTACTTATTGGGGCTCTGTTTTCACAGTCGCACGCCCCAAAATGCTGTAAATATATGTAAATACTGCTGCTTTGGGTTGGTGGCCGTGCATATTCCGGGAATTTCATGGAATTTCCAAGATCTGGTGGGTTGTTTGTCTTCTCAAAATTCGGAGACCAAATGGGTCCAGATCTATTCTCCCGTGCTGGCAGTGTCTCGAGATCTTCCTTGTTTGAGACACCCACATGTTGAAATCGGCAAGCCAAACCATGCCTGCTTCAAGATGGAAGCATCATCTGACTTCCCATCACTGTCGAACTCCATGGGAATCTTGCAAATCAGCCCATCCTGCTGTTTGGGGGCTCGTCTGGTGGAGAGACTGGGTGGCGCAAGCAACACATGTCAGCGGAAAGAACTCAGCTTGGATGCCATGTCAGGTCTCAACACTTGCCAAGCAAGCACAACAATGGGAATCCCCACATCCAACGGACAGGCTAGTGATACGATGGAAGAACCGTGGTGCAGGATCTTTTCCTATAATTATATGTAGGACGCAGGAGGATAGCGCCAAAAGCCCTTTGGAACGCCAGTGGTGCTACCAGCTGGTGCCAGCAATGGGCTGTGCTTACTACCAGGAACATGATAGCTCAACCTTGTCTGATACCTGAAGATGCTCATATTAATGGCACATTCAGTTTGGAGCGCGACATCTTAGGGACACCCTTTATTTTCGGGCAAACGAGCACCTCATAGAACTGTGGTCATGCAAGCCGTGGCAAATGATATACCCCAAAAAAACTATTCGTCTGCTAATAAACCTTGCGAATTTACGAGGATTCGGCGGGGGTTGGGGGCATCTTGAACCTGATTGACCTCAAGAAACCCCCAACTGCCCAGCAGACAGTGCACAGCTCAGATCATGAAGATTCTCTTGGAGTTCAGAAAGGCAGTTATATAGGTAATGGTGAACATGGTGAACATGATGAACCATCCCAGTCGCTTTACCATCTAAGTCGCTTTGACTTCCACATCCAAAAGAATCTGGAACCGTTTTTTCTCTTGCGACAAAAACGGAGGACACGTCGTTCAACGCGCCGCCTGACACACCGCGGGCCAGAGCCGGGGCGAGCCCATGCCGCCGCAGTTGAGACCCTTGGACTGCTGAGGGAGGCCTCGGGGTCCAGTCGAAACTTGATGCAAATAAAAGGTGCTGTTTGATCTGGATCCATTTCCGAGAACAGGTTGAGGAATCAAAGTATGTTTACATGTATGTATGTACGTACGTAACGTACGTACGTACGTACGTACGGAGGGAGGGAGGGATGGATGGATGTATTAATGTAATGTAATGTAATGCAATGCAATGCAATGCAATTTTATGGTTATGTATGGTATATTATGGTATGGTATGGTATGTACTTTCCTCCGAGTGCATTCTTGGGAACAAACATCATCAAGTTGCCACGAACATGTAGTTGGGCGGCTTGAATTGTCGCTTCAAAATATTCCTATACAGCCGGAGGTGCATTTCTGCAGCTCGCTGTGCCAAAAGCTTCCCAGGCCGCACATGCACTCATCCAGCGCCTGGTTGAAGCAGCCGAAAGTATCCGAAAGTGCCATTCCAGTGTGGGCATATACACGCACATGAATCCACCTGCTGGTGATACCAATCACTAGGAGCGAGCTCCATTCAAATCAGCAAGCCACCAAGTCTCTCTTCTTTCTGGGTGGCTGCACCTCTGTCCATGGAATTCAGATGAATTCAGTCCCCTTGAAGCCACTCTGCTCTGCTTGAACCAAACACTCTTCCCAAACACGCAGGGCTTCCCGACGTCCCACACTTATAGCCCACACCAATCCATAGGTCCCAACCGACCGTTTCATGATCACCCGACCTGCAGATCTGCAGATCTGCCGAATCCCCCACGGTCCCCGCGTCATCCGACCGGACCCCGGGGGCCGGCCCACGGTGCACCCGTGCATCACCCATCACGGTCCCCCCCCCACGGCGCCTCCACACTGACGCTGGTCTTGTTGATCAGCTCCACGTGGGGAGCCCGGAAGGCATCGGCCTCGCTGCCGAAGGGCTGGACCGCCTCCTCGGGGGCGAGCGGGTCGCCGAAGGCTTTTGCGCAGGGAGAAAACGGGTTGGTCATGGTTGGCCAGTGGCCAGATGTGGCCATCCCATTGTCCAATGGACGAGTCTTGTAGGGTGTCTATTGGAGTGATAACTAAGGGGTGATCTGCAGGGAAGGCACCTTCATGCATCTTCTTTCCCATCCAGAACCGCCCTGTTCGCTCCACACCGAGACACCAGATCTTGCATCTCTCTCGGGCGCTTGGCCAGCAGCACTGCCGAGACATGCAGCGGCCATGCCACGGCCAGCAGGGCACACTTCATTGGACCTCAGGTGTGCGGGAGGAGGCGTGGTCAAGACAGCACGGGGTGCTGTTCCCACCACAGGCTGCGTTAGGCACGGTTCCTTGCGGACAAGTCAACCTGGGGCCCCCCTCCGGTGGAGGCGATGAAAAACCTCCCTCCGATTGAGCCGCAACGGCTGCGATTCAGCCAAAGCCAAAACGGTTCCGGGCAAAGGATAAATATAATGTTAAAGGGATGAATCGGGAAGGAAATTCAACAAACTGCTTGGAATGATATGAGTAATGCCATAATTGCAAGATAGCGGGTTCGCACGCTAGGGGGTCATGCGCAGCACAGTCTGCGTCTTTTCGAGCATAGCTCAAGGGCCCTGCGGTCACAGGGTCGTGAGGTTCGAACGACATGGACACATGCCAAACTTGCACTGGTCTTTCTTTAAAAAGACGAAAAAGTGCTTTTGAGGTTCTGTACAGTGCTATGGACTCCGCGACTGCATGTCAAAGTCGTCGATGGAGTCGCTTCGGCCGCCACCATGGAAAGGCGCCCTTCGTCAAGGATCTTCCTCAGCTCATGCTGGGGCTTGATCTTAGTCAAGTGGTCAGCACGTTGAACGTGTGTCGAGACCCACTTGTAGACGTCCTTGACGTTCTCTCCGGAGGGCTCCAACTCTTCAGCCGCTTCTCGCAATGCGCCGATGTCCAAGGTCAGGCGCTTCTCCTGAGTGCTTCCCAAGGGGCCGTCCTTCACCAGGAGGTCGTAGAGCGAGCGGCAGTCTGTGGCAGTGGCTGCTGGAAAAATCTCGGGCGCCAATCTACCCGATTGCGTCGGCTGGTAGCTCTCGATGAGCATCTCGGCCAGCAGCTCCCTCGTGAACAACACTGCATCTGTGGCAGCGTCCAATCCCATGGTTTCCGCAGCAAGCGTAGATCTGCACTTGCGACGGATCCTGTGTGACCTCCATTCCACCAGGTTCGCCACATCGCCGGCCAAGGTGAAGACCTCTGGGCCAGTGATGAAGACCAAATAGCCAGCCTGGGACTTCAAGTCGTCCGTGTTCGCCCATGATGCATCGCTAAAGCTGATGATGCGGGCTTTCGTCAAGTCCAATGGCCGGAATTGGAGTGCCCAATCCTTTGATTTCAATGCCTCCTTCAAGAGGTTGTTGATGGCGAGGAGGTTCTGGATGGTAGGATTTCCACCCATGTTCAAGGATGTTCCTGCGGCCAGGTCGGGACGTGTCTGTCCGACAAGCCAATGCAAGCAGCCTCCACCGCTCTTGAGCTCGGTGGTTTCTTGGGCGTTGAGTGCCGAGTCCTTCATGATGGTCCTCCACTTCGGCACGGGTGTCAATGTCAAAGCCCTGATGAAAGCTTCTTGCGACAGGGTGATGATGTCGCCCTTCTTGGAAATCTCCTTGCCGCCATAAATCAAAGTTGGCTCCTCTCTGATGTCCTTCCATTCACCAAAGTCAAACTGGGCTCGAAGACGTTCAAGGACTTTGTCTCCAACTCCAGGCTCGCCCACACATAGAAGGTCATCCACGTGTGCGCCAACTGCCACAACCAGTCGCTTGTCCTGGTAGAAGAGGAAGACGGCCTTGTCGAGCGTCGACTGCATGAAGCCCAACTTCACCATGGAGTCCCGCAGGTGCCGCCTAAAGAGGCGTGGTGAGTTTGCCAAACCAAAGATGCCCCTAACAACCAAAAGTAACTGGCCAGGGTGTAGTCCTGGTAGTCCTTCTTTCGGCTGCCTCACAAACAAAGGCTCTTTCCTTTTCGCTAGGGCCTGATCGCCCTGCAAGAACGCGCCGGTGATGTCAGCGCAGATGATGAACCAGCCCTTGTGAGCAGCTGCAAGTTGCAGGAGGATCATGAGGCTGAGACGTGTCATCGTGGGAGCGTCTCTTCGAAGTTCCAGCAAATCTGGATCTGCATCTCCTCTGCAAACGATGCGGGCCTTTGGTTTGATCTCCAACCAGGGCGTTGCGGCGTGCTTGTCACGGTAGCACGCCCGAGCCGCCAAGATCCGAGCGGGATCAAAGGACAGTTCCACCTGTCGGCTGCAGTCCCAACTCAACACACGAACGGCCTCGTAGCGAAGCCAGGTTGTCCATTCTTTGACCAGCGCCTGTCGGTAGAGCTCCCGTTGGTCTTCAGGAATTGCACTCCAGGGAAGCTCCTTCTCAAGTGCTTTGCGCTCTTTACGGCTGATCTCGGACTGCATCTCCAGCACGTTGTGGATCATCATGACGTGGCTCTTCTTGTCGATGATGGAGAAGATGGTCACGCCAGTCCAGACCTTGCCCATGACTTCGGCTCCACGTTGGACCCAATCATCCACGTGCTTAGTCCAGCCGGTGTCGGTTTTCATCCATGTCACTCTCTTGGTTCTCCATTTGTCCAAGGGAAGTGGAAGTGCTCGGACACGGCCAGGGTCGTATAGGGCTCGACGTGGTCGAAGGCGTTGTCGGAGAAGTAGTGCACGGTCAGGAAGCCATTTCCACTTGTCATCGGTGTGCACCAGCTCCACGTTGTGCTCTCCAGGTGGTGTTGCAGGTTCTAAGACCATAGGTTCTTCTGGTGGATTACTTGCCTGTGAACCACTTGGTGTGGTCTTCAATCTCTTTGGAGGTGCTAGGGATTCTTCTCGGGACGAGGGAGGCCTGATGATGCCTGTCACTGGCGTCCCTGGTGCTCTTGTTGAAGTCCCGGCCGCCAGAGTAGTCAGATCGGAACCTGTCGAAGCGGCTCCATCTGGTTCTGGAGGTGGTGGATGTTGATCAGCTTCATCAGTCTCCATCTCTGCCTCCTGCTCCTCAGGGAACTCGTCGATGAGGTCGTTGAAGACACTATCGTCATCTTGGAAAAGAGGGATCTGGTCTTCACCATCCTTGAGGTCATCATCCTCCGGAACCGGTGGCAGATCGCTACTTCTCAGGTCGTAGTACTTGTCCGGAGGGTTCTCCTGGAACTCCTGGAGGATGTGCTCATGCACGGGCCAAAGTTCTGTTCCAAAGGCGGGTCGAAGTTGTTCTCGAGCGACCAGAACACAGCGGCCTCCAGAAGCGACCCAGTAGTTGCTTTGCTTGACCGAAGAGTCACCCTTGTGAGGCCCGATGATGGTGCCTCTGTACCAGGAAGCTGGAATGCGCTTCCCTTTCTGCCCTTTCTTGCCTTGCCTGTATTTGGCTTCTCTCCAAAAGGCGACCAGTTCACCTGGATGGTAAAGCTCCTTCGCTGGGTGTGACTTACGAAGGATGGCGGTACGCACCGCTTCATTGAGGCGATAGGCAGAAAGCTTCTCATCGGCCAAAGCCCGTGTGCGGGCGCGCTTCTTGAGCTCATCGTCCAGCTCCATGGCCTGCAGCGCCTCAAACTTGCCGTCCGGCGACAGAATGTCCTGTGGCAGGACAGGACTCTTGCCGAACACCCACTGGTAGGCAGAGCATCCCGCGCTCCGTATCCGGTCGTTCATGGCTGCGCCAACGGCGCAAGCTAGAGTGCGCATGTCTCGCTCTCCAGCGAGGTTCAAAGCATCCACGAGCTTGGAGGCTACGTGTTGGAAGGCACGGTTATATGCCTCGATCTGTCCCACTTGCCAATGTGCTTCAGCAGGGGGGCAGTCTATGTTGACTCCCATGTTCCTCATGCGCTCTGCAAACTCGCCTTGGAAAGCGCCGTCCTGGTCAATCCAAAGCTCTTTGGGAAAGCCTGCCCAGGAGCACCACAACAAGGTCACCAGGTCGAAGATCTGGCCAGGCTCTCGTGTGGGGCATGGCCAAAACACGTTGAAGGAACCGTTGGGCTCCAGGATGTGCAAAAAGGCGAAGTTGTCCTTGTTGGCATCCGGGGCGTAGACAAAGTCCAGGCAGAGCTTACTGTTAAAGGAGCCAATGACCTTGAACGAGGTGGGCCTTGGTATTCCAGGCTTCTTGGTTCTCTCGCAGGTAGCGCATCTCAACCTGCGGCTAAGTTCAGTCGCATCGGGCTCAACTGTTCCATCTTGGATCAAGGCCCTCGTCAGGTCGGCTTGTGAAGGGTGGCCCAAGTTCTTGTGCAGCTTTGCCAGTATTGGGGCCAACTTCTTCTGCTTGTTGTTGAGAGGTGGACCAATGAACCATTGCTCATCTCCGCCAACGGACTGCTTGGTCAGTATTGGCGATTCCAGGTCCACTGTCGGGTCGGCTTGCGCTGATTGCCTTGGAGGTTCTTGTTGAGGAGCGGGTTCTGCTGGGTCTCCTGGAGGATAGCCCAGGACGAAGATGCCGAGCCTCACGGGGTAGACAAATCGTTCCCTTGGGGCCTGCGCCGTCTTGAGGTGCTCGGTCTCGATGGTGAGTGAATCATCTGCATGTAGTAGCACCGAGCAGCGATGGCATTCTTCTAGTCCAGGTCGAACTCGCTTCGCTTTTGGCAGGTGTGCCAACTGGATGTTCATGATTTGCCAAGGAACCAATGCCGAGATCTTGGCATAGAGAGGTGAATCCGGCGGCACGAAAATGCTGCCTTGGTTCTTGCGACCCAAGACCTCCATGGCCTCTTCAAACAAAGGCCGCCACTTGTCCTCGGACTTGTCCGCGTCCACGAACCAAGCCGTCTTATAGTCCTCCTCCTCGTTGAAGGTCTGGGTGCCAAAGTCTTCCTGCTCAACCACTCTCCAGAAGGCGCGACAAATGGCGTCTGCCAGAAAAGGTGGGTAGCATGCTGAGGCTGCAGTATTGGAACCTTGCACGGGTTCATGTTGGTGCGAGCCATCGCACTGTGCGTCCAGCTCTTCAATGAAGTAGGAGTGAGTGGCGATGAAGCGAACCCGCTTCATCATAGGCCTGCCAGCCTTCCCAACTAACCCGAACATGCAGAGGCAACTGTTGGTCTCATAGTACTTCTCCCGAAGGCGAAGAATCTCAGGTTGCCGTTGTGAATCTGCAGTCGCGGGGTTCTCGCGTAGAGCATGGCCTCCATTCTGTACCTGGACGGAGAAGATGTCCTCCGTCAGCTTCAAGAAGGGTCGGTCACGTTCTTGTCGAGCTTCCAACTCCTCGGGCTTGTCCTTATAGTTGACGTTCCTTTGCAGGATGGTCCACGGTGTGCAGGGGTACTCCACGATGGCCAAGCGAACCGGGGTCTTCTTGAGGTTCTGAAGCAGCCATCTCCTCATTGATCTTTGCCGAAGATCCACACCGTACCGGATGTCCAAGGGTTGAAGCGCCCTCATCCTCCACAAGGTGGTGCCACGTATCGTGACCATGGAAGATCCACCGAACACTTCGATGAGGTCAAATCGGAAGTTGGAACGTGGCCACTTGGACTTCTGAAGCTTCTGCATCACCATCTTCTGTTGCCACTTCGAAGATGACAAAGCTTGCCGGGCCATGTTCTTCATCCGCTTCTGTTGTCCAGGCTTCAGCTTATGGGCTTGAAGAGGTTCATCTAGCCTTCGAACTCGTCCTCGCTGATCATGACCGCGTCGTTCTCGTCCAGCGAGTAGACCACGGGCACTCTGGTCGAAGTCTTCTTCGTGCCAGTGGGCTTCTTCTCTTCCTTCACCTTGGCTTTCGCCTTGGCCTTGATGTCCTTGAAGTCCGGAGCTCCATAGGCCATCTCCGTAGACGTATGTCGCGAGGAAGACGAGTAGCCAGAGGATTTGCTGGATGAAGCCTTTATTGAAGGTTCCGGGCGTGCTGTCGCGCCCTTGATGACCTTGCCGCCTGGTCGATCGCGAACTCCCACCAAGACCTTGTACACGGTCACCAGCTCGTTCTTCAGCGGGATCGTGTAGTCCAAGCCGCGCCACACCATCCCACAGTTGACGCACTCCAAAAACTTGCCATGGGCGTTTCCATACCTCCTTCCATGTTCGAGGAGGTGTGGGCATCTGTCCGGCTGAGTCCGGTAGTGCAGGTTCATCGGATGGGGCGTCTGTCCGCGAGCCAAGGTCGTTGCCGGTGGCAAAGCCGGTGGAAGGTCCTCCATGTAGGTCGCATCCATCTCGACCAGAGCCTCGGCATAGCCCATCAGCGCCGGTGAGCGATACTTCAACTCTCTCACCGCCTTCGTTGAAGCCACCATCTTGTGCACCACGTGGATGTAGGTCAGGAGGCTGCGCACCAAGCGTCCCCATTGCTGCGTCTCGTGGTCGCCAGGGACGTGAGCTTTCCTCATCGAGGGGCTTGGTCGCGATGCTGTCTCTTGACCCGAACTCTCCGGGAGGCACGGTGAATCTCACAGCTTGTCGATCCACCGGCAAATCCGGTGGGTGTACAGAAGCATCAAAAGCTTTCAGGACACGTTTGTGTACGGTGCACTTGACTGAAGATGGATGAACGCGAAGGGTCTCACCTGATTCTAGCGACACATCTACACCAGCTGGTTGCCAGGGCTTCATGACTGCATGAATGTCGAGCGTCGAGTCGCAGTCACGGCCGAAGAGGATGGTGTAGCCCGTCCAAGGTGCTTCAGATTGAGGGGTGTCATCCCAAGTGTCCACCAATTCTTTGTTAGACCCATGCTTGATGGTGATCCTGAGGGGTTGCAGTTCATCAGGTCGGGGACCATCAACCACTTCAGAAGGGGTGAACCTTGTGGATCTTGGACGGTGGTGGTGTCGAACATATACCTGAGGATGATCGAGGTGGTATTCCCATGTATCTGACTGTATAGTGCATGGAGACCTCATAGTGACTACGCCATCAGAGAAGGGATCATCCTCAGGGTTGTAGACATGGGTGCTCACGTTGGAGGGCTGCGTATAGACTTTTCCTGTGGCCCAAAGGACTCCAGCGTAGCCGTCATGGCATGCTGTGCGGTCTTGTGGCCAGCCTGCAGCCGGAAAATCATCAACTGCCACAACCAAATGTCCGGTGTGGTCTACAAAAAGATCCGCAGCGGCGTCTAAGGCCTTGAGGTAGTTCTGCTCTCCAACGTCGATCACGGCTCGAACGAGCCTCAGCCAGTCTTGTCCAGCCAGCCAGGGGATCTTGCCGCTGTTGGGGTCCGTGTCGTCCAGAGTGGACGTCTTGATCACTGTCGGTCGTCCACCGATGCCTACCGGCACGTGCCATCGGTGAAGTGAGGTGCGAGGATCTCCAGGACCAAACCTGTAGGATTCCTTCTCCTCAGTGACCAGGGGCCGGACTTCGAACTTGCGCTGCAAGATCTCCGCGACATGTCGGAGCTGGGTGAGGCCACCAACGGTGTTCTCACATGCAGTGTCAATGGTGAGGTAGGCGCCGTTCTTCTGCACGGTAGGCCTCATTCTCGTGTTGCTCAATGCGCCACGAGGGTTGCACCAAGTGATCTCCGCCATGTCGTCCTCGTCCGAGGTGATGTCATAGTCAATGGGGGAGTACTGCACCATGTGAACAGGTAGAGGTCGATCGTGTGGAAGGCCTCGAGGTAGGCATTCTCCAGGAAGTCCGTGTGCTGGTACTTCGCGATGTGGTCTCTCCGCATTGACTGTCAGCACCACTCGTAGCTTGTCCAAGTCGACATCCGAGGTTGCCGAGGAGGAAGACGGTGGGCGTAGTAAATCCCACACTGAGAAGCCAAGGTCGTCATCTGCTTGAGGGAGTCCAAGACGTTCTCGTGCTTCCTTGATGGCCTCCGGCGCAGTCGATGCATGGCCGCGAGCCTTCATCCGCTTCTCATCCATGTGCTTCTGCACCTCTGCCGTCGCGGTGAAGACGTCGAAGGGCTTGTCCTTGCTGCGGGCATGCTCGGCCAGGAGGACGGATGCAGCCTTGGATGGTTCGGTCTTCTGCCCTTCGCCAGTCGGATCTGGCTCTGCTGAGCGAACCTTCCGCTTCATGCGGTTGATGTCTCGCACCACTTCCAAGGCGTCTTGGGCTTCCAGCTTGATGTCGGACTTGTCCACCTTCTGAGTGCGGTAGACGGTTGACGAATTTGTTGGCTTCGCCTGTGCATTGTAGTCGGAAGACTTAGGAGACGAAGTAGTTGGCATCTTCTGGCTGTAGAGCTCGTTCTGGTCGTAGCCACCGCCAGTCATCCAACCTTCACGCTGGTGTTCTTCATCTTCCTGCCATCCATCCCAAAAGGCATCGTCCCAGCCCTCTGCAGCGTCCTCATAGTCGAGGTCATAGTTGCTGGTCTCGTGCGCCTTCTTGGGACCTTTGCACTGTGGATCACCTTTCCAGTGACCCTGCTCAGCTCACCACAAGTGGTGATCTTCTTGAGTTCATCCAGGCTCATGCCACGGGCCTTGCCCTTGCCAGAGCTCGAAGAACCCTTGGAAGGTCGCGAAGTCGAAAGAGAGGAGGTAGATTTGCCCTTGCCCTTGCCCTTGGTCTTACAAAAGCCTTTGCCGCGGCCCTTGCCGTGGCTGTTCTTCAGGTAGAAGCCTCTGGCCTTCACAGCCTGCGCCAGCTTCTGCCTGTTCTCACGGTGTGTAGCAAACACCTCATGCAACTGTCGGGCAAGGTACTCGACGTCCGCGTCCGCCAAGTCTGTCTGAACGGGGTCTTCCTTCTCCAGCCATGTCTCCAGGTCGACCTCGGTGTCGTAGGTCTCATTGCCATCCCAGTGGCCCTGAGTCTCGTGTGCTGTCCTTGACTTGCCATAGCCGCGACCAGTGTTTTGGTCAAAAGCGCCACGGCGAGCGTTGACATAGGTCTGAGGGTAGAGGAGGTCCACGGCGGCCTTGATCTTCTTCCACTCATAGCCGCCTCCGGTCCGCAACAGGATGTTGGCCTGTCGCTCCAAGCTGCTATTGGTGTGCTCGAAGAACATGTAGGTCATGACCTCGTCGGGGATCACCAAGCCGGCTTCCTTGCACTGCCTCGCAGCCTTGTCCAGCATGTCGCCAACTTCAGCCAAGGTCCTGCTCTTGTCGTTGACGGTCATCCGGAAGAAGCCGCGCATTGCAGAGCCAACCTTGTGCATCCTCTTCTCGTCGAACTTCTCCTGCAAGACGTGGATGAGGATGCGCCAGCCTTCAGGGACTCCGAACGTGCGGGCAGGCACGTCTTCCAAGTACTCGGCTGCATCACCTTCTAATGCAGCATGGAGGCGAAGTCCGATCTCCGAGTCGTCGATGATCTTCTTGGCGATCTCGATGTACGAGTCGACTTTCTGCACCCAATGCTTGAAGCATTTGACATCTTTCTTCCGGTCTCCATCGAAGGCCGGGGCCTGAGGCAGATTGCCTCGTGGTCGATGTCGTGGTCCTCCATCCTCATGAGCTGCCTTCGAACGGGTGCTCGAAGGCGAACTGCCTGCTCCTGAGCCGGACGCTCGGGGAGCAGAGGGGCTCTGACGGGGCCCATTCCGACCAAGACGAAGTCCTCGAGGAGGTCCAGTGCCGTAGGCCTCCGCCAGTTCCTCATCATCGTCTTCGGGGTAGGTGTCACCGGCTTCATCATCCGGCTCGTTGAAGCTGTCTCCACCATGAAGTCCTTCTTCAGGTAGTTCAGGGGGTAGTGCTCCATCGTCATCATCATCATCGCCTTCATGGCGGTCGCCAGCAGCGCCGAAGAGGTCAGCAGCGGCCGGCATGGACAGCGAGCACGGCGATCGAATCGCTCCGCTGCCAATGCAAGATAGCGGGTTCGCACGCTAGGGGGTCATGCGCAGCACAGTCTGCGTCTTTTCGAGCATAGCTCAAGGGCCCTGCGGTCACAGGGTCGTGAGGTTCGAACGACATGGACACATGCCAAACTTGCAATAATGCTGCTTCAAGCAGAAATTGTGATGTGCTCCTCAGCTCCTTGGGGTTCAAGGCTGGTCATGAAACAACTGTATACATCTGCATGCTACAGTATTGCTTGTACCTCTAAGACGTCTACTTGTAACTTGTAGCTTGCTGATTGGCACGACGGAATCACCAGTTCACGGGTATTCCATTGAACTTCCAGGGGGATGTTTGACCCATTCCATTCGTCCATTCTCAGCGCCTCCCCCGTTGCACCATGGAGTTGAGGACTGAAAAACCTGAATCCATCGGTCCGCCAGAGACAGAGGTCCACACGCTCTTCGTTGCAAGCTTCACCTAACCGGGCGTGAAGCGACATGATTGGCCACAGGCTGGGGGAAAGGACAATGGCCGCAGGCTGGTGTTCAATCGAGACGATGAGATTGACATTTTACCAAACATCAGGGAGCTCTCGCCCACCTCTGTCCTCTGTCCTCACGGACATGGGAAGTTTGGATGAGTCACCCAACCCAAATGCCGTGTCCCCCCCGTCGTGTTCGTCCAGACCCCACGACCTGCCATGTCGGTCCACCGGCGCGGTCGGTCGTCGGTCACATCGGCGGGTCCACGGCGCCTTGAGGGTGTCAAAGGGGAAGGCGGCTGCTCGCCCCAGCAACCTCATCCATCGGAACTGCGTGGTGTTTTTCCGTGGCTTTTTCTCGGCAGAATGAAGACGAGTTCTTTCAGTTCTTTCTCAAAGGAGGGGGTCTTGTGCCCGGAACCTATGGCTCTATAGATGGTTTGTATGTTCATGTATGTTCAGTCCACCCAGATGCGCCAGGCAAAGGACTCAACGCCCCCTGGCTGGGCTTTTGAGGTTTTTCCGTGAGAAGTTGGGCACTTGGTGAAAAGCGGACAGGTGAAACCACGTGTGAAATCATCTGTGCAGATGAAATCATCACTATTTGTGCATCTTCCCATCAGGTCCCATCCAGTCTTGAAACAGGTGAAGCATCACCTCCACATGTTGCTGGGAAGCCAGACCCCCCAAGACCACCAGTAATGCCCTCGGCTACAAGCTCCATGGCATCAAGGTATAGCCAGCGTTTCAAAGGAGCACATGATAATATTGATAAGCATTGATCGATGTTGATGTATCTTCGCGTCTGAAAGTTGCATCTTCAGGGACCTGTCTACAACTCTTCAAACTGAGTGGGTGTTCACTGTGTTCCCTACTCTATTGCACTATAGGCAGTACAGTCTCCTCTCGAGTGTGGACTTGACACTGGGCAGCAAGGTAGATTCAAATCAACTCCTACTCCAAAAGACTTATGTCGCCTTGCACAGCAAACAAACATGCTGGCATGGAGTCCTTCTTCCGGCGTGGAGTCTTTCTTCAATGCATCTTCTTAACAGCAGCTTGAGCCTACCTGACATTTGTGAGCAGCATGGCCAACCATCTGTTCGGCTGCAGTTATGCATTTCAGACATGGGCCATGCCTATCTCCGCTTTTCACCTCGCTGCAGGGCCACCGGTTTGGACTCCCAAAGGCTGGTCGTCGCTTTTCCTCGCTGCAGCTGCGCCGTCAGAGCCGTCGTAGGGGGGCGCGGCGCTGTCCCGGCGACGGCCGGTGTCGCAGCAGATGCCTCTCAGCGAGGAATGGAATAACAGTTAGTTTGTGCTTCTTGGGTGCTCAAACATGGAAAAGTGAATCCCTTGCAACTTGTATAAAACGTGTTATTCTACAAGCAGTATGTTGCGGGGCAAATCTGAGGGAGACTGACAGTTGATATGGGGCAATCTTCGCAAGAACATTACTTACTGGCATTCATCATTCATTTCCGGTGAGGAGCCGCAATTTCACCTTAAAGCTCACAGCAAAGAAGTATAGTCAGTATAGTAATTATGTTTATTCAGGCCAGTTTTTGGCTAATAAGGAGGATTGTGGAGAAGATTCCTCTATCCAGGATGCGACTCAGGTTGTGCTCTTCCGCTTCTCCATTGGACCGCGAGCCCCTCTCTTTTGGATCATTGACTGATGAGGAAAATATCGACCAACAAAGTTTGTGGGGGGCAGGTGCAATCACCTCCGCATCACCTCCGCATCCTGATGACTAAAGGCTTTGCACAGAGAAGCCCGTAGAGAAAATCTCTTTACGACGGTCTGCGAACTCCGAACACTGTCCGACCCCAAAACCCACCAAGCCCTGCATCCCACTCAGATCCCTGGATGAAGATATGTTTTGCAGCCCCAACACCATCTACAGTAGCTTAACCTTCCCTGGTTTTGACCAACAGCCACATGCTTGAAGGAAGCCCCTGCATAAATAAACAAGACGATTTTCACTCCAGGTTGTCTGTTTGACCTCTAAGTGACAGCAGCAAAGGGCCATGGGAATTGCATTGCAGCAGTGGCTGTGCACACTGGCATCCAAAAAAAAAAGAGACATGGATCAATCTAGCATCTTCGAGCAAAACCGTGATTCCAACAGAAAGCGGGCCAGAAAATGGACGAAAACAAACGCTCCCGTGTCCGCTTCGCTGCGTCGTCGTGCGGACCGCGCACGGTCGCTGCTGGTTCAGCGCCGCCTGAGGGTGGCGGCGCCGGAGAAGGGCGTCCGTCGACCTGAGTCATGGAGGCCCGTCCCTGCACCGATGTCGCATCTGAAAAAGTGGTGGTCGACCCTTCAAGGTGTGCTGCAGTGGTGCCAAAATGTGCAAAGGAAGGGAACTAGAACAACATGAACAACGCTTCTGGCTGATTCTTGCTGAGCTTCTCATAGCTTCTCTACTCCCCAAGTCCAGAAACTGGAGTCCTTGAAGAGATGTGATGTGAGCACCAGAGCACGAGCCCGGAAAGTCTGTCTTGCCCTCCGCGGCCCGCGGCCGTGGCTCCAAGGTGCGAAGAAGCAGCTCCGCGCGAAGCGAACTTCGAAGCACGGCTCCGGCGCCTGGCGCGTGCTTCCGGCTCCGCGGCTCAGCACGGGGGGTCGAACGGAACACTGGACTTGGAGATTGGTGAGCGAGGACGTGTTCACCAAAGCAAGTGAGTAAACCGTACACTCCCTGAAATAATCATGGAAATGGAAAAGCACTTGCATTGTAGAAGAAAATGGTCATCCGCGGGGCCATCACTTCCACTTCCGAGGTTGTTCACAGGGAGTGTAGGCCGTCAATCAGCTGTAAATTGCGGCTGTCACAGCCTACCTGAGAGGATGTCCAAGGTTCTATACTGGTTTGGATTGAATATGATTGAATGACACCCAGAATTGCCATATCATGCCACAGACCTTGGCGAACGGTTCCATCGCGGCCGTACAGTGTACAGGTCAGTGAACAGGGCCCCGTGTGCAGGTTTCGAGTTCTGTGAATAGGACATATGTAAAAGAATGTAGATAAATGTATATATTAGAAGTTAAAAATGATTGAAAGTTACATAGAGGCCTGCCCTTCCAACACCCTTTCATCCCCTCTTCTTGCCTGCCTCGGTTTTTCTGGCTTGCTGCCATCCATACACCTTCCCCTTGCGATCCTCGACTCAGCTCAGAGTTCCGACTTGAACCAAGATCTGAGGTGCTCCAACAAGCCGCTTCTTCGCCGGCAAACATACCTGACCGGTCGGCTGAACCACCGCGGCCAAACGGCAGAACGGGCCCGGGTCGCGCACTGGAGGCATCTCAACAACAAAAGGCCCAACAAGGTCATCGAGGATGATGAATGAGTTCTGAGTTCTGTGAGGAAGGTGCCTGTCGAACTGCCGTGGGGGTCTGGTGTGTCTTTTTCATACCAGATCCATCCATCCGTCCTTCTGCTTGAAGACGCCCCCATCGGGACAAACTGTTTGGGTGGGTTGTACGGCGAGAGAGAAGGTCTCCGAACTTAACAATTATGGTACCCTAGGCAAACCCTGGGAGCCTAGAATGCGATGCATTTCAAGAGATTGGTCAGAATTCGATGTGTTGTATAGGCGTTTTGTACAGTGTGCATGTTCCTTGCTTTTAAGCCCAAAGGTTCTGAGAATGATCGCAGAAGCTCCATTTGTTTGGAGGTGTGAAGATTGTGAAGGAACCCGTCAGACCCCACGTCTACCCAGGAAGCACACGTCTACCCGTCAACGTCCGCACAGACTGCGTCTTGGTGCAGACTGCGTTGCAGCAGCAGGCGTCTCTGGGAGTCCAGGTGTCCAGCAAAGGCCTCACAAGAGAATGGCCTTGGCGCGTCGGAACGGGAACGGAGCTGGCTGGGTTCCAGGCTGCTCGCTCGAGGATGGACGGAGAATGTGGAGGTGTGCCCCGTTTGGTGGCTGTTTTGATCCATGTTTTCACAACATCAAGGGTTGCAGACAACACCTAGCTGCTAGTTATATGGGTCTTTCCACAAATAGGGCTGCGTGTTTAACCTGAAGGTATGTTTCGGGGTATGTTGCAAGGTATGTTTCGGAGGTATGTTTCGCAAGTCCACAAGCAACATCTCATTTTTAGCCATGTATGTTTCGAGGGTATGATTCAACCTATGTTTCGGATGATTTTGAACATGCGTCCTATCTAAAGTGCGTAGCACTGTATTTCTGGAAGCAGCCATATATTGTTCAAAAATTGTCATGGCTTTTGTGAGACCACACACTGTCTTGTTGGGAATCTCATGGAATCTCTAGAAACTGCCTCAGCCTAAAGTAAGCAACTTTCTGTGATACCATGAATCAGGATGGATTGATTCTGCAAATGTTCAACTGGTGCTGCGGCAGTGGGCCTGTCTCCACTGGGATGCCAGTGAAGTTGGTCGACAGGTTGTTGAAAAAGGTTCATTCTTCCGTGATCCATGACAGGTGCAAATCGGAAAAAACAAGAAAGCTCATCTTGTCAGGGGGCGGGGTGACCCAACATCGTCAACATGCTAAAAGAAGTGCTGTGGATGTCTTGCGGGTTCAAGTATATGTAAGCGCCTTGACTTTTGAAACCCTACCGGTTCAGGTCATTGCAGAAAAGGCAGGGACCTTCCATCAAGCTGTCCAACTCGTTTGGACCCCGGGACCCCACAGTCGAGCCGAGATCGTCCGAGTCACGCGATGCTCTGAAGCTGCTGGAGCTTCTCGGTATCCTGACGTTGCGTTGTTTACAGGGATGAGCGCGGCTTCAAGTAGGAAAGGTCGGAAAGGCTTATATATATTGTATTGTATTGGATCATTATCGTAAGCTATACTGACAAATACTGACCAAACAGCCTGTATGCAGGTCTGGAATTATGTTGCTTCACTTTGGGTGCGAAGCTCCAGCGCACGACGATACTTGACCGACGGCATGTTGTCTGAAAATGGGCATGTTCAAAAGAGAGTTGTCACTCATTTCAGCTGGTTCATAGCAGCAAGTGGGTTCCACGTCCAACACACGTCACCCTTTCCAGAGAATCGTGGGAAGCACGATTCTACTTCAGCACGTGCTTATGAGAACACCAGAACCCCGTTTCTGCTTGTTCCTGCTTTTTCCCAAAGACCTAATGATACCCCTTCGGATCCACCCAAAAAACGAGGCCCTTTTCCGTTTCCCGCGGAAAGCCCCTGGCCGTGACGGAGATGAAGAGACCATCGCTTCGAAGAACTCGGTGAGACTCACGCACCGCGGCCTCGGCAACGCGGCGCGAAAAGGCCACGCGGCCGGTGCCAGTGGTGCTGAGCGCACTGCATGCTGAGCACACTCCACCCTGACCGTAGCTTTCCTACTGCGAATCCATTCCCCAATCCTTTTCGTCACACTGCACAAAGCCTGCCAGTTTGTCAATCTATGTATGTGTTATTTTTTAGACTGCAACATGTCGAAGCGTCCACTCAGATTCGGATCTTTTTTGTTGCTTGGTTTCGATGTGTCGCATCATCTCAACCCAAAACCTTTCCAGCCACAGTTGCCAGCCCCACAGCTGCCAAGAGCGAGGCGAGAGAGAGAGAGAGAGAGCTGTGTTTTGTTTCGTCTGATTTCGTCGGACAAGTCGCCTGGAAGAGCTCTGAGTTATCCTGTCAACACAGCAGGCGAAATCGACCTCACGGAGCATCCCACACATTCGAACCACAGAAGTGGGGCTTCAAACTCCTAGAGTCCCTCATAACACAGAACCACGGATGCGCCCACCAAACCTATAGTGCGTAATATAACTAATATGTGAAAAGAACATAAAAGAAACTGTCAGACATGCTCCTGACTTTGCAACCCTTTGTACGCTTAGGCTTAGCATGCATGCGCTTACTTTCCGCCGGAGTCCACCGCGTTCGAGCCGCTAGCTGAGGTTGTAAAAAATCATGGACTTTGAAGATGTCTCGTGTGGGGTTATCGTTTTGTTTTTTACTCCTTATCGTTTTCTGGGAATCGGCTTACAGGAGCCGAACCTGATTGCTCTATAATAGTGTTGAACACGTCCACAGAACACCTGCAACTGCCATCATCATGTGGTCGGACAGAAACGGTCCTGGAGCGAGTCCAAGGTCCCTTTCTCCAGAACCACATCGAAGCTCTGATCCTCCGTGTCCATCGAGGAAGCGTTCATCCATCTCCACGACCTCGTCCACGCGGATCGGGTGGCGCGGTGGGAAACGGAGCAACGCAAGGTGATCGCTACTAGTAACAAGCAAAAGCTTCAAAAGGAGGCTGAAAAATAGATGACATTATATTTCTACTCCAGCGCATTCCTGCAGCATTCAGGAGATGACAAGCACTTGCAAGAGCATACCGCAAATTAAATCATCAATATCATCATTAATGATATGAACTTCACCAGGTTAGGAAGATCATACCATGGAGCCGAAAAGGACTCTTACATGGTCCACTTCGACGCAATGTCGGACTCAGCTGCTTCCAACCCCCAAAGGCCCAAAGGGCCTCTCCATTGCCCGATTCCCCCGTTTCCCTCCCGCTGAGCGACATCAAAGGCATCTCCCTTTCAAAGCCTCTCCGCAGGCCTTGGGCGAGCCCGGCCTTCGTTTTTCTTCACACCATCCGGCGATCCGGAATATGTATGTGTGTGTGTGGCTTGTGATATTTCGTTTTGTCCACCCCCCCAATGGGTTTTGGGATGGCTGAATCTCCATGAGCAAACTTCCCATTTGCAAATGGTCTTGAGGACAGAATCAAAATGAATCAAATTATGTGGAGGCCGCGTCAACCACCCGCAGCGATGCAGGGTATTTAGTCAACAGTCCAACCCCCCCATGTCACATCAATGGGGGCCATTCAATTTGGTTGGAAACCTGAAAAGCCTGGTTGCTCAAAAAGCTTGAAACAACACAATCCACAAGTGCGTCTTGGAGCGCTCCAAGGCACGCTCCAAGAGTCCCGAGCTGATGTCGACGTTCGTGATGTTGCGGAATCCTGAGCAAAGAAGGGTTGGGAGTCAACAGATCTTAACAAATGGAAGACAATGAAAACATGTGGGCGGGCGGGTGGGTGGGTGGGGTGTAGTCACCCGTAGTCTTATTTTGTGATCTTATTATGTCTATTCTGAGCATTACCCACTGAGCTGCCTCTCATTCCTCCCGCCTTCTCGATACATCTGCTGAGACATATCTGAACGGCCACAGCCCAACATGAGAATGCTGGCGTTGGCAAACAGGAAGGGTCCAATGACCTCAGTCAGGTTTCGTACCAAAAACTGACGGGGAACACCTCGTTGTGAAGATCTTGATTGTATCCCATTCCCTGTAACAGTGGATGATGATGGCTGGTACAGGCCTTTCTCCAAAATAAGGATGTTCTTATCTACCGACTGTTACAGGGAATGGGACACCTCCAATGTTGGCTTCAATGACCAAAAGAAATGCAATGCGATTCGCCAAGCCAAGCTCTGGACCGAACCAAGGGTTGAAACTCCCAGGCTCAACCAATTGATCGGTGTATCCCAAGTGCTGTACCAATCAAAGCGATCTGCATCGACATTGGCATAATATTCCTGAGAACTCGAAACCGTCCAGAGGAATACCAGACAACATACACAAATACACACAAATGCGCACACTACTCCAACCTCTATGGCCACAGGCCACCGGAACACAGCTTGATCCAACTGAAGTGACATGAGCTTCAGAGCTCGCTTCAGAGCTTCACAGAGCTCTCATTCACATGTCGCCAAGACGCTTCCCAAAACCGTGAGTTTGAGAGTGTGTAGGCATTCCTCGGGTCGCGAGGCTTCCCAAAACCGAGGAAGGGTCCGCGTAGTGGCCCAGCCCAAAGAAATTGGAAGAACCAAAAACAAATGCAAATGGAAACAAACAAAACATATTGTTGTCTGCAGCCCCTGGTTTGGAAAAGAGCATTTGTTAAGCATATGAATGAAGGAAAATTTATCAACATATCATAACATATCATAAAATATCTAAATCTTGGAGGACCTCTGTCACTCCGCACTCAGATCATCTCATGTCCCACGAGTCTCACAAAATCGTCAAAATCTGTCTGAGACCCCACGTGAAACCTATTGTGCTTGTACTTCATATCATCATAGAAAGTGCTTCACTGGCATAGTTGTGCATCATCCCATCCGTATGGAGTATCGGCAGTGAAACCTGTGATATAGCGGATTCTAAGCCATTTCATCAAAGTGAAATGACCCACGCAACTGGCCAGCACGGGCTAGGAAAAACGGTTCCTCTGCAAAATCCATGGGCTTCATGGGTGTTTCATAGGTGTTCCCTTGTGATGATCAGCTAGGGAGTGTACAGTCCATCCGTCGCGTCAGGTCGATCTCCTTGAATCCGTGACTCTTCTCCTCCACTGCCTGGTCATCCAGGCCAGAACTCTGCTGGTGGATCGTGCCGCGCAGGATCCGAGCCATGAAGTAGAGCTCTTGCCCTGTTTTCGACCGTGGGTCGATTGGTTGGTTGCCCCTGCAAGAGGTGAAAGGAAAACATCTCAGACCCTGCTATATCCTGCTATCACAAAACTAAACGGATGCATAACGATGCCATCTTCCCCCACCGACGCCCAATCAGAAACCAAATTTATCCCACCGACGCGTTCGCAGGAGAACCCGCAAACAAGGAACGCCCGCCCGGGCCCGGCCAACCGCCCCGGCCGGCCGCTCCCCGTTGGAACGGCCTTCACTGCTCCGTTCGGCCCGCAGGCGCTGCTCCGCGCGGTGCAGCGCCGCGTCCAAGACGGGGAGTTGCTCCGCCAGGCGCTGCGCTTCGAAGAGCTCCTGGAGCGACGGGGACCCACGAGGTACGGTCCCACCGGTGGGGAGTGTCTGGGTTTGATTCATGTTGTTCCGAAACGTTCCGGTCGTTCTTTGCGTCGCTATTTCCAGTTGGACCAACCAAGGGATTGTCTTCTTTCCGAAAGACCGGAACGGGCACCCCAGCTTGGGTGTCTACATGCATCCGCACGCTCAAGTAGACTCCACAAAAACCGTCTGTTGACTGCCGAAGCGAGCAAACATTCCGCAAAGGCTCGACGACCAAAGTTCACACACCCTGGGGCCACAACTTGCGTCAGTGCATAGCAACCTTGGAAGGCACCTTCTTTCCCCAAGGAATTCGGTGTTCCCAATCCATGTTCCGGGTTCAGGGGTAATGTACCCAAGACTCCAACCATGGAATTGGTGTGTACCGGTGTGTACTGTGTGTTACTGAGGGAGCTGGGATCTCCATTCAACACGGTTGGTGGGCATTTGCCCGCACCCGGTGGCATCGATCAAGCCGTCAAGATTAAAGGGACTCTGATTCTCACCAGCCCAGCATTGGTCCTGCCCAGAATCCAATGAAAAGCGATTAAAAACATTGAAAAACACAGTGAACAAATAGAACCTTTAAGAGCTCTCCTTGGCTGTTGCTTCGAGTTCCACCAAGGAGTCTCGGATGCGGCTCAGCCTCGGCGGAGGCTTTACTCGTGGGGATGTGATTGGAGATAATCTGAACAACGTCCTCACACCTTTCAACGACATGCCCAAACACATGGTTTTAAACGCTAAATGAATCTGAGATCCAATGCCCCAATGCCCCAAGCATCTAACTTATCAAACCTTAAGCCTTAACTAAGCATCGCAAGTACTGTATATAAATTCAAATGGCCTGGTTTTTCAGGGATCCACCGCCATCCCTCTCAAAACAAGCATTGTTATGTTTTAAACAATGCACAGCTTTGAAACTCACAAGTTCACGCCCAACGTTTTGTGAGCTTGGCTTCATTCATGCAAGCCGGCTCAGTGGTGTCGTTATAGGAAGAATAGAGGGGTCTGGCTGCCAGGTTCGAACCCATCAACCAGGAACATCCAGGAACGTCATGGCGGCGCACTTGCTCGCGTGGACGGTAGCGAGGTCTGCCCGACTCGCTTTGACGGCGCCACCCTCCGAAAGAGCCAGCGGATTCCTCTGAAAGGATGCCTAATTAAGGCCTAGGAACCAGGAACCAGAATCCAAAAGTTCGTTGGAATCATTTGAAAAGAAAGGGTGGAGGTGAGTGGCTCAATCCTTTGTTCCACCCAACCTTTTCGAACGCGCGCCTCGAACGCGCCCTTCACCACCGCCGGGGAGCGATCCGTCGCCCGCCGCGAGCAAGAGCCTGGGGACGGACGGTCGAGCAACGCGAATCGGGCGAAGGATGGTCATTGATTGGTCCAAAGTGACGACGGATGGATGGCATTTGTAAGCCGTGAGAAGATCGAATGTCCGCCTCGTCACACCATGCTTGGGCCTAGAAATGTGTCACCCACTCCCAAATCTGCAGGTGCTCTTTTCAGGAATTGGCGCACAAATACACACAAATACACACAAAACCCATCAAATCTCTCATCAGCACCCATCTGAGAACCATCTGAGGAACCCCTTCATCCCCTTAAAATAACAAGCCAAACGAGGTCTCTCTACGTCCATGTTCTGCCAAACTGGGCAAGGCGACCGCTCTCCCGCCCCGGGCTCCGAGAGGCCACGGAGGAAAGGTCACCAGTCGCATCCACGTGGGCCGCGGAGCACCGCCACGTGGTGCGGCAAGCGCGCGCGACGGTTTGGGACCCCTGTCGTCACATTCCAATGACACTCCAAGGTTGTAACAGAACAAGTATGCGCAAGTATCTAGTTCTTTGATGTTCTTTGTCTCTTCTGAGCCAAACGCCAAACATCATTGCATTTGGAAAGGTGCGGAAAGTCTACAATCTGCACAGTCAAGCATTTTGAAGTGATAGCAGGAAATGAAATGAACAATGTACCATTTGAGAGCGGGATACTTGCCAGAACATGCACATGACTGCACATGACTGAACACATCAGATCGATTCAGTCTGTGTCTGTGCGGTTCCTTTCATGTCACTTGCGTCAACCATTTGCATCCATGGTCAAAAACAAAGAGTCATTCAGTTGTAATATAGGCTGTGATGGATCGGTTGCCACTGTTTGAACGTCTGCGATGAAACCTGAAACATGCATTAAAGCTACGTGCATGTCGCAAAGGCTGCTGGTTTTCCCACCGACTTTCCGTGCTCTGCTCTTCTTACGAAGATCTGCACCCTGAGAACTTGCGACATTCAATGCGAAAGCGAACTCATCTCTGACGGAGGCACCTCATCAAGCACAACAAACTGGAAGCATCAAATGGTATGATCTCGCCGTGATACACTCAGTGCCTCTTTCCGGTCAAAGAAACATACATATACTTTTACAGTAGCATGTTCTTCGAACAAAAAATGGTCGTACTGTTGAATCTACCTATGTTTTTAGCAATTCTAGGCAGCTTAACAATAGCACCTGGTCGGGCATCAGGCCAGTAAGGAGCTGGGACAGGCTGCACCTGTAGAGTTCATCTCTGGTGTAAAATGTGGAACGGTTTATGTTTTTTTAATATCTTCTTGGTTTACCACATTACAGCATTGTGTTTGGACTGCAACAACTCTACAGCACACTTGTTTTGTGGTACAGTAGAACCAATTTCTTGTCGGTGCCTTCTCTGCCACCGTGCAGTGGGCCTTGGACAAAAGGAATGGGGTTGGCCGTTGGCTTGGAGTTCATCATTGAGTTCTGATGACCATCTGCCTCACTCATTGCCATACTGGCACAATTCAGAGATGCCTTGCTAACATCTAGCAGCCGCCTTTTCCGATGTCTTTTTTTCTTCCCTTGGTTTGCTGATTTGCGGAGAGAGCTGGGCACTGGTGTCGATTCGACATGATTCGACAGCTCCACAGATCTTTTCCACATGCATTCCAAATTGAAATGCAGAAAGCCGTAGTTGGAACTAGAGGAACCTATACCAACATGCTAGCGCAAGTGACTGCAGGATCATCGAAGTAGCAATCGAAAGCATGAAACCCACTGGCGCTGGCACATGTTTTGGGCACTGGACAAATCCGAAAGACCGTTCACCAATCCTTCGGTAGTCGCATTCCGTGGAAGAGTAGTGCTCCAATGCTGGAAAGTTCTTCTGAAGCCAGAAGCCCTCTATCGAAGAAGAGTTTGACTTGGGATGTCGCCTTTGGGCATTTGCAAGGGAATAAAAGAATGCAAGCTCAGTGCTCGGGTCACCGACTTCTTCGCAAATCTGGTCCATGCCATGGGACATCTTGACCGCGGCCTCTTCGGACAAGACATCGGTCAAAATGACGTGGATTGGTGTCAAAACGTCTTGCTGCAAGGAAGACCTGAAGTCGGAAGGGCTTAGCAAATGAAAGCACCTCAGACCCCATGAGAAACCACTTGAGTTCTCATCCAACTTCACAGCAAGTGTGTGACTCAATAATAGCACAACATCTGCGGCTCTGTCATCTATCAAGCCTTGAAGTGCTTGCGTCTTAAGACTTTTGAATTCGTGAAGCGCCGTGCGCTGCAACATGTCAAAATGCTGTTCCACCACCTGGGCATCTGGGAGGAGACGGATGCCTCGAGGAAAACTCTCCAAGAGCGCCAGGAACTGGAGCACAGCTGGCCAAAATTCTGTTTCATCGTGGTGTTGGTCCATGCAATCGAGCAAATCAATACAAAACTTCATCACCCTTCTGTAGTGTGTGTGTCCATTTCCTCAATTTTACAAAAGTGGCAAACAATCAGGAACCTTGAAGCAAACGCTGCATAAATGCATGTCTTTCATCAAGCAAACAGCCATTCTGAGCTGAGGCTCTTCTGAACTCCGTGTTCTGGTTGAATTCATGCCCATCACACCCAAGAAGCATCTGCAAAACCCTTTCCAACCAAGGAGCACGTGGCGCCCGTGGATGGTCATAGTGCGACGCACATTTCAATGCCCGGGCGAGACCTGAGAAAAGCATTCACAATCAGATCCAAATTCAATTCAAGGCGTTGCCAAACAAAAGTTGACATAACTTGCGTTAGATAACACAAATGGAACAATGCCTGGCACGACCCTGATTAACACACTGAACCCCTGACAATGCACAATAGGGGGTTACCCCGCACCGATGCGAAAACCCAGAACAAATCCACAAAATCCAAAAACACGTAAGTCTTCCGGCATGTTATCCACGAGCAATGCTTCGAAGCCAACTCAGGGCCAAACAATCACATTTGCTCCCAGCCCTTCCGGCAGCACGAGCGCAAGCGCAATGGCCAAGAACACCATACAAGAGTTTGCCAAGGTATTCTGCATCCATCTTGCTGAGTTCCATGTCGCTTTTGATGGCATCAGCGAGGTCCAGAGACATGTGAAGCCTTTTCCCCGGAAGGATCAAATCCATCATCCGCTGGCAACGCTCCAACAACAGCACCTGTGCCAAACCCTTGTTGGGTGATGCAGCCAGCAACCGAAGGTACATCGGGGCAACAAAAAGCTTTTGAAGAATTGAGGCGAACCTCAAATCGTCACAAAGCTGAGCACAAAGGAGCAAGCAGCAAATGTCATTTTTTGGAATGGCCCAGTCTCGAGTGATTCGCGCCGCTCCTGTCGGTGTCAAAGCCTGCTGGGCAGAATCCAGGATGAACTGCACTTGCTCCTCCCACTTGCTTTGGTCTAAGCTTCCACTGGCAGCATCAAAGAGCAAGCTGTCAAGAAATGGGAGACTGCCTGCAAAGACATGAGAGATAAGCAGCTCAACCTCTGGCCAAAGCAAACCCTCAGCATCAATCTTCGTGATTTGACTCCTTGGCAACTCGCCGATCTCAAGCAAGCTTGACATCTCCTGCAAAGCTTCAACCGGTTTTGGTGTTTCTTGGCAATGATCTGTGCGGAAGAATGCATCTGCAGCAGCTAAGAGTCTCAAGGCTGACAATGCATTCTCTGAGTCCTCGTTTCTGCTCAACAGTGCTGAAAGTGCTAGAATCTGCCGACAGTCTGCTGTCAGATTTGTAAGGAGATTGGCTTTAGGCACTTGGCCGTAGAAAGCGAGCCTGGGAGGCTCGGATAGTCCCGCGTCAGCCACAAATTGCGCCATGCAATGCATCCATGCTGCGAAGCGCTGCGGTAGGGTGGTCAACACTTCTTCGTATTCAGCTGGAAGCTTTTCAGCAAAATCAATGTCCTGCCGACACGCACAACGATTTCAAATCACTTCCCGGGAAACAAAAGACCTTTTCAACAAAAAATATGGAAGTATGGAAAGTCTTGGAATCGGCCGAACCTCCAAGCATGCTGGAGGTTTATGACATGCGGAGTGTCACTTTGGGGAGAGCGCACTCCCTCTGGCAGTCCATGTTTCTATCATGTTCTATCCATGAACGAACATCTTCGAGGGTTGCCACTTTCAACACTTCACTCTTGCACCTGAACAAGCTGTGACAGCCCCGCTCCTGGTAGAAATGGGAATCGGCTGGCACCATGTCGCAAGCTTCACAAACAATGGAATCGCAAATCTTCGAAGCCGTCAGGTGTTGATCTTTGGCAAAAAGTGCAGCAGATGAAATGACATGGAGTGGAGTCAAGATCATATCTCGCAAGAGTTTCTGCATCTCTTGCGGGCGCGCAAGCCCGAACAGCCTCAAGCGTCGTCTGACACGGCCCTCTACACACGGATCAGCGCTATCTGTGGCTGGTTGCATGAACTGCTGCTGAAGCTCCTGCAACAACTCAAGCAGTTGGTGCCTAGACAATGCGTCTACAACCTTGCAGCTGATGATGTCCGTGTAGTCGTTGACCAAGGCAGCCGTGCTCTCTCGCAACAATTCCGCAGAAAGCCTCAGGGAATCACAGCGCGCGCGAATGATGACGTCTCCTGAAAGTGTCATTTTCTGCAAGGCCACCATGTCCAAGCGTGCAAGCGAGGTAGAATCATCTTCGAAACAAACACGAAACCAAGACACATAGACTATATAAACTATATAACTAATCAAATGCCACAGGTGCAGAAACCAAGTGGTAAACCCGGACTGAAAAATGGTAGGTACGTACACAAGGACTCCCAACAAATCTGACGGTGTCCACTTCAGACCAAACAAAAAGGCTGAAGTTGGGCGAACCGCAACGGGAGGTCCCGGGGCCCAGTACACAACATTGATACACGCGCATGCGTGTGACACGCCACCTAAACCAAAACATGGAATTGGACCACGCTGCTCTCAACTGCAGGTTGCCAGAAGGCTTTTAGGTTGATCAGGAGCAAAAGACTTGAATCCCGAAAGGCCCTTGCCTCGGCACCAGTGGCATTGGGAGGCCTCTCGCTTCAATCTTCTGCAAGTTGTCTTTGCAAAGCTCTATTTTGCGTCGGATGCTCAGAATCTCCTCAACCCTTGAGGAACGATGGACTTTAGGAGTCACCTGTTCAAAAACAAAAATTACAGCAAATCCATGCTTGATCCATGCTTGAACAATCATGGGCGTTTTGACAGGCAAGCCCATCTTCCGAAGACTTAGGATATGATTTGGGACTTCCGCCGTTTTTTCTTGTTTTTATATACTGGTTTTGTCCTTGGTTGCCTTAGATGGAGATACGTCACAGGGAGAAGGCTCGTGCCAACCAGGTGGAGGAGAGTCGCAATCGATAGATTCATACATATCCTCGTGATCCTCATCGTGGAGACCATCTGCAGAGCCAACCAAAGTGCTTGCTCGCGATCCCAGGTCAGCATCTTGAATCAATGGCTGTGGGCAATGCTGGCTGAGCAAGGACACGGCAGAATGGAAGGTGTTCACAGCCAGATTGGCCATGGCCAGTGCTGCATCTTTGCCTTCAAACTCCAAGTACTGCAGCATTTTGTAGTGCTTGGCAAGTGTCCGAGAGGTTTCCTGCAGGGAACCATTCTGATCGTCGACGTCCATCCACATGCAGGCGTGTTGAGCGATTTCACCAGCATCTAGAAGCAGCCAGCCTCGAGCTTGATCCAAGTACTCATTCACCATTGACATGTCTGCTCTTGGCTCCAAGTCTTGCAAGTATGACTCAACCTCGGCATACCAACAGATCTTTCCTATCTTGCAAACTGATTCGAGGAAACTATCACAGAGCTTGGCAGCTTTCAAGCTTGCCACAGGTTCAATGGCTGTAAGGGATGCATGCAATGGAGTCAACATGTGTTCTCGCAATCGTGAAGACAGCATCTCAGCATCAGTCAACTGGGCAAGATTCACTACCCATGATGCATCAGAGAAGGGCAACATAAAGTCACTTTCTGTAGACGCAATGCTGACTTTCCTCTTGACAGTCTTCAAAAGGCCAGTGAATCTCTGCAAAGTTTGTGGCCCTGGCATTGATTCTTCAACCTCTTGCCACAACATCTGTATTGTCTTTGGCAGAGATGCAAGGATGGCAGCTGAATCGACCAGGTTCCCCTCTTGCACCGAAAGACCGTTCTTCAAATTGTTCAACTCAGAAAGCTTACACTGGTTGTCTCTGAGAGCCTCCCCCACTCGCACCCTACACTTGACTAGTTCAGGCATTGGGTCAGTATCAGTTCTCACTTCATCTGCACCGAAATTGCTGGAACGGGCAAGTTCTTTGGAAACGTCGAGTTGCCTTTCCTGGCTTCCGCGGCGACTGCCACGCTTGTCCTCTTCTTGGAGAAAGCTTGCTGCCTTTAGACACATGAGACGGCCCACTTCATCCTTCCGACCGAGGCACCAAAGCAAACAGCGACGCTTTGCTTTTTCGATTGTTTCAACTGTGGCACCGGGAGGGACCTCAAGGATTTGGTGCGCTTTCTGCCCAAGCAATCGGACCATCTCCCGTTCCTTTGTTGCGAGAGCGAAAGACAACCAAAACACACACGTTGCAATGTAATATGTATGCGGTATCCGGTATCCTTCGAATTCAAAATCCAATATGTAACATCTATCATCAAAATTCCAAAACAATCTGGTTTGATCACTCTGTTGGTTTTAAATGTTCACGTATCTAGCAAATTATTTCACCCAAAGATTCCTCCTCACCAATCTGTTCAAGCTGATGACAATGAAACTCTGCCAGGTACGCAATCTCTGCGCGAAGTTTTTCTGCCGGAAGGGCCTTCGCGTGTTTCTGAGTTCGCACTGAATCCATCTCCAGAGCAAGGTAAATGTCCTCATCGCTGAAACCCATTTCCTCAAATGTCTTCTTTTTTCGAGCTTCTTCTCGACTTATTTTGATAAGTTCCATGTAGACCTGAAGTTGCTGCATCTTTGCCTCAAATTGGTTTCGAGTTGCTTTGTCTGCCTGCGCGTGCTTGTCTGGATGCAGCCTTCTGGCAGCTTCTCGGTAGTACCGGGTGATCTCTGCGTCTGTGATGTGTTCATATGAACCTTTCTTGGGTCGGAGGGGTTCGTGACCCGCTTCCTGTCCCAGGAACGAATAAGCCTTCTCGAGTTGCTCATTCTCTGGCAAATTGATGATGGAGGCAAACCAGTCTGAGAGCCCTTCCCACCCAAGCCATTCCTTAGGTCAAAAAAATAAATATTGAAAAATTGCGTTGCACAAGTCCAATGGCAACCCTGGCAATCGAGACCACAAAAACCAAGGTCAGTGTCCCGTCAGTCCAAGACTTTGGCAAGCCAAAGCCTACCAAACATGATGAGAGCTCTTGTAGGAAACTCGTGTGGGGCACTCTTGTCCCACTGTTGTTGGCCGCTGTAGTAGCAGACTCTTGTCGGACACTCTTATAAAAGGGCTGAAATATGTTTCCAGTTCTGTTTTTCCCCAAACAGTGTGGACACATTAGGGTTTTTACAGTAGTAGTTAAGCACCGGTCTTAGATCGAGTGGGCGGCGCGGGCGTGACCGGCTAATTTGCTGCTATTTACAATACATACATTCATGCCTCTCAAAATCGTCGACGTGCATTTCAACTGTGCAGGCTCGCAAAATCTGGGTGCCCGCGGGCTGCGCGCATTTTCGCACATGGTGGCCACTTTTCGTGGCAGGCGCAAGGGACACCTCGTGCATTGGTGGTCCAACTTCGACTTTTCGTGACAGGTGCAAGGGATCGGAGCGGCTTTGCTTCGAAGTGCAGATTTCGTGGCAGCTGCAGCACTTTGGACATGGTGGTGATCTTGGAGGCTCTGATTTCGTGACAGGTGCAGTGAGTCGTAGCTTTTGAACACGTGGCTCGTTTGCAGATTTCGCGGCAGGCACAGCACTTTGTGAACCTCAAAGTGCAATTTCGTGGCAGGCACAGCACTTTGCGACCTTGAAGCGCAGATTTCGTGGCGGGCACAGCACTTTGTGAAGCTCGATGCGCAGATTTCGTGGCAGGGACAGCACTTTGTGAACCTTGAAGCGCAGATTTCATGGCAGGCTTAGCGGCTTAGCACTTTGTCAACCTCGAGCTTTAGATTTCGCGGCAGGCGTAGCACTTTGTGAACCTCAAAGTGCAGATTTCGTGGCAGGCACAGCACTTTGTGAACCTCGAAGTGCAGATTTCGTGGCAGGAGGCAAAACACTTTGCGCTCTCAGATGCTCGCGCTCACACACGCTCACGCTCACTCTCATTCACACTCACTCTCACACTCACTCTCATTCTCACTCTCACTCTCTCACCCTCTCTCAGTCACTCTCTCACTGTCACTGTCACTGTCACTCTCACTCTCACTCTCACCCTCACTCTCACCCTCACTCTCACTCTCACTTGCACTCACTCACTCACTCACTCACTCACCCACGCTCACTCTTACACTCACTCCACTCACACTCACACTCTCACTCTCACCCACACTCACTCTCACTCTCGCGCGCTCTCTCTCTCACTCTCTCTCTCTCTCTCTCACTCACTCTCACTCTCACTCTCACGCTCACGCTCACGCTCACGCTCTCGCTCTCGCTCTCACTCACACTCGCGCTCGCACTCACACTCACTCACTCACTCACTCACTCACTCACTCGCCACCACCGCCACCCTCACCACGATCCCCACCTTCATCACCACCATCACCTCTCTGAACCCCAAAGCATCTATATAGATCTCTAGACTTTCTGCTTATAGACCTCACACACACACACACTGTCTGGGGCCTCTTGCCGGGATTATTTGTTTCAGATCTGCTTGGATTTAAAATACTGCTGCGCAGGAACGCTCTGGCGCGGGATATCATGTCCCTTGGCTGTGGCTAGGGTCAGCCATCCAGTCGTTCACCATGAATTTTTCCACTTTGATGCAGAGTGGGTCTCAACATTGCGCAGAAGGTAAGGGGAGTAGCGCAGTGCCGGTTTGCAGCTGTTGCTTCGCAATCTACAGGGGACCGTGGCACCGTCACTAAGGATAAAAAAAACCTTCGAAGTGTAGTTTGTGTTTTTGTGTGGCGCTCTGCAGGGAGGGTGGGCCATTCACTGTGGCCCAATCACAAGGGCACATTCACAGAGGGGCATGGCAAGCAGAGATGTCCGCAAGATTACGCATAGTTTTCAGATGGTTGTTGCGTGGCAATCTGCAAGGTGGGCCTCAACATCCACGATTGTAGCACAGTCACGCAAGACAAAAGAATTGTTTGGTCACATTTTGACATGTATGTAAGGAGGGCCTTAACGTCTGCCACTGCGGCACGGTCACGATTGATAAGTGCAGTTGCGTGGCGTGTAGTTCTGCGCGCGTAACAATCTGCAGGGCGGGCTTTAGCATCCACCATCGTGGCACTGTCACAAAGGGTAAAAGACAGTAGCGTGGTGCGTGGTTTGCGGTCGTTGCATAGCAACCTGCAGTGGATCTGGCGCTTGCTGTTGAGGTCCAGTAGCGCCCACAGCGATCTGGCGCTTGCTGTTGAGATCCGGTCGTGCCCGCACACCGCTCTGGCGCTTGCTGTTGAGGTCCAGTAGGGCCCACCCACTCTGATCTGGCACTTCCCGTTGAGGTCCGGTAGCGCCCACTCGAGCTTACATGCCCACTGCGATCTGGCACTTGCAGTTGAGGTGCGGTAGTCAAGGAGAGGAGGAGAGGAGATAACAACCCTCACCTGGCAGGCGGGGGATGAAAAACCTAAAATCCCGGATAAACTGACCTCCCTTGTAAACACTCTTGGACACTCTTGTACAGGACACTTGTGGGCCACTGTCGTAAGAGCTTCTTGCGCGCACTGTTGTCGGACACCCTCACACGCTCTTGCGGGACACTGTTTGTACAAGACGTCCTCCCAAAGTGGCGCGTCCTCCAAGTTTTGTGCGTCAACATGGTCAAGTCCTCAAAAAAAGCGTTTCGTACGAGACCTCCTAAAGGTCGCGCGTCCAGTCTCTAAAACGAGCGTTTCGCGCGAAACCCTTCTCACTCCCGTAGCCCCGCAATCGTCGCCACCTGTCTTTCCACAACCTTGCCCAAAAGAATCATGGTTAAGCAATTAAACACATTGACTGGTCGGCGCATAAAATGTCTGATGGAAGGTTACCTGGATGTCGGCCCACATACCTGACCGATATGTATATGGACTTCGCCTCACATACTTGACAGAACATCGCTCGGCGCGCATACCTGACAAAATCAAACCTCAATTTGACACTCCACAGAAACACGCGCGCGTTTCACGTCACACGTTTCACAAAGGACCCCTGGTTTCTACACTGACATACTTGATGCACCTGGCAAGGTAGCTGAGTTTCACCCCAACCCTGGCAAAGCGCATGTGGGTTTATGTCGCAACGTAAACTTGAAAACAGCATCTTGTCAAGTATAGTGTACTGTGACAAGACTGGAAATGTTGTCTTTTGTGTTCGAATGTTCAGAATTTTGGTTTGTTGCCCTGTGGAACGCCTGCTAAAAACTTTGCGCACCCTACATTGAGAACCTGGGCGAGGTTGCCTTTGACAACTGCAATTACCATGTCCTAATATGTCTCTGAATGTAAGACAAGAGTCTGCAAAGTCGGCAGCTTTTGATACATTGGCAAAAGCGGCGCTCCCTGCTTTTTCACCAAGAATGCCACCGAGCACGGCCCCAATTGCACCGCCCAAAGCTCCTCCCACAGGACCGAGGAAGCTGCCTGCAATAGCGCCCACTTGCGCACCTCCCCAACCACCTAAGGCGGTTGGAGCAGCAACACACACTGCCTTGGTCAAGTTGCTTCTGCATCTGGCCCATGTGATTTCTCCACGCAGATAGCTGACAATGGTGCGCACACCTTCATAGCCAATTTCAACCACTGGCACGATCCAACTTGCTGCAGACACCATCATCCGCTTAGACGCTGTTCGAACCGCGCTCCAAACCACTAAAGCTTTGACTGCAGAACCTCCACGCTCTGCCGCCTTCTGCGCCTTGGTCTTCGTGGGATCTCGAAGAATTCCAATGGATTCCTGAGCAGCTTGGAGAACTGCAAAAGCCGCAGCACCACCACCTGTGACGCGTCGTTCGATGCTTTGAGTTACTATAGACATGCCCCATGAGTGGGCTGCACCCTGGGCTGCAGCCTTGGCCAAATCTTTGTCCACTTTACCTTCTCGCAAATAATGCCTTACACCAGAACCTAAGGCTCCTGCAATGCCCTGGCATGAATGAGAAGAGAGTTGCGTGCTCCTGGACTCCTCCTGTTTCAAGACAAGTTCATCCTCGTTTTGCGACAAGCCTCCTTTCCCAGATGTGACGCTTTTCAGAAAGAGGCCTTCGTCCGACACAGTGAGAACACCATTTTCCAGCGTTTTCGTGACAGTTCGATAGTCCATCATGCAACAAGACTTGTACTGGATGGAAGAGCCGTTCTGACTCATCAGACTCAAGCCTTCAATCTTTCCCTTTTTGATCACGCCTTTCCTCTCCTCTCGGAAAGTCCATCTCCTCTCATCCGTGCAAACAATGGCATTGCGGTCATAGCTACTTCCATCCGCCGATTTAGTGGTAGTCACTGTCCCTGTGCTTTGATCCTGCCTTGCCTGTCCCAGCACGTTTTTGGAAACAATCACACCATCGACCACTGTCTGCATCTCGTGCCTTGAAGACCCACTGGAGGAAGACATCAAGCTCTTGTGGTCAGGACGATGTCTTTCTTGGACTTGTGTCTCAAGGGACTTGCCATAACAGGTCTTCACACTTGTGAGGCCGTAGGTATCCAGTTTCAATTCTTCGTGAAGCCCCTTGACTTCTTTTCGAATTGTCGTCTCACCAACGCGTTTCTCATCCATCTGCTTTCCATGCCCAATCTCACGCAAGTCAGTACGATCAAGTACTCTGTACTTGGCATCACACCCTCGGTTGACTGTAGACTCTGCAGATGCGCCCAAACCTTGGCCGCAAGACCAAAAGGAACGACAACTACAACGCAACATGGGCACGCCCTTGCCCATTTTATCTACTTGTTGTCAGTTCCTTGACCCAAGGTTTGCAAACTAATCTATATAGACACCCTCTCTGTCACACTGGTGAGAATCAGTCGTCGGTTTAGCGCAGTTGCATTAGCATTCAAGCGGCAACTTGAGACCTATACAAATAAACTAATATAATATATATATATATAATATAACATATATATATATCAATCTTTTAGGAATTGGTGTCCAGCACCAAAACCCCTTGACAATGCACATGGTCTATATAGACCTTTACTTGATCCTCCATGGATCTTCATGCCTCTGCAGGCATATGATTAGCCTCTGCGGGCTTTTATTGTGCCTCTGCGGGCATGCCTCTATAGGGCTGTGACTAATTGGCAAGTCACTCATTGATTGCAATTGCACTAGAAGCACGAATCACAAAGGATTTCAGCTCCTTCCACGTCCCCTGTACTGGTCCTCAAAGAGGATCAAAAAGTAATGCATAGTGGGCAAGGAGGGCTTGGGAAGGGGGGGACAAACTCAACTTAGTAAGCATGCTCAACCCTTCCTGGATGTACTGACGGGCTGCACCCGAGGACCCCCAACGTCCGCGCAAAAGGCTGCGTTCCATAAGGCCATGTTGGCGGAAATCTTCTGTGGCACCGCCTCTGCGCAAGGAATAGGGCCTAAAAGACCGGGGCAAGTGAAAAAATTTAAGCAGCAGTTTGAATTGGGTTTTGAAGTCGGGCGTGGAGCGATTCCAAAGTTTACTCTGCGTTCGCCCAAACAGCTCCAAAACAGTACGACAAATGGCCACTGTTCCTGGATGTTGCACGACCACATTCTCATCAACCTGTCGGCGAACCCCTGTCTTAGTGTCACCTAGTCGAACCACTAAGGTGTTTCCTTTCAGGAGCAAGTGGTGCAGGCGGAGTTCAAACAGTTCTCCTGTTCGCAACATGCCCCAAAAAACCTAGGCACAAGCACAAACAAAACCTGAGGTTCTCAAGTTCCAGTGTCCGTCCAATTAGGGCCATTATGACTTCCAGCGGGAAAGGCGGAGCTTGCCGAGGTCTTTCTATTCTTCTCCAAATCCCATATAGCTTCCAGGCGGCCCGTATCTTCCCTTTGCACAAGGGAGAAAGTGATGCAAGCCCGACAATGTGTCAGCCACAGAGGTGATGCTGGAGCCTCGAAGATACTCCTGGCCGATCCACTCAACTAAAAAGTCTTCAATGTCTTCTGATGTGGTTTCCAACAAAGGCAGGATGGCCGTGACCGCCAGGAAATATCGAATACGGGTTTTAGTCGTGATTGCTCGATCCCGCAGCGAAATCCCCCGCCGTTTCAGGCGCCGGCGGCGTCGCAGGACATCAGGCGCGAGACCCTTCATCGGTTGGGCTGTCAGCCGAGTCAATGTGAGCTAAATACAACTGCCCATGAGCGGCCAAAAGCACAGCGTTAATTTTTCTGACAATGTAGGTGACCTTGTGGCTCCCCGTCCTTCCTTTTGAAAGGATACTCAAACTGACATATGAGTCTGTGAGGTGGAAAAGCCTGCGGTTTGCGATGGTCCTATTCAACGCACGCCACAACAATGTGAGGTAGATTGCACGCAATTCAAGTGCGTTTATATGCTCTTCACGCTCCCACCGAGTTTTAAAGACGTGGCTCCACTCCCACCAAACCGACCAGACGCTTTGACGGGGAAGAGTCTTTGGGTTCAACACTTGTCCAGTCGAAATTCTCACATCGCTACCAGTGTGTCGAGCCCTGGCTGCGAGATGCCGATTCATATCTTCAACGACATGGTGGGCGCCGCACGCAGGAAAATCAACACCTACCTGCAGGGGGCAAAGCAGGGGCAACCGGAGTCCACAGCCGGGAGGCGAGCCCATGCGACCAAACAAAACCTGCACATCAAAGAACTTGGTCCAATGGTAAACCGCAGCCGCCGCGAACAACGAGAACGACCCAATGGAGAACGAATCTCCTACCAGTGAACAACGTTCGTCTTCGAAGGCGGACTTATTGCCCTTGGCTTTTGACGCTGCCATGCACACTATTGTATGTTGATGACCGTATCCCATCAGTCTTTCACGCTCGCTCGCATTGAGCAGCCTGGCAGAACTCTGGTCAGGATGCGTCACCAAGAATTGGCTTTTATACTGGTAAGGTGGGAATCTATACTCATGCGACCACCACCGACTGCGAGTCAAATCATCAGTTCGTTCTAAACCTGCCGGACGGGGAGGCGGTCTATCTCGTCGAATTGCCTTCATGAATGTCGGGTAAACTGCCAGAGGGTCGTTTTGCTTCCAACCAGGTTCAATCCACCTGACTAGGAAGGGGCCACTCTCCTTCCACGAGAACCTCGACAAATCCGTCCTTTGGAACAAGAGTCAGTCCTGGGAGATCCAGTGAAGTCCAACAAGAACGGGGCCTGGAGTTGGGGACCTGTTTCCGAGGATCCAACCTGTAAGGTTCCACTTCAAGCAAAGCACTGATCTCATCTCTCACGTCGCTATCCATGCTGGAGACATTTTCCACGAAAAATTGGAAAGTCTTCTCCGGGAAGAGCTCCGCGCAGTCTCCAAAGACTCGGATGGCCTCATGAATAAGGCTACTTGATGGGCCGCTCAGGTTCCGCCTGTTGGCTCGCACCGAACTCACATCAACACAAGGAAAACCTGCCCATAGGTGAACAGCTTCAAAATCCCCAACATCCTTGAGAAGCTCCAAAAGAACATCTTTGGTCAATGTCCGCGCGTCCTCATGAAACATGGTCTCAGGCCACCTCCGGGCTACCACTCGATTTGCGGGAGCATGTATGTCACACGCCGCCATGGCTTTTACTTTAACCCCAGCTATATCATAGCAACGGGCAGCGCCGCCAATTCCGTTGAACAAAGAGATTGGAACCACTGGAACACCGTCAGGGAGGTTAGCACGTTCTTGGGAACAGAGGAAACTTGCTCCAGCCGTAGTCAACGAGCGTCCAATTGCAACTGCCCCTCCTGTGAGACTTGCATCACTGCAGGTCTTTGCCCCCAGCCACGTATGGTACAACGGCAATCCCAGCAATACTAGAAAGAGTTCATCTCGGGTAAATCTCTCTAGCCGAGGTTGCGGGCTTTGGCTTCGATCCTAGCACTCCCACACATCAGAGAAGTGAGCCATCGCCGGTCTCCGAAATTGCAGGATGAAGCACCATCTCCCCATAATTGTTTGAACTTTCTTACGGCTTAGACCCTTTTGACCTAACAGCCAAATCGTGCTTTTGCAGACCTTCACCAGCCTCTCGGCGCTTGCTCCAAGCCATTGACCATTGCCTCCAACGAAGGCGCCTAATTCTACCCCACTTTCTGCTGCAATCATCGATTTGCCAGGTGACACCACTATACCTGCGTCCTGCCAGATAGCCTCAGCCTCCTGTTGCACGCGGATCAGTTCTACAGCCTCATCATTTTTCACTTTAGCTCCAGCCGCAAAGTTGTCTAAATAGACCTGCCACCATGGTTTGCCTTGTAACTGTCCTTCAGCCGCACTGGCCAGAATCCATGGGGGTAACGCCGCAACCTTTGTTACTTGACCCGTAGGATCAAACCCCCCTTTCAAGAGAACATCTTCCACAATAGACTGCATCACACCTACTGCAGACGACCAACCCATGGGGAGAACCCGGCACGCCAAATACCATCGTTCTCCTGGGTCTGAACTCTGAAACTGCGGCAACTCCGCAGCTGAGAACGACAAGTTGAACGCCAAGTACGACGACCAGCTGGCATAGCGAACAGGTAGAAGGCACAGGCCATGTCACTTTGTGCAATGCGGATGGTTTCACCTTCGTCCACCACCACATTCAGCCACTGTGTAATACTTGGCAAGGCAGAAACTCTACCCGTGATCACTCGCAGCACGGAATTGGAGGGGACCAGGTTCATAATCAGCCTCAAAACCGTTTGCCCCCCTGGGAGCAGCTTTGACTTAGGGACCCCGAACATGCCGTTCAGCACCTTCTCACCTCTGTACCTGGCAACTTTGTTCTCCGGGATCCCACGACAGATACCCCGTCTCACCAGCTCCAACGACAACGCCATCCTGTCATCAGGCTCAACATGAATCTTACCTTGCAACCTAGGCAACTCCTGCCCTACGTCGGGGGTGACACAAAGCTCCGGGTGCTCCAACAACGTCCGCGTCCTACCATCCACCCAGTCTGTTGCTTGGATGGAACCGCCATGTCCCTCAGGGGGCAACCCAGGTATGACTCGCATCAACGACAGAGGTTCCGCTTTGCATACCTCCTCGCCAGTGTGGATCACCGAGCGTTTGTCAAAGTCCTCTCTAATAGCATCACTAGTCCAGTCCACTCGTACATCGTCCTTCAACAGCCGTTGGGCGGACAGTTCAATTGACCGCAGCAAATCCCTCTGAGCGGCCGTGGGTTTCGCCAGGCCTCGCCCAGGTCTACCCAGGGCCATGTTGTTATTAAATAACAAAATCAACTCACACCAGCAGGGCAAAGCACAAGAAGAGATCAAATCACTTGAACATCGAACTCTATCAAACGAATCAAACTCCGACAAAACTCGAACCGCATCGGACCAAATCGATGGAAGCGGAAAAAGTTTGCGTTTGGGGAGGACTCCCCGTGATTGCTGGCACTCTTTTTCAGGCGCCAACAAGGCGCGAAGTCGGTCCAGCAGCTCTTCTCGAGCGGCTGCGGTGTCATTGAAGACGAAGAAATGCAGCCCCACTCCCAACCCGGCTACGGAGCCAGCGGAAGTGATCAGGGCGTCCCACCACTTCAAACCGGGTGGCTGTTTGAGGCTCAGGCCTCCTTGTTTTTCCCCTTCTCGTCGGTCTGGTCCTGGTCCTTGTTCCCCTGTTTCTGCCAGCCCCATTGCTGGTTCTTCCAAGCTCCTCGGCCAGACCACGTGTTCTCCTTCGGCTTGCCCTTCTTTCCTTTTCCTTTGTTCTTCTCCTGCCAAGGCTCGGTTTTCTGCCAGCCCTGATCTCCTTTGCCTCTTGGGCGGTTGCTGCCCTTGCCCTTCTTGTCGTCCGCGGCCGTGACCTTCTCCATCAAGCGCCCAAACTTCCTGGCCGCCAGCGTGACTGCCGATCCGGCGGCGGTCTGATGTTCTGGAGAATACAGTTCTAAGTGCTTTGCCGCCGACCAGCCTTGGTCGAGGCTCGCCTGCTCTAGGGCTAGCCATCGAGCCGCGAGGGCGTCCCCCAACCGGGCGAGTCGTCCAACACGGAGAAGGTCGATGCAGTTTTCCGTCTCGAGATTGTTGGCTCACCGTGTTGCTTTGGATCAGGTTGTGCCAGTAGGTAATCCCCGTCCTGCAAAGGTTCTTGACCAAGTGGATGCCATCGCACCTTGAGAAGTTTCCTGGTAGGGGAAGAGGTCGTGGCCGTGGTCGCGGAAGAGGGAAAGGACCTAGGGCTTCTGGTTCCAGAAAGCGGTCAAGCAGAAGATGATGAGGGAGAAGAAGGTGAGGAACTTTCGGATGAACCTTCAACCGAGCCGGTTGAAGTTGAAGCGAAGACCAAGAAGCAAAAGACCAGCTCTGGCTCGTCCATACCATCGTCTTGTCCCTCCAGGATTTTCTTCAAAATTCGCCTTCCTGAAGGGCTCATACGATGCTCCGGGAAAGTGCTTCCATCCCAAAGCTCCAACTTGTGGACATGGAACGCCGAACCTTCGACCAGCACGGGCCTGCATTCAAGCAAATGTGAATGCTGCCAGCCCGTCGGTTGAACGTGGACGACAACCAACTCATGGCCTCGGGGTTGGCGCTTCCCAAGGCTCTTACGTGCACTGTCTCCCGCGACAAGATCACGAAAGCTGCCTCGATGCCTTCTTGCCCATAAACCTCGCCTGGCAGTTCTGTAGTGATAACTTGTCCTCGACGAGGTGCAAAAAGGCTCCATCGCTCGAAGTTGTTCACATCGTATTCTCCTAGCTCTCCCTTCACAGCCTCTGCAAAAGCCGGGGCCGTCATCGCTTCTTTGGAGTTGGGGGTAGGCCAGGAATGGCCTCGTGCTTTGACTGGTTTGGGTCGAACTCAAAATGAGATCTTTCCAAGCTCCGGTGCAACGGGGCGAACGGATTGGCTTCCGCTCGATGCAGTCGCTTGTGCTTGCGACCCGCCCGATGCTTTGGCCTCCTCTTCCAAAACCTTTTCTTCTCTCCTCCTTCGTCCCCTCGATGATGAAGTCGTCGATGATGCTCCTGCCTTGGTCGCTTTGAGCCCTCTGCTCTCTCTCGGGGGTCACGCACTTCCGACCTTCGATCCTCAGGCACGGCGGACCCACCAGCCTCAGGAGATCGGTCCTTCCTTTCAACAGGACGTGGGGTGCTGGCCTTAGAAGCCAAGCCCTTCTCGTCCGTCCCCACGGGGACAATGGTAGCCTCCGACGCCTCTGACTCCTCCTCCTCAGACTCAACCTCGCCGCTCTCCTCTTCCAGAGGTCCTTGGACCCCGCTGCCGCGAGCTCCAGTTTCGCTTTCCAGCTCCTCTTTCTTGAGCTGGCGTGCCAGCGGCGGCCGGTCGACCGCTGGAGCCGAGGCCTCCACGGGCCTGCCCAGCCGAGTCGCGCCCCGAGTCACCCGGAGCGCTCGCACTGTTCGTGCGGCGCTCACGAGGACGTCGGAGGCGACCACCCTCAGGCCCGGGTGGTGCCAGGCGAAGCCTAGCCCGTTGCCCAGCGCTTCCCACGCTGAACACGCTAGGCACCAGGTGTCGGCGTGCGCGGGCGGCGCGCGCTTACACCTGGCGCACACAGACATCCCACCGCGAAGGACCTATTGAGCCCGTGGCCAAAGATGCATTTCGTGCAACATATCTCACCTAAAGGAAGATTTCATATATATAAATACAATATATATATATATATATTTTTTTTTTTTTTTTTTCTATCAATCAAGACCGACAACTGAAGTTCCCACCGAAGAAGACTCTGAAGAATTGACAAGGCTTCAATGCAACAACCGCATGCCCCTGGCCACCTGACGCCAATCTTTCAAGCTGTTTGAAACAGCTGGGTCTAGGTCAGGTTGAAAGTTAAGCGGGTGGCATCATGGAACGGTGTTTTTACTATTGCTGCTATGAACTAGACTTCGATTCTACGGTCCTGCGTGGGTACATACTTGTTTTTCTCAAACCACAGAAGCCCAAGAGGTCAAGAGCACAAACTCTGGTACCGAAACAAGTTAATTCATAATGTAAAGCATGCGGCGTACCACTTTCAAGGCTGGGGGTTCAAGCGTGTTAAGCACTGAGGACCCGGCCCATGTGAGAAAGGATCTTTCTTTGATTTTCATTGGATGTCCATGTAGCTGGGTCTGCCTTGCCCACGACCTGCTGGATCGTGTCAAACTTCTGCACACTTTGGGCATCGTACTTGTCTACCCTTGAAGCCAACTCTCGCGCGAAGGCTTCTGAGTTACCAGTCGACAACTCTGATGCCTTGGCGTGGTCTATGACATCTTTGATGTCCTTGGCGATATCCTTTTGGCCTTGGCGATCCGCAATCCAGCGATTTGCAATTGATGATTTCTCAGCAGCTGCCTCTTTCAATCTTGCTGCATCTGCACCTGTCAAGCAGAGCCTCCCAACTCTGGATGCGCCTAAAGTTGGATCCAGGTAGTGCGTGGTCTGAAGGTCATTGTCAAATTCAACGCCATTGTCAGTCTTTTGCCCTCGGCCGGTAACGGTGGAAGAAAGCACACCGCTTTTGACCTTAGCTGCCAGGTTCAAGAAGACGTGCAACGATGGAAAGGGGTCACATGTTTGTCAAAGTGGAAGGTAAGGCGTCTACCCACCACCTTAATTAGACAAGAAACAGTTTGGATCGTAGTCTCTTGTCCTGTCTGCAGGTTTCGTTGATGCTCGATCTGGCGCTCCATCATGGGCTTCATGCGCCCTTTAGATTGCTCCAAACCATACGTCTCAGTCACACGCCGAGATTCGTACTGCTGCGTCTCATCTGAAATCGTGTAGCCGATGAACTTGTCTTCAAAGGAGTCACACCAGTTTGAAACGCTCTTCTGGGAACATGTGACTCCTCTCCCTTGAGCATCATGAATGGAGCGGCCCTGGGTGTTCCACAGTCTTCCCGTTGACCAATCTGACGTCCTGCTGCCTGTAGTTGTACTGCATGACAAGCCATTTAAGCACTGACGTGAGAAGTCCTCCTCCGACCTCTTGGGCGTAGTGTGGGTTGTCACACTGTGAAAGTCTTCTTTGGAACCAAGCGATACCGATAAACCAGCGACGCCCAAGACATTCCCTTTCAAAAAGAGTCCACCATTGGAAGATGCTGTCGACGCCACTTGCAGCTGGCCTTTATGATCTTGGGAAATCTGAGTATGAAGCTCCTCTTTCGTCCCAAGGCCAGCCTGAACCTCTATCACACTTGCTCCGTCTACTGCAGCCTTCAAAGAAGCTCCGAAAGCATCCGTCTCTGACAGAAACTGCTCAGTTCCATCTTTGGATGCACAAGAGATGCTTTCTTGAAAGCGCCCAAG